>CM067062.1:8910399-9313326 GCA_033980235.1 Diadema setosum | reverse complement strand
AAACCGTTCGTCCGTGAGGTTGAGGACAAGCATAAATGAGCTAAAGTCTGTAGGTATGTCGCCTACGACCATACCACGCTGAATATACCGGTTCTCGTCCGAACACCGTAGTCAAGCAGCGTAGGGCCTGGTCAGTACTTGGATGGGAGACCGCTTGGGAATACCGGGTGTTGTAGGCTTTTTGCTGTCTAAAATGCCTGCTCTCCTCTTTTTATGAGACACTTCATTTTTCTTCTCGGCAATTTTTCATGGTTTTTCCTAGTCGGCAATAAAGTAAAGACACCAGTCTAGTCCTGTCCTAATTATTTTGAATGAAGTCCAAAGGGGACCAATCGCCTCCTGCACCTCGTCTTGTAGATACAGCATCGCAGACGTTTTGGCATCATGGAAGACAAGGTGGTGCCTTGAATCAGGATCCACTTCAAGACAGCCCACCGGAGACTGTCAGAGCACGATTATGACGTCACGCATAGTTATAACTGCTGTTACGGTAGTAACTGTCACCAGGAAAAATTGCACGGAGCTGGCCCGTGCCTGGGACAGCTATCAACATGGAATGTGCGGCAGGTTAAGCTGGTGGCACTCCTGGCCATCTCTCGGCCTTCTCTGGCAGTGAATTCATAGCAAACAAAGCAAGAATTCATATGCTTGGAATGCCTCCCAAAACAGTCGTCATCATTTTCCTTCTATAGAAGGCAAGACTGATGAGGGGCCGCGTCGTGACATTCGGGCAACATCCATGGCCCCTCGGAACGCACAGCGCGCAGTCAAGAAAGTCAGGCCCACATCTCCATCAGCAGGTGTGTCGTGTGCATCATAGGCACTGTTGCACCATCAGCATCCCATCCATGGTTACAGCCCTTGCCAGTCACTTCAGCTTCGCTTTCATTGGTCAATGCCTTCAAGCTCCCTCTGGAGGCAGAGACGGGGCGTGCTGTCAAACCGTTCGTCCGTGAGATTGAGGACAAGCATAAATGAGCTAAAGTCTGTAAGTATGTCGCCTACGACCATACCACGCTGAATATATCGGTTCTCGTCCGAACACCGTAGTCAAGCAGCGTAGGGCCTGGTCAGTACTTGGATGGGAGACCGCTTGGGAATACCGGGTGTTGTAGGCTTTTTGCTGTCTAAAATGCCTGCTCTCCTCTTTTTATGAGACACTTCATTTTTCTTCTCGGCAATTTTTCATGGTTTTTCCTAGTCGGCAATAAAGTAAAGACACCAGTCTAGTCCTGTCCTAATTATTTTGAATGAAGTCCAAAGGGGACCAATCGCCTCCTGCACCTCGTCTTGTAGATACAGCATCGCAGACGTTTTGGCATCATGGAAGACAAGGTGGTGCCTTGAATCAGGATCCACTTCAAGACAGCCCACCGGAGACTGTCAGAGCACGATTATGACGTCACGCATAGTTATAACTGCTGTTACGGTAGTAACTGTCACCAGGAAAAATTGCACGGAGCTGGCCCGTGCCTGGGACAGCTATCAACATGGAATGTGCGGCAGGTTAAGCTGGTGGCACTCCTGGCCATCTCTCGGCCTTCTCTGGCAGTGAATTCATAGCAAACAAAGCAAGAATTCATATGCTTGGAATGCCTCCCAAAACAGTCGTCATCATTTTCCTTCTATAGAAGGCAAGACTGATGAGGGGCCGCGTCGTGACATTCGGGCAACATCCATGGCCCCTCGGAACGCACAGCGCGCAGTCAAGAAAGTCAGGCCCACATCTCCATCAGCAGGTGTGTCGTGTGCATCATAGGCACTGTTGCACCATCAGCATCCCATCCATGGTTACAGCCCTTGCCAGTCACTTCAGCTTCGCTTTCATTGGTCAATGCCTTCAAGCTCCCTCTGGAGGCAGAGACGGGGCGTGCTGTCAAACCGTTCGTCCGTGTGGTTGAGGACAAGCATAAATGAGCTAAAGTCTGTAGGTATGTCGCCTACGACCATACCACGCTGAATATACCGGTTCTCGTCCGAACACCGTGGTCAAGCAGCGTAGGGCCTGGTCAGTACTTGGATGGGAGACCGCTTGGGAATACCGGGTGTTGTAGGCTTTTTGCTGTCTAAAATGCCTGCTCTCCTCTTTTTATGAGACACTTCATTTTTCTTCTCGGCAATTTTTCATGGTTTTTCCTAGTCGGCAATAGAATAAAGACACCAGTCTAGTCCTGTCCTAATTATTTTGAATGAAGTCCAAAGGGGACCAATCGCCTCCTGCACCTCGTCTTGTAGATACAGCATCGCAGACGTTTTGGCATCATGGAAGACAAGGTGGTGCCTTGAATCAGGATCCACTTCAAGACAGCCCACCGGAGACTGTCAGAGCACGATTATGACGTCACGCATAGTTATAACTGCTGTTACGGTAGTAACTGTCACCAGGAAAAATTGCACGGAGCTGGCCCGTGCCTGGGACAGCTATCAACATGGAATGTGCGGCAGGTTAAGATGGTGGCACTCCTGGCCATCTCTCGGCCTTCTCTGGCAGTGAATTCATAGCAAACAAAGCAAGAATTCATATGCTTGGAATGCCTCCCAAAACAGTCATCATCATTTTCCTTCTATAGAAGGCAAGACTGATGAGGGGCCGCGTCGTGACATTCGGGCAACATCCATGGCCCCTCGGAACGCACAGCGTGCAGTCAAGAAAGTCAGGCCCACACCTCCATCAGCAGGTGTGTCGTGTGCATCATAGGCACTGTTGCACCATCAGCATCCCATCCATGGTTACAGCCCTTGCCAGTCACTTCAGCTTCGCTTTCATTGGTCAATGCCTTCAAGCTCCCTCTGGAGGCAGAGACGGGGCGTGCTGTCAAACCGTTCGTCCGTGTGGTTGAGGACAAGCATAAATGAGCTAAAGTCTGTAGGTATGTCGCCTACGACCATACCACGCTGAATATACCGGTTCTCGTCCGAACACCGTAGTCAAGCAGCGTAGGGCCTGGTCAGTACTTGGATGGGAGACCGCTTGGGAATACCGGGTGTTGTAGGCTTTTTGCTGTCTAAAATGCCTGCTCTCCTCTTTTTATGAGACACTTCATTTTTCTTCTCGGCAATTTTTCATGGTTTTTCCTAGTCGGCAATAGAATAAAGACACCAGTCTAGTCCTGTCCAAATTATTTTGAATGAAGTCCAAAGGGGACCAATCGCCTCCTGCACCTCGTCTTGTAGATACAGCATCGCAGACGTTTTGGCATCATGGAAGACAAGGTGGTGCCTTGAATCAGGATCCACTTCAAGACAGCCCACCGGAGACTGTCAGAGCACGATTATGACGTCACGCATAGTTATAACTGCTGTTACGGTAGTAACTGTCACCAGGAAAAATTGCACGGAGCTGGCCCGTGCCTGGGACAGCTATCAACATGGAATGTGCGGCAGGTTAAGCTGGTGGCACTCCTGGCCATCTCTCGGCCTTCTCTGGCAGTGAATTCATAGTAAACAAAGCAAGAATTCATATGCTTGGAATGCCTCCCAAAACAGTCATCATCATTTTCCTTCTAAAGAAGGCAAGACTGATGAGGGGCCGCGTCGTGACATTTGGGCAACATCCATGGCCCCTCGGAACGCACAGCGCGCAGTCAAGAAAGTCAGGCCCACACCTCCATCAGCAGGTGTGTCGTGTGCATCATAGCCACTGTTGCACCATCAGCATCCTATCCATGGTTACAGCCCTTGCCAGTCACTTCAGCTTCGCTTTCATTGGTCAATGCCTTCAAGCTCCCTCTGGAGGCAGAGACGGGGCGTGCTGTCAAACCGTTCGTCCGTGAGGTTGAGGACAAGCATAAATGAGCTAAAGTCTGTAGGTATGTCGCCTACGACCATACCACGCTGAATATACCGGTTCTCGTCCGAACACCGTAGTCAAGCAGCGTAGGGCCTGGTCAGTACTTCGATGGGAGACCGCTTGGGAATACCGGGTGTTGTAGGCTTTTTGCCGTCTAAAATGCCTGCTCTCCTCTTTTTATGAGACACTTCATTTTTCTTCTCGGCAATTTTTCATGGTTTTTCCTAGTCCGCAATAGAATAAAGACACCAGTCTAGTCCTGTCCAAATTATTTTGAATGAAGTCCAAAGGGGACCAATCGCCTCCTGCACCTCGTCTTGTAGATACAGCATCGCAGACGTTTTGGCATCATGGAAGACAAGGTGGTGCCTTGAATCAGGATCCACTTCAAGACAGCCCACCGGAGACTGTCAGAGCACGATTATGACGTCACGCATATTTATAACTGCTGTTACGGTAGTAACTGTCACCAGGAAAAATTGCACGGAGCTGGCCCGTGCCTGGGACAGCTATCAACATGGAATGTGCGGCAGGTTAAGCTGGTGGCACTCCTGGCCATCTCTCGGCCTTCTCTGGCAGTGAATTCATAGTAAACAAAGCAAGAATTCATATGCTTGGAATGCCTCCCAAAACAGTCATCATCATTTTCCTTCTATAGAAGGCAAGACTGATGAGGGGCCGCGTCGTGACATTTGGGCAACATCCATGGCCCCTCGGAACGCACAGCGCGCAGTCAAGAAAGTCAGGCCCACACCTCCATCAGCAGGTGTGTCGTGTGCATCATAGCCACTGTTGCACCATCAGCATCCCATCCATGGTTACAGCCCTTGCCAGTCACTTCAGCTTCGCTTTCATTGGTCAATGCCTTCAAGCTCCCTCTGGAGGCAGAGACGGGGCGTGCTGTCAAACCGTTCGTCCGTGAGGTTGAGGACAAGCATAAATGAGCTAAAGTCTGTAGGTATGTCGCCTACGACCATACCACGCTGAATATACCGGTTCTCGTCCGAACACCGTAGTCAAGCAGCGTAGGGCCTGGTCAGTACTTGGATGGGAGACCGCTTGGGAATACCGGGTGTTGTAGGCTTTTTGCCGTCTAAAATGCCTGCTCTCCTCTTTTTATGAGACACTTCATTTTTCTTCTCGGCAATTTTTCATGGTTTTTCCTAGTCCGCAATAGAATAAAGACACCAGTCTAGTCCTGTCCAAATTATTTTGAATGAAGTCCAAAGGGGACCAATCGCCTCCTGCACCTCGTCTTGTAGATACAGCATCGCAGACGTTTTGGCATCATGGAAGACAAGGTGGTGCCTTGAATCAGGATCCACTTCAAGACAGCCCACCGGAGACTGTCAGAGCACGATTATGACGTCACGCATATTTATAACTGCTGTTACGGTAGTAACTGTCACCAGGAAAAATTGCACGGAGCTGGCCCGTGCCTGGGACAGCTATCAACATGGAATGTGTGGCAGGTTAAGATGGTGGCACTCCTGGCCATCTCTCGGCCTTCTCTGGCAGTGAATTCATAGCAAACAAAGCAAGAATTCATATGCTTGGAATGCCTCCCAAAACAGTCATCATCATTTTCCTTCTATAGAAGGCAAGACTGATGAGGGGCCGCGTTGTGACATTCGGGCAACATCCATGGCCCCTCGGAACGCACAGCGCGCAGTCAAGAAAGTCAGGCCCACATCTCCATCAGCAGGTGTGTCGTGTGCATCATAGGCACTGTTGCACCATCAGCATCCCATCCATGGTTACAGCCCTTGCCAGTCACTTCAGCTTCGCTTTCATTGGTCAATGCCTTCAAGCTCCCTCTGGAGGCAGAGACGGGGCGTGCTGTCAAACCGTTCGTCCGTGAGATTGAGGACAAGCATAAATGAGCTAAAGTCTGTAAGTATGTCGCCTACGACCATACCACGCTGAATATATCGGTTCTCGTCCGAACACCGTAGTCAAGCAGCGTAGGGCCTGGTCAGTACTTGGATGGGAGACCGCTTGGGAATACCGGGTGTTGTAGGCTTTTTGCTGTCTAAAATGCCTGCTCTCCTCTTTTTATGAGACACTTCATTTTTCTTCTCGGCAATTTTTCATGGTTTTTCCTAGTCGGCAATAAAGTAAAGACACCAGTCTAGTCCTGTCCTAATTATTTTGAATGAAGTCCAAAGGGGACCAATCGCCTCCTGCACCTCGTCTTGTAGATACAGCATCGCAGACGTTTTGGCATCATGGAAGACAAGGTGGTGCCTTGAATCAGGATCCACTTCAAGACAGCCCACCGGAGACTGTCAGAGCACGATTATGACGTCACGCATAGTTATAACTGCTGTTACGGTAGTAACTGTCACCAGGAAAAATTGCACGGAGCTGGCCCGTGCCTGGGACAGCTATCAACATGGAATGTGCGGCAGGTTAAGCTGGTGGCACTCCTGGCCATCTCTCGGCCTTCTCTGGCAGTGAATTCATAGCAAACAAAGCAAGAATTCATATGCTTGGAATGCCTCCCAAAACAGTCGTCATCATTTTCCTTCTATAGAAGGCAAGACTGATGAGGGGCCGCGTCGTGACATTCGGGCAACATCCATGGCCCCTCGGAACGCACAGCGCGCAGTCAAGAAAGTCAGGCCCACATCTCCATCAGCAGGTGTGTCGTGTGCATCATAGGCACTGTTGCACCATCAGCATCCCATCCATGGTTACAGCCCTTGCCAGTCACTTCAGCTTCGCTTTCATTGGTCAATGCCTTCAAGCTCCCTCTGGAGGCAGAGACGGGGCGTGCTGTCAAACCGTTCGTCCGTGTGGTTGAGGACAAGCATAAATGAGCTAAAGTCTGTAGGTATGTCGCCTACGACCATACCACGCTGAATATACCGGTTCTCGTCCGAACACCGTGGTCAAGCAGCGTAGGGCCTGGTCAGTACTTGGATGGGAGACCGCTTGGGAATACCGGGTGTTGTAGGCTTTTTGCTGTCTAAAATGCCTGCTCTCCTCTTTTTATGAGACACTTCATTTTTCTTCTCGGCAATTTTTCATGGTTTTTCCTAGTCGGCAATAGAATAAAGACACCAGTCTAGTCCTGTCCTAATTATTTTGAATGAAGTCCAAAGGGGACCAATCGCCTCCTGCACCTCGTCTTGTAGATACAGCATCGCAGACGTTTTGGCATCATGGAAGACAAGGTGGTGCCTTGAATCAGGATCCACTTCAAGACAGCCCACCGGAGACTGTCAGAGCACGATTATGACGTCACGCATAGTTATAACTGCTGTTACGGTAGTAACTGTCACCAGGAAAAATTGCACGGAGCTGGCCCGTGCCTGGGACAGCTATCAACATGGAATGTCCGGCAGGTTAAGATGGTGGCACTCCTGGCCATCTCTCGGCCTTCTCTGGCAGTGAATTCATAGCAAACAAAGCAAGAATTCATATGCTTGGAATGCCTCCCAAAACAGTCATCATCATTTTCCTTCTATAGAAGGCAAGACTGATGAGGGGCCGCGTTGTGACATTCGAGCAACATCCATGGCCCCTCGGAACGCACAGCGCGCAGTCAAGAAAGTCAGGCCCACATCTCCATCAGCAGGTGTGTCGTGTGCATCATAGGCACTGTTGCACCATCAGCATCCCATCCATGGTTACAGCCCTTGCCAGTCACTTCAGCTTCGCTTTCATTGGTCAATGCCTTCAAGCTCCCTCTGGAGGCAGAGACGGGGCGTGCTGTCAAACCGTTCGTCCGTGAGGTTGAGGACAAGCATAAATGAGCTAAAGTCTGTAGGTATGTCGCCTACGACCATACCACGCTGAATATACCGGTTCTCGTCCGAACACCGTAGTCAAGCAGCGTAGGGCCTGGTCAGTACTTGGATGGGAGACCGCTTGGGAATACCGGGTGTTGTAGGCTTTTTGCCGTCTAAAATGCCTGCTCTCCTCTTTTTATGAGACACTTCATTTTTCTTCTCGGCAATTTTTCATGGTTTTTCCTAGTCCGCAATAGAATAAAGACACCAGTCTAGTCCTGTCCAAATTATTTTGAATGAAGTCCAAAGGGGACCAATCGCCTCCTGCACCTCGTCTTGTAGATACAGCATCGCAGACGTTTTGGCATCATGGAAGACAAGGTGGTGCCTTGAATCAGGATCCACTTCAAGACAGCCCACCGGAGACTGTCAGAGCACGATTATGACGTCACGCATATTTATAACTGCTGTTACGGTAGTAACTGTCACCAGGAAAAATTGCACGGAGCTGGCCCGTGCCTGGGACAGCTATCAACATGGAATGTGCGGCAGGTTAAGCTGGTGGCACTCCTGGCCATCTCTCGGCCTTCTCTGGCAGTGAATTCATAGTAAACAAAGCAAGAATTCATATGCTTGGAATGCCTCCCAAAACAGTCATCATCATTTTCCTTCTATAGAAGGCAAGACTGATGAGGGGCCGCGTCGTGACATTTGGGCAACATCCATGGCCCCTCGGAACGCACAGCGCGCAGTCAAGAAAGTCAGGCCCACACCTCCATCAGCAGGTGTGTCGTGTGCATCATAGCCACTGTTGCACCATCAGCATCCCATCCATGGTTACAGCCCTTGCCAGTCACTTCAGCTTCGCTTTCATTGGTCAATGCCTTCAAGCTCCCTCTGGAGGCAGAGACGGGGCGTGCTGTCAAACCGTTCGTCCGTGAGGTTGAGGACAAGCATAAATGAGCTAAAGTCTGTAGGTATGTCGCCTACGACCATACCACGCTGAATATACCGGTTCTCGTCCGAACACCGTAGTCAAGCAGCGTAGGGCCTGGTCAGTACTTGGATGGGAGACCGCTTGGGAATACCGGGTGTTGTAGGCTTTTTGCCGTCTAAAATGCCTGCTCTCCTCTTTTTATGAGACACTTCATTTTTCTTCTCGGCAATTTTTCATGGTTTTTCCTAGTCCGCAATAGAATAAAGACACCAGTCTAGTCCTGTCCAAATTATTTTGAATGAAGTCCAAAGGGGACCAATCGCCTCCTGCACCTCGTCTTGTAGATACAGCATCGCAGACGTTTTGGCATCATGGAAGACAAGGTGGTGCCTTGAATCAGGATCCACTTCAAGACAGCCCACCGGAGACTGTCAGAGCACGATTATGACGTCACGCATATTTATAACTGCTGTTACGGTAGTAACTGTCACCAGGAAAAATTGCACGGAGCTGGCCCGTGCCTGGGACAGCTATCAACATGGAATGTGCGGCAGGTTAAGATGGTGGCACTCCTGGCCATCTCTCGGCCTTCTCTGGCAGTGAATTCATAGCAAACAAAGCAAGAATTCATATGCTTGGAATGCCTCCCAAAACAGTCATCATCATTTTCCTTCTATAGAAGGCAAGACTGATGAGGGGCCGCGTTGTGACATTCGGGCAACATCCATGGCCCCTCGGAACGCACAGCGCGCAGTCAAGAAAGTCAGGCCCACATCTCCATCAGCAGGTGTGTCGTGTGCATCATAGGCACTGTTGCACCATCAGCATCCCATCCATGGTTACAGCCCTTGCCAGTCACTTCAGCTTCGCTTTCATTGGTCAATGCCTTCAAGCTCCCTCTGGAGGCAGAGACGGGGCGTGCTGTCAAACCGTTCGTCCGTGTGGTTGAGGACAAGCATAAATGAGCTAAAGTCTGTAGGTATGTCGCCTACGACCATACCACGCTGAATATACCGGTTCTCGTCCGAACACCGTAGTCAAGCAGCGTAGGGCCTGGTCAGTACTTGGATGGGAGACCGCTTGGGAATACCGGGTGTTGTAAGCTTTTTGCTGTCTAAAATGCCTGCTCTCCTCTTTTTATGAGACACTTCATTTTTCTTCTCGGCAATTTTTCATGGTTTTTCCTAGTCGGCAATAGAATAAAGACACCAGTCTAGTCCTGTCCAAATTATTTTGAATGAAGTCCAAAGGGGACCAATCGCCTCCTGCACCTCGTCTTGTAGATACAGCATCGCAGACGTTTTGGCATCATGGAAGACAAGGTGGTGCCTTGAATCAGGATCCACTTCAAGACAGCCCACCGGAGACTGTCAGAGCACGATTATGACGTCACGCATAGTTATAACTGCTGTTACGGTAGTAACTGTCACCAGGAAAAATTGCACGGAGCTGGCCCGTGCCTGGGACAGCTATCAACATGGAATGTGCGGCAGGTTAAGCTAGTGGCACTCCTGGCCATCTCTCGGCCTTCTCTGGCAGTGAATTCATAGCAAACAAAGCAAGAATTCATATGCTTGGAATGCCTCCCAAAACATTCATCATCATTTTCCTTCTATAGAAGGCAAGACTGATGAGGGGCCGCGTCGTGACATTCGGGCAACATCCATGGCCCCTCGGAACGCACAGCGTGCAGTCAAGAAAGTCAGGCCCACACCTCCATCAGCAGGTGTGTCGTGTGCATCATAGGCACTGTTGCACCATCAGCATCCCATCCATGGTTACAGCCCTTGCCAGTCACTTCAGCTTCGCTTTCATTGGTCAATGCCTTCAAGCTCCCTCTGGAGGCAGAGACGGGGCGTGCTGTCAAACCGTTCGTCCGTGAGGTTGAGGACAAGCATAAATGAGCTAAAGTCTGTAGGTATGTCGCCTACGACCATACCACGCTGAATATACCGGTTCTCGTCCGAACACCGTAGTCAAGCAGCGTATGGCCTGGTCAGTACTTGGATGGGAGACCGCTTGGGAATACCGGGTGTTGTAGGCTTTTTGCTGTCTAAAATGCCTGCTCTCCTCTTTTTATGAGACACTTCATTTTTCTTCTCGGCAATTTTTCATGGTTTTTAATAGTCGGCAATAGAATAAAGACACCAGTCTAGTCCTGTCCAAATTATTTTGAATGAAGTCCAAAGGGGACCAATCGCCTCCTGCACCTCGTCTTGTAGATACAGCATCGCAGACGTTTTGGCATCATGGAAGACAAGGTGGTGCCTTGAATCAGGATCCACTTCAAGACAGCCCACCGGAGACTGTCAGAGCACGATTATGACGTCACGCATAGTTATAACTGCTGTTACGGTAGTAACTGTCACCAGGAAAAATTGCATGGAGCTGGCCCGTGCCTGGGACAGCTATCAACATGGAATGTGCGGCAGGGGAAGCTGGTGGCACTCCTGGCCATCTCTCGGCATTCTCTGGCAGTGAATTCATAGCAAACAAAGCAAGAATTCATATGCTTGGAATACCTCCCAAAACAGTCATCATCATTTTCCTTCTCTAGAAGGCAAGACTGATGAGGGGCCGCGTCGTGACATTCCGGCAACATCCATGTCCCCTCAGAGCGCACAGCGCGCAGTCAAGAAAGTCAGGCCCACACCTCCATCAGCAGGTGTGTCGTGTGCATAATAGGCACTGTTGCACCATCAGCATCCCATCCATGGTTACAGCCCTTGCCAGTCACTTCAGCTTCGCTTTCATTGGTCAATGCCTTCAAGTTCCCTCTGGAGGCAGAGACGGAGCGTGCTGTCAAACCGTTCGTCCGTGAGGTTGAGGACAAGCATAAATGAGCTAAAGTCTGTAGGTATGTCGCCTACGACCATACCACGCTGAATATACCGGTTCTCGTCCGAACACCGTAGTCAAGCAGCGTAGGGCCTGGTCAGTACTTGGATGGGAGACCGCTTGGGAATACCGGGTGTTGTAGGCTTTTTGCTGTCTAAAATGCCTGCTCTCCTCTTTTTATGAGACACTTCATTTTGCTTCTTGGCAATTTTTCATGGTTTTTCCTAGTCGGCAATAAAGTAAAGACACCAGTCTAGTCCTGTCCTAATTATTTTGAATGAAGTCCAAAGGGGACCAATCGCCTCCTGCACCTCGTCTTGTAGATACAGCATCGCAGACGTTTTGGCATCATGGAAGACAAGGTGGTGCCTTGAATCAGGATCCACTTCAAGACAGCCCACCGGAGACTGTCAGAGCACGATTATGACGTCACGCATAGTTATAACTGCTGTTACGGTAGTAACTGTCACCAGGAAAAATTGCACGGAGCTGGCCCGTGCCTGGGACAGCTATCAACATGGAATGTGCGGCAGGTTAAGCTGGTGGCACTCCTGGCCATCTCTCGGCCTTCTCTGGCAGTGAATTCATAGCAAACAAAGCAAGAATTCATATGCTTGGAATGCCTCCCAAAACAGTCATCATCATTTTCCTTCTATAGAAGGCAAGACTGATGAGGGGCCGCGTCGTGACATTCGGGCAACATCCATGGCCCCTCGGAACGCACAGCGCGCAGTCAAGAAAGTCAGGCCCACATCTCCATCAGCAGGTGTGTCGTGTGCATCATAGGCACTGTTGCACCATCAGCATCCCATCCATGGTTACAGCCCTTGCCAGTCACTTCAGCTTCGCTTTCATTGGTCAATGCCTTCAAGCTCCCTCTGGAGGCAGAGACGGGGCGTGCTGTCAAACCGTTCGTCCGTGTGGTTGAGGACAAGCATAAATGAGCTAAAGTCTGTAGGTATGTCGCCTACGACCATACCACGCTGAATATACCGGTTCTCGTCCGAACACCGTAGTCAAGCAGCGTAGGGCCTGGTCAGTACTTGGATGGGAGACCGCTTGGGAATACCGGGTGTTGTAGGCTTTTTGCTGTCTAAAATGCCTGCTCTCCTCTTTTTATGAGACACTTCATTTTTCTTCTCGGCAATTTTTCATGGTTTTTCCTAGTCGGCAATAGAATAAAGACACCAGTCTAGTCCTGTCCAAATTATTTTGAATGAAGTCCAAAGGGGACCAATCGCCTCCTGCACCTCGTCTTGTAGATACAGCATCGCAGACGTTTTGGCATCATGGAAGACAAGGTGGTGCCTTGAATCAGGATCCACTTCAAGACAGCCCACCGGAGACTGTCAGAGCACGATTATGACGTCACGCATAGTTATAACTGCTGTTACGGTAGTAACTGTCACAAGGAAAAATTGCACGGAGCTGGCCCGTGCCTGTGACAGCTATCAACATGGAATGTGCGGCAGGGGAAGCTGGTGGCACTCCTAGCCATCACTCGGCCTTCTCTGGCAATTAATTCATAGCAAACAAAGCAAGAATTCATATGCCTCTAATGCCTCCCAAAACAGTCATCATCATTTTCCTTCTATATAAGGCAAGACTGATGAGGGGCCGCGTCGTGACATTCGGGCAGCATCCATGGCCCCTCGGAACGCACAGCGCGCAGTCAAGAAAGTCAGGCCCACACCTCCATCAGCAGGTGTGTCGTTTGCATCATAGGCACTGTTGCACCATCAGCATCCCATCCATGGTTACAGCCCTTGCCAGTCACTTCAGCTTCGCTTTGATTGGTCAATGCCTTCAAGTTCCCTCTAGAGGCAGAGACGGAGCGTGCTGTCAAACCGTTCGTCCGTGAGGTTGAGGACAAGCATAAATGAGCTAAAGTCTGTAGGTATGTCGCCTACGACCATACCACGCTGAATATACCGGTTCTCGTCCGAACACCGTAGTCAAGCAGCGTAGGGCCTGGTCAGTACTTGGATGGGAGACCGCTTGGGAATACCGGGTGTTGTAGGCTTTTTGCTGTCTAAAATGCCTGCTCTCCTCTTTTTATGAGACACTTCATTTTTCTTCTTGGCAATTTTTCATGGTTTTTCCTAGTCGGCAATAAAGTAAAGACACCAGTCTAGTCCTGTCCTAATTATTTTGAATGAAGTCCAAAGGGGACCAATCGCCTCCTGCACCTCGTCTTGTAGATACAGCATCGCAGACGTTTTGGCATCATGGAAGACAAGGTGGTGCCTTGAATCAGGATCCACTTCAAGACAGCCCACCGGAGACTGTCAGAGCACGATTATGACGTCACGCATAGTTATAACTGCTGTTACGGTAGTAACTGTCACCAGGAAAAATTGCACGGAGCTGGCCCGTGCCTGGGACAGCTATCAACATGGAATGTGCGGCAGGTTAAGCTGGTGGCACTCCTGGCCATCTCTCGGCCTTCTCTGGCAGTGAATTCATAGCAAACAAAGCAAGAATTCATATGCTTGGAATGCCTCCCAAAACAGTCATCATCATTTTCCTTCTATAGAAGGCAAGACTGATGAGGGGCCGCGTCGTGACATTCGGGCAACATCCATGGCCCCTCGGAACGCACAGCGCGCAGTCAAGAAAGTCAGGCCCACATCTCCATCAGCAGGTGTGTCGTGTGCATCATAGGCACTGTTGCACCATCAGCATCCCATCCATGGTTACAGCCCTTGCCAGTCACTTCAGCTTCGCTTTCATTGGTCAATGCCTTCAAGCTCCCTCTGGAGGCAGAGACGGGGCGTGCTGTCAAACCGTTCGTCCGTGTGGTTGAGGACAAGCATAAATGAGCTAAAGTCTGTAGGTATGTCGCCTACGACCATACCACGCTGAATATACCGGTTCTCGTCCGAACACCGTAGTCAAGCAGCGTAGGGCCTGGTCAGTACTTGGATGGGAGACCGCTTGGGAATACCGGGTGTTGTAGGCTTTTTGCTGTCTAAAATGCCTGCTCTCCTCTTTTTATGAGACACTTCATTTTTCTTCTCGGCAATTTTTCATGGTTTTTCCTAGTCGGCAATAGAATAAAGACACCAGTCTAGTCCTGTCCAAATTATTTTGAATGAAGTCCAAAGGGGACCAATCGCCTCCTGCACCTCGTCTTGTAGATACAGCATCGCAGACGTTTTGGCATCATGGAAGACAAGGTGGTGCCTTGAATCAGGATCCACTTCAAGACAGCCCACCGGAGACTGTCAGAGCACGATTATGACGTCACGCATAGTTATAACTGCTGTTACGGTAGTAACTGTCACAAGGAAAAATTGCACGGAGCTGGCCCGTGCCTGTGACAGCTATCAACATGGAATGTGCGGCAGGGGAAGCTGGTGGCACTCCTAGCCATCACTCGGCCTTCTCTGGCAATTAATTCATAGCAAACAAAGCAAGAATTCATATGCCTCTAATGCCTCCCAAAACAGTCATCATCATTTTCCTTCTATATAAGGCAAGACTGATGAGGGGCCGCGTCGTGACATTCGGGCAGCATCCATGGCCCCTCGGAACGCACAGCGCGCAGTCAAGAAAGTCAGGCCCACACCTCCATCAGCAGGTGTGTCGTGTGCATCATAGGCACTGTTGCACCATCAGCATCCCATCCATGGTTACAGCCCTTGCCAGTCACTTCAGCTTCGCTTTCATTGGTCAATGCCTTCAAGTTCCCTCTGGAGGCAGAGACGGAGCGTGCTGTCAAACCGTTCGTCCGTGAGGTTGAGGACAAGCATAAATGAGCTAAAGTCTGTAGGTATGTCGCCTACGACCATACCACGCTGAATATACCGGTTCTCGTCCGAACACCGTAGTCAAGCAGCGTAGGGCCTGGTCAGTACTTGGATGGGAGACCGCTTGGGAATACCGGGTGTTGTAGGCTTTTTGCTGTCTAAAATGCCTGCTCTCCTCTTTTTATGAGACACTTCATTTTTCTTCTTGGCAATTTTTCATGGTTTTTCCTAGTCGGCAATAAAGTAAAGACACCAGTCTAGTCCTGTCCTAATTATTTTGAATGAAGTCCAAAGGGGACCAATCGCCTCCTGCACCTCGTCTTGTAGATACAGCATCGCAGACGTTTTGGCATCATGGAAGACAAGGTGGTGCCTTGAATCAGGATCTACTTCAAGACAGCCCACCGGAGACTGTCAGAGCACGATTATGACGTCACGCATAGTTATAACTGCTGTTACGGTAGTAACTGTCACCAGGAAAAATTGCACGGAGCTGGCCCGTGCCTGGGACAGCTATCAACATGGAATGTGCGGCAGGTTAAGCTGGTGGCACTCCTGGCCATCTCTCGGCCTTCTCTGGCAGTGAATTCATAGCAAACAAAGCAAGAATTCATATGCTTGGAATGCCTCCCAAAACAGTCATCATCATTTTCCTTCTATAGAAGGCAAGACTGATGAGGGGCCGCGTCGTGACATTCGGGCAACATCCATGGCCCCTCGGAACGCACAGCGCGCAGTCAAGAAAGTCAGGCCCACATCTCCATCAGCAGGTGTGTCGTGTGCATCATAGGCACTGTTGCACCATCAGCATCCCATCCATGGTTACAGCCCTTGCCAGTCACTTCAGCTTCGCTTTCATTGGTCAATGCCTTCAAGCTCCCTCTGGAGGCAGAGACGGGGCGTGCTGTCAAACCGTTCGTCCGTGTGGTTGAGGAGAAGCATAAATGAGCTAAAGTCTGTAGGTATGTCGCCTACGACCATACCACGCTGAATATACCGGTTCTCGTCCGAACACCGTAGTCAAGCAGCGTAGGGCCTGGTCAGTACTTGGATGGGAGACCGCTTGGGAATACCGGGTGTTGTAGGCTTTTTGCTGTCTAAAATGCCTGCTCTCCTCTTTTTATGAGACACTTCATTTTTCTTCTCGGCAATTTTTCATGGTTTTTCCTAGTCGGCAATAGAATAAAGACACCAGTCTAGTCCTGTCCTAATTATTTTGAATGAAGTCCAAAGGGGACCAATCGCCTCCTGCATGTCGTCTTGTAGATACAGCATCGCAGACGTTTTGGCATCATGGAAGACAAGGTGGTGCCTTGAATCAGGATCCACTTCAAGACAGCCCACCGGAGACTGTCAGAGCACGATTATGACGTCACGCATAGTTATAACTGCTGTTACGGTAGTAACTGTCACCAGGAAAAATTGCACGGAGCTGGCCCGTGCCTGGGACAGCTATCAACATGGAATGTGCGGCAGGTTAAGATGGTGGCACTCCTGGCCATCTCTCGGCCTTCTCTGGCAGTGAATTCATAGCAAACAAAGCAAGAATTCATATGCTTGGAATGCCTCCCAAAACAGTCATCATCATTTTCCTTCTATAGAAGGCAAGACTGATGAGGGGCCGCGTTGTGACATTCGGGCAACATCCATGGCCCCTCGGAACGCACAGCGCGCAGTCAAGAAAGTCAGGCCCACATCTCCATCAGCAGGTGTGTCTTGTGCATCATAGGCACTGTTGCACCATCAGCATCCCATCCATGGTTACAGCCCTTGCCAGTCACTTCAGCTTCGCTTTCATTGGTCAATGCCTTCAAGCTCCCTCTGGAGGCAGAGACGGGGCGTGCTGTCAAACCGTTCGTCCGTGTGGTTGAGGACAAGCATAAATGAGCTAAAGTCTGTAGGTATGTCGCCTACGACCATACCACGCTGAATATACCGGTTCTCGTCCGAACACCGTAGTCAAGCAGCGTAGGGCCTGGTCAGTACTTGGATGGGAGACCGCTTGGGAATACCGGGTGTTGTAGGCTTTTTGCTGTCTAAAATGCCTGCTCTCCTCTTTTTATGAGACACTTCATTTTTCTTCTCGGCAATTTTTCATGGTTTTTCCTAGTCGGCAATAGAATAAAGACACCAGTCTAGTCCTGTCCAAATTATTTTGAATGAAGTCCAAAGGGGACCAATCGCCTCCTGCACCTCGTCTTGTAGATACAGCATCGCAGACGTTTTGGCATCATGGAAGACAAGGTGGTGCCTTCAATCAGGATCCACTTCAAGACAGCCCACCGGAGACTGTCAGAGCACGATTATGACGTCACGCATAGTTATAACTGCTGTTACGGTAGTAACTGTCACCAGGAAAAATTGCACGGAGCTGGCCCGTGCCTGGGACAGCTATCAACATGGAATGTGCGGCAGGTTAAGCTGGTGGCACTCCTGGCCATCTCTCGGCCTTCTCTGGCAGTGAATTCATAGTAAACAAAGCAAAAATTCATATGCTTGGAATGCCTCCCAAAACAGTCATCATCATTTTCCTTCTATAGAAGGCAAGACTGATGAGGGGCCGCGTCGTGACATTCGGGCAACATCCATGGCCCCTCGGAACGCACAGCGCGCAGTCAAGAAAGTCAGGCCCACACCTCCATCAGCAGGTGTGTCGTGTGCATCATAGCCACTGTTGCACCATCAGCATCCCATCCATGGTTACAGCCCTTGCCAGTCACTTCAGCTTCGCTTTCATTGGTCAATGCCTTCAAGCTCCCTCTGGAGGCAGAGACGGGGCGTGCTGTCAAACCGTTCGTCCGTGTGGTTGAGGACAAGCATAAATGAGCTAAAGTCTGTAGGTATGTCGCCTACGACCATACCACGCTGAATATACCGGTTCTCGTCCGAACACCGTAGTCAAGCAGCGTAGGGCCTGGTCAGTACTTGGATGGGAGACCGCTTGGGAATACCGGGTGTTGTAGGCTTTTTGCTGTCTAAAATGCCTGCTCTCCTCTTTTTATGAGACACTTCATTTTTCTTCTCGGCAATTTTTCATGGTTTTTCCTAGTCGGCAATAGAATAAAGACACCAGTCTAGTCCTGTCCAAATTATTTTGAATGAAGTCCAAAGGGGACCAATCGCCTCCTGCACCTCGTCTTGTAGATACAGCATCGCAGACGTTTTGGCATCATGGAAGACAAGGTGGTGCCTTGAATCAGGATCCACTTCAAGACAGCCCACCGGAGACTGTCAGAGCACGATTATGACGTCACGCATAGTTATAACTGCTGTTACGGTAGTAACTGTCACAAGGAAAAATTGCACGGAGCTGGCCCGTGCCTGTGACAGCTATCAACATGGAATGTGCGGCAGGGGAAGCTGGTGGCACTCCTAGCCATCACTCGGCCTTCTCTGGCAATTAATTCATAGCAAACAAAGTAAGAATTCATATGCCTCTAATGCCTCCCAAAACAGTCATCATCATTTTCCTTCTATATAAGGCAAGACTGATGAGGGGCCGCGTCGTGACATTCGGGCAGCATCCATGGCCCCTCGGAACGCACAGCGCGCAGTCAAGAAAGTCAGGCCCACACCTCCATCAGCAGGTGTGTCGTGTGCATCATAGGCACTGTTGCACCATCAGCATCCCATCCATGGTTACAGCCCTTGCCAGTCACTTCAGCTTCGCTTTCATTGGTCAATGCCTTCAAGTTCCCTCTGGAGGCAGAGACGGAGCGTGCTGTCAAACCGTTCGTCCGTGAGGTTGAGGACAAGCATAAATGAGCTAAAGTCTGTAGGTATGTCGCCTACGACCATACCACGCTGAATATACCGGTTCTCGTCCGAACACCGTAGTCAAGCAGCGTAGGGCCTGGTCAGTACTTGGATGGGAGACCGCTTGGGAATACCGGGTGTTGTAGGCTTTTTGCTGTCTAAAATGCCTGCTCTCCTCTTTTTATGAGACACTTCATTTTTCTTCTTGGCAATTTTTCATGGTTTTTCCTAGTCGGCAATAAAGTAAAGACACCAGTCTAGTCCTGTCCTAATTATTTTGAATGAAGTCCAAAGGGGACCAATCGCCTCCTGCACCTCGTCTTGTAGATACAGCATCGCAGACGTTTTGGCATCATGGAAGACAAGGTGGTGCCTTGAATCAGGATCTACTTCAAGACAGCCCACCGGAGACTGTCAGAGCACGATTATGACGTCACGCATAGTTATAACTGCTGTTACGGTAGTAACTGTCATCAGGAAAAATTGCACGGAGCTGGCCCGTGCCTGGGACAGCTATCAACATGGAATGTGCGGCAGGTTAAGCTGGTGGCACTCCTGGCCATCTCTCGGCCTTCTCTGGCAGTGAATTCATAGCAAACAAAGCAAGAATTCATATGCTTGGAATGCCTCCCAAAACAGTCATCATCATTTTCCTTCTATAGAAGGCAAGACTGATGAGGGGCCGCGTCGTGACATTCGGGCAACATCCATGGCCCCTCGGAACGCACAGCGCGCAGTCAAGAAAGTCAGGCCCACATCTCCATCAGCAGGTGTGTCGTGTGCATCATAGGCACTGTTGCACCATCAGCATCCCATCCATGGTTACAGCCCTTGCCAGTCACTTCAGCTTCGCTTTCATTGGTCAATGCCTTCAAGCTCCCTCTGGAGGCAGAGACGGGGCGTGCTGTCAAACCGTTCGTCCGTGTGGTTGAGGAGAAGCATAAATGAGCTAAAGTCTGTAGGTATGTCGCCTACGACCATACCACGCTGAATATACCGGTTCTCGTCCGAACACCGTAGTCAAGCAGCGTAGGGCCTGGTCAGTACTTGGATGGGAGACCGCTTGGGAATACCGGGTGTTGTAGGCTTTTTGCTGTCTAAAATGCCTGCTCTCCTCTTTTTATGAGACACTTCATTTTTCTTCTCGGCAATTTTTCATGGTTTTTCCTAGTCGGCAATAGAATAAAGACACCAGTCTAGTCCTGTCCTAATTATTTTGAATGAAGTCCAAAGGGGACCAATCGCCTCCTGCATGTCGTCTTGTAGATACAGCATCGCAGACGTTTTGGCATCATGGAAGACAAGGTGGTGCCTTGAATCAGGATCCACTTCAAGACAGCCCACCGGAGACTGTCAGAGCACGATTATGACGTCACGCATAGTTATAACTGCTGTTACGGTAGTAACTGTCACCAGGAAAAATTGCACGGAGCTGGCCCGTGCCTGGGACAGCTATCAACATGGAATGTGCGGCAGGTTAAGATGGTGGCACTCCTGGCCATCTCTCGGCCTTCTCTGGCAGTGAATTCATAGCAAACAAAGCAAGAATTCATATGCTTGGAATGCCTCCCAAAACAGTCATCATCATTTTCCTTCTATAGAAGGCAAGACTGATGAGGGGCCGCGTTGTGACATTCGGGCAACATCCATGGCCCCTCGGAACGCACAGCGCGCAGTCAAGAAAGTCAGGCCCACATCTCCATCAGCAGGTGTGTCTTGTGCATCATAGGCACTGTTGCACCATCAGCATCCCATCCATGGTTACAGCCCTTGCCAGTCACTTCAGCTTCGCTTTCATTGGTCAATGCCTTCAAGCTCCCTCTGGAGGCAGAGACGGGGCGTGCTGTCAAACCGTTCGTCCGTGTGGTTGAGGACAAGCATAAATGAGCTAAAGTCTGTAGGTATGTCGCCTACGACCATACCACGCTGAATATACCGGTTCTCGTCCGAACACCGTAGTCAAGCAGCGTAGGGCCTGGTCAGTACTTGGATGGGAGACCGCTTGGGAATACCGGGTGTTGTAGGCTTTTTGCTGTCTAAAATGCCTGCTCTCCTCTTTTTATGAGACACTTCATTTTTCTTCTCGGCAATTTTTCATGGTTTTTCCTAGTCGGCAATAGAATAAAGACACCAGTCTAGTCCTGTCCAAATTATTTTGAATGAAGTCCAAAGGGGACCAATCGCCTCCTGCACCTCGTCTTGTAGATACAGCATCGCAGACGTTTTGGCATCATGGAAGACAAGGTGGTGCCTTCAATCAGGATCCACTTCAAGACAGCCCACCGGAGACTGTCAGAGCACGATTATGACGTCACGCATAGTTATAACTGCTGTTACGGTAGTAACTGTCACCAGGAAAAATTGCACGGAGCTGGCCCGTGCCTGGGACAGCTATCAACATGGAATGTGCGGCAGGTTAAGCTGGTGGCACTCCTGGCCATCTCTCGGCCTTCTCTGGCAGTGAATTCATAGTAAACAAAGCAAAAATTCATATGCTTGGAATGCCTCCCAAAACAGTCATCATCATTTTCCTTCTATAGAAGGCAAGACTGATGAGGGGCCGCGTCGTGACATTCGGGCAACATCCATGGCCCCTCGGAACGCACAGCGCGCAGTCAAGAAAGTCAGGCCCACACCTCCATCAGCAGGTGTGTCGTGTGCATCATAGCCACTGTTGCACCATCAGCATCCCATCCATGGTTACAGCCCTTGCCAGTCACTTCAGCTTCGCTTTCATTGGTCAATGCCTTCAAGCTCCCTCTGGAGGCAGAGACGGGGCGTGCTGTCAAACCGTTCGTCCGTGAGGTTGAGGACAAGCATAAATGAGCTAAAGTCTGTAGGTATGCCGCCTACGACCATACCACGCTGAATATACCGGTTCTCGTCCGAACACCGTAGTCAAGCAGCGTAGGGCCTGGTCAGTACTTGGATGGGAGACCGCTTGGGAATACCGGGTGTTGTAGGCTTTTTGCTGTCTAAAATGCCTGCTCTCCTCTTTTTATGAGACACTTCATTTTTCTTCTCGGCAATTTTTCATGGTTTTTCCTAGTCGGCAATAGAATAAAGACACCAGTCTAGTCCTGTCCAAATTATTTTGAATGAAGTCCAAAGGGGACCAATCGCCTCCTGCACCTCGTCTTGTAGATACAGCATCGCAGACGTTTTGGCATCATGGAAGACAAGGTGGTGCCTTGAATCAGGATCCACTTCAAGACAGCCCACCGGAGACTGTCAGAGCACGATTATGACGTCACGCATAGTTATAACTGCTGTTACGGTAGTAACTGTCACAAGGAAAAATTGCACGGAGCTGGCCCGTGCCTGTGACAGCTATCAACATGGAATGTGCGGCAGGGGAAGCTGGTGGCACTCCTAGCCATCACTCGGCCTTCTCTGGCAATTAATTCATAGCAAACAAAGCAAGAATTCATATGCCTCTAATGCCTCCCAAAACAGTCATCATCATTTTCCTTCTATATAAGGCAAGACTGATGAGGGGCCGCGTCGTGACATTCGGGCAGCATCCATGGCCCCTCGGAACGCACAGCGTGCAGTCAAGAAAGTCAGTCCCACACCTCCATCAGCAGGTGTGTCGTGTGCATAATAGGCACTGTTGCACCATCAGCATCCCATCCATGGTTACAACCCTTGCCAGTCACTTCAGCTTCGCTTTCATTAGTCAATGCCTTCAAGCTCCCTCTGGAGGCAGAGACGGGGCGTGCTGTCAAACCGTTCGTCCGTGAGATTGAGGACAAGCATAAATGAGCTAAAGTCTGTAAGTATGTCGCCTACGACCATACCACGCTGAATATATCGGTTCTCGTCCGAACACCGCAGTCAAGCAGCGTAGGGCCTGGTCAGTACTTGGATGGGAGACCGCTTGGGAATACCGGGTGTTGTAGGCTTTTTGCTGTCTAAAATGCCTGCTCTCCTCTTTTTATGAGACACTTCATTTTTCTTCTCGGCAATTTTTCATGGTTTTTCCTAGTCGGCAATAGAATAAAGACACCAGTCTAGTCCTGTCCTAATTATTTTGAATGAAGTAAAAAGGGGACCAATTGCCTCCTGCACCTCGTCTTGTAGATACAGCATCGCAGACGTTTTGGCATCATGGAAGACAAGGTGGTGCCTTGTATCAGGATCCACTTCAAGACAGCCCACCGCAGACTGTCAAAGCACGATTATGACGTCACGCATAGTTATAACTGCTGTTACGGTAGTAACTGTCACCAGGAAAAATTGCACGGAGCTGGCCCGTGCCTGGGACAGCTATCAACATGGAATGTGCGGCAGGTTAAGATGGTGGCACTCCTTGCCATCACTCGGCCTTCTCTGGCAATTAATTCATAGCAAACAAAGCAAGAATTCATATGCCTCTAATGCCTCCCAAAACAGTCATCATCATTTTCCTTCTATATAAGGCAAGACTGATGAGGGGCCGCGTCGTGACATTCGGGCAGCATCCATGGCCCCTCGGAACGCACAGCGCGCAGTCAAGAAAGTCAGGCCCACACCTCCATCAGCAGGTGTGTCGTGTGCATCATAGGCACTGTTGCACCATCAGCATCCCATCCATGGTTACAGCCCTTGCCAGTCACTTCAGCTTCGCTTTCATTGGTCAATGCCTTCAAGTTCCCTCTGGAGGCAGAGACGGAGCGTGCTGTCAAACCGTTCGTCCGTGAGGTTGAGGACAAGCATAAATGAGCTAAAGTCTGTAGGTATGTCGCCTACGACCATACCACGCTGAATATACCGGTTCTCGTCCGAACACCGTAGTCAAGCAGCGTAGGGCCTGGTCAGTACTTGGATGGGAGACCGCTTGGGAATACCGGGTGTTGTAGGCTTTTTGCTGTCTAAAATGCCTGCTCTCCTCTTTTTATGAGACACTTCATTTTTCTTCTTGGCAATTTTTCATGGTTTTTCCTAGTCGGCAATAAAGTAAAGACACCAGTCTAGTCCTGTCCTAATTATTTTGAATGAAGTCCAAAGGGGACCAATCGCCTCCTGCACCTCGTCTTGTAGATACAGCATCGCAGACGTTTTGGCATCATGGAAGACAAGGTGGTGCCTTGAATCAGGATCCACTTCAAGACAGCCCACCGGAGACTGTCAGAGCACGATTATGACGTCACGCATAGTTATAACTGCTGTTACGGTAGTAACTGTCACCAGGAAAAATTGCACGGAGCTGGCCCGTGCCTGGGACAGCTATCAACATGGAATGTGCGGCAGGTTAAGCTGGTGGCACTCCTGGCCATCTCTCGGCCTTCTCTGGCAGTGAATTCATAGCAAACAAAGCAAGAATTCATATGCTTGGAATGCCTCCCAAAACAGTCATCATCATTTTCCTTCTATAGAAGGCAAGACTGATGAGGGGCCGCGTCGTGACATTCGGGCAACATCCATGGCCCCTCGGAACGCACAGCGCGCAGTCAAGAAAGTCAGGCCCACATCTCCATCAGCAGGTGTGTCGTGTGCATCATAGGCACTGTTGCACCATCAGCATCCCATCCATGGTTACAGCCCTTGCCAGTCACTTCAGCTTCGCTTTCATTGGTCAATGCCTTCAAGCTCCCTCTGGAGGCAGAGACGGGGCGTGCTGTCAAACCGTTCGTCCGTGTGGTTGAGGACAAGCATAAATGAGCTAAAGTCTGTAGGTATGTCGCCTACGACCATACCACGCTGAATATACCGGTTCTCGTCCGAACACCGTAGTCAAGCAGCGTAGGGCCTGGTCAGTACTTGGATGGGAGACCGCTTGGGAATACCGGGTGTTGTAGGCTTTTTGCTGTCTAAAATGCCTGCTCTCCTCTTTTTATGAGACACTTCATTTTTCTTCTCGGCAATTTTTCATGGTTTTTCCTAGTCGGCAATAGAATAAAGACACCAGTCTAGTCCTGTCCTAATTATTTTGAATGAAGTCCAAAGGGGACCAATCGCCTCCTGCATGTCGTCTTGTAGATACAGCATCGCAGACGTTTTGGCATCATGGAAGACAAGGTGGTGCCTTGAATCAGGATCCACTTCAAGACAGCCCACCGGAGACTGTCAGAGCACGATTATGACGTCACGCATAGTTATAACTGCTGTTACGGTAGTAACTGTCACCAGGAAAAATTGCACGGAGCTGGCCCGTGCCTGGGACAGCTATCAACATGGAATGTGCGGCAGGTTAAGCTGGTGGCACTCCTGGCCATCTCTCGGCCTTCTCTGGCAGTGAATTCATAGTAAACAAAGCAAAAATTCATATGCTTGGAATGCCTCCCAAAACAGTCATCATCATTTTCCTTCTATAGAAGGCAAGACTGATGAGGGGCCGCGTCGTGACATTCGGGCAACATCCATGGCCCCTCGGAACGCACAGCGCGCAGTCAAGAAAGTCAGGCCCACACCTCCATCAGCAGGTGTGTCGTGTGCATCATAGCCACTGTTGCACCATCAGCATCCCATCCATGGTTACAGCCCTTGCCAGTCACTTCAGCTTCGCTTTCATTGGTCAATGCCTTCAAGCTCCCTCTGGAGGCAGAGACGGGGCGTGCTGTCAAACCGTTCGTCCGTGTGGTTGAGGACAAGCATAAATGAGCTAAAGTCTGTAGGTATGTCGCCTACGACCATACCACGCTGAATATACCGGTTCTCGTCCGAACACCGTAGTCAAGCAGCGTAGGGCCTGGTCAGTACTTGGATGGGAGACCGCTTGGGAATACCGGGTGTTGTAGGCTTTTTGCTGTCTAAAATGCCTGCTCTCCTCTTTTTATGAGACACTTCATTTTTCTTCTCGGCAATTTTTCATGGTTTTTCCTAGTCGGCAATAGAATAAAGACACCAGTCTAGTCCTGTCCAAATTATTTTGAATGAAGTCCAAAGGGGACCAATCGCCTCCTGCACCTCGTCTTGTAGATACAGCATCGCAGACGTTTTGGCATCATGGAAGACAAGGTGGTGCCTTGAATCAGGATCCACTTCAAGACAGCCCACCGGAGACTGTCAGAGCACGATTATGACGTCACGCATAGTTATAACTGCTGTTACGGTAGTAACTGTCACAAGGAAAAATTGCACGGAGCTGGCCCGTGCCTGTGACAGCTATCAACATGGAATGTGCGGCAGGGGAAGCTGGTGGCACTCCTAGCCATCACTCGGCCTTCTCTGGCAATTAATTCATAGCAAACAAAGTAAGAATTCATATGCCTCTAATGCCTCCCAAAACAGTCATCATCATTTTCCTTCTATATAAGGCAAGACTGATGAGGGGCCGCGTCGTGACATTCGGGCAGCATCCATGGCCCCTCGGAACGCACAGCGCGCAGTCAAGAAAGTCAGGCCCACACCTCCATCAGCAGGTGTGTCGTGTGCATCATAGGCACTGTTGCACCATCAGCATCCCATCCATGGTTACAGCCCTTGCCAGTCACTTCAGCTTCGCTTTCATTGGTCAATGCCTTCAAGTTCCCTCTGGAGGCAGAGACGGAGCGTTCTGTCAAACCGTTCGTCCGTGAGGTTGAGGACAAGCATAAATGAGCTAAAGTCTGTAGGTATGTCGCCTACGACCATACCACGCTGAATATACCGGTTCTCGTCCGAACACCGTAGTCAAGCAGCGTAGGGCCTGGTCAGTACTTGGATGGGAGACCGCTTGGGAATACCGGGTGTTGTAGGCTTTTTGCTGTCTAAAATGCCTGCTCTCCTCTTTTTATGAGACACTTCATTTTTCTTCTTGGCAATTTTTCATGGTTTTTCCTAGTCGGCAATAAAGTAAAGACACCAGTCTAGTCCTGTCCTAATTATTTTGAATGAAGTCCAAAGGGGACCAATCGCCTCCTGCACCTCGTCTTGTAGATACAGCATCGCAGACGTTTTGGCATCATGGAAGACAAGGTGGTGCCTTGAATCAGGATCTACTTCAAGACAGCCCACCGGAGACTGTCAGAGCACGATTATGACGTCACGCATAGTTATAACTGCTGTTACGGTAGTAACTGTCACCAGGAAAAATTGCACGGAGCTGGCCCGTGCCTGGGACAGCTATCAACATGGAATGTGCGGCAGGTTAAGCTGGTGGCACTCCTGGCCATCTCTCGGCCTTCTCTGGCAGTGAATTCATAGCAAACAAAGCAAGAATTCATATGCTTGGAATGCCTCCCAAAACAGTCATCATCATTTTCCTTCTATAGAAGGCAAGACTGATGAGGGGCCGCGTCGTGACATTCGGGCAACATCCATGGCCCCTCGGAACGCACAGCGCGCAGTCAAGAAAGTCAGGCCCACATCTCCATCAGCAGGTGTGTCGTGTGCATCATAGGCACTGTTGCACCATCAGCATCCCATCCATGGTTACAGCCCTTGCCAGTCACTTCAGCTTCGCTTTCATTGGTCAATGCCTTCAAGCTCCCTCTGGAGGCAGAGACGGGGCGTGCTGTCAAACCGTTCGTCCGTGTGGTTGAGGAGAAGCATAAATGAGCTAAAGTCTGTAGGTATGTCGCCTACGACCATACCACGCTGAATATACCGGTTCTCGTCCGAACACCGTAGTCAAGCAGCGTAGGGCCTGGTCAGTACTTGGATGGGAGACCGCTTGGGAATACCGGGTGTTGTAGGCTTTTTGCTGTCTAAAATGCCTGCTCTCCTCTTTTTATGAGACACTTCATTTTTCTTCTCGGCAATTTTTCATGGTTTTTCCTAGTCGGCAATAGAATAAAGACACCAGTCTAGTCCTGTCCTAATTATTTTGAATGAAGTCCAAAGGGGACCAATCGCCTCCTGCATGTCGTCTTGTAGATACAGCATCGCAGACGTTTTGGCATCATGGAAGACAAGGTGGTGCCTTGAATCAGGATCCACTTCAAGACAGCCCACCGGAGACTGTCAGAGCACGATTATGACGTCACGCATAGTTATAACTGCTGTTACGGTAGTAACTGTCACCAGGAAAAATTGCACGGAGCTGGCCCGTGCCTGGGACAGCTATCAACATGGAATGTGCGGCAGGTTAAGATGGTGGCACTCCTGGCCATCTCTCGGCCTTCTCTGGCAGTGAATTCATAGCAAACAAAGCAAGAATTCATATGCTTGGAATGCCTCCCAAAACAGTCATCATCATTTTCCTTCTATAGAAGGCAAGACTGATGAGGGGCCGCGTTGTGACATTCGGGCAACATCCATGGCCCCTCGGAACGCACAGCGCGCAGTCAAGAAAGTCAGGCCCACATCTCCATCAGCAGGTGTGTCTTGTGCATCATAGGCACTGTTGCACCATCAGCATCCCATCCATGGTTACAGCCCTTGCCAGTCACTTCAGCTTCGCTTTCATTGGTCAATGCCTTCAAGCTCCCTCTGGAGGCAGAGACGGGGCGTGCTGTCAAACCGTTCGTCCGTGTGGTTGAGGACAAGCATAAATGAGCTAAAGTCTGTAGGTATGTCGCCTACGACCATACCACGCTGAATATACCGGTTCTCGTCCGAACACCGTAGTCAAGCAGCGTAGGGCCTGGTCAGTACTTGGATGGGAGACCGCTTGGGAATACCGGGTGTTGTAGGCTTTTTGCTGTCTAAAATGCCTGCTCTCCTCTTTTTATGAGACACTTCATTTTTCTTCTCGGCAATTTTTCATGGTTTTTCCTAGTCGGCAATAGAATAAAGACACCAGTCTAGTCCTGTCCAAATTATTTTGAATGAAGTCCAAAGGGGACCAATCGCCTCCTGCACCTCGTCTTGTAGATACAGCATCGCAGACGTTTTGGCATCATGGAAGACAAGGTGGTGCCTTCAATCAGGATCCACTTCAAGACAGCCCACCGGAGACTGTCAGAGCACGATTATGACGTCACGCATAGTTATAACTGCTGTTACGGTAGTAACTGTCACCAGGAAAAATTGCACGGAGCTGGCCCGTGCCTGGGACAGCTATCAACATGGAATGTGCGGCAGGTTAAGCTGGTGGCACTCCTGGCCATCTCTCGGCCTTCTCTGGCAGTGAATTCATAGTAAACAAAGCAAAAATTCATATGCTTGGAATGCCTCCCAAAACAGTCATCATCATTTTCCTTCTATAGAAGGCAAGACTGATGAGGGGCCGCGTCGTGACATTCGGGCAACATCCATGGCCCCTCGGAACGCACAGCGCGCAGTCAAGAAAGTCAGGCCCACACCTCCATCAGCAGGTGTGTCGTGTGCATCATAGCCACTGTTGCACCATCAGCATCCCATCCATGGTTACAGCCCTTGCCAGTCACTTCAGCTTCGCTTTCATTGGTCAATGCCTTCAAGCTCCCTCTGGAGGCAGAGACGGGGCGTGCTGTCAAACCGTTCGTCCGTGAGGTTGAGGACAAGCATAAATGAGCTAAAGTCTGTAGGTATGCCGCCTACGACCATACCACGCTGAATATACCGGTTCTCGTCCGAACACCGTAGTCAAGCAGCGTAGGGCCTGGTCAGTACTTGGATGGGAGACCGCTTGGGAATACCGGGTGTTGTAGGCTTTTTGCTGTCTAAAATGCCTGCTCTCCTCTTTTTATGAGACACTTCATTTTTCTTCTCGGCAATTTTTCATGGTTTTTCCTAGTCGGCAATAGAATAAAGACACCAGTCTAGTCCTGTCCAAATTATTTTGAATGAAGTCCAAAGGGGACCAATCGCCTCCTGCACCTCGTCTTGTAGATACAGCATCGCAGACGTTTTGGCATCATGGAAGACAAGGTGGTGCCTTGAATCAGGATCCACTTCAAGACAGCCCACCGGAGACTGTCAGAGCACGATTATGACGTCACGCATAGTTATAACTGCTGTTACGGTAGTAACTGTCACAAGGAAAAATTGCACGGAGCTGGCCCGTGCCTGTGACAGCTATCAACATGGAATGTGCGGCAGGGGAAGCTGGTGGCACTCCTAGCCATCACTCGGCCTTCTCTGGCAATTAATTCATAGCAAACAAAGCAAGAATTCATATGCCTCTAATGCCTCCCAAAACAGTCATCATCATTTTCCTTCTATATAAGGCAAGACTGATGAGGGGCCGCGTCGTGACATTCGGGCAGCATCCATGGCCCCTCGGAACGCACAGCGTGCAGTCAAGAAAGTCATTCCCACACCTCCATCAGCAGGTGTGTCGTGTGCATAATAGGCACTGTTGCACCATCAGCATCCCATCCATGGTTACAACCCTTGCCAGTCACTTCAGCTTCGCTTTCATTAGTCAATGCCTTCAAGCTCCCTCTGGAGGCAGAGACGGGGCGTGCTGTCAAACCGTTCGTCCGTGAGATTGAGGACAAGCATAAATGAGCTAAAGTCTGTAAGTATGTCGCCTACGACCATACCACGCTGAATATATCGGTTCTCGTCCGAACACCGCAGTCAAGCAGCGTAGGGCCTGGTCAGTACTTGGATGGGAGACCGCTTGGGAATACCGGGTGTTGTAGGCTTTTTGCTGTCTAAAATGCCTGCTCTCCTCTTTTTATGAGACACTTCATTTTTCTTCTCGGCAATTTTTCATGGTTTTTCCTAGTCGGCAATAGAATAAAGACACCAGTCTAGTCCTGTCCTAATTATTTTGAATGAAGTAAAAAGGGGACCAATTGCCTCCTGCACCTCGTCTTGTAGATACAGCATCGCAGACGTTTTGGCATCATGGAAGACAAGGTGGTGCCTTGTATCAGGATCCACTTCAAGACAGCCCACCGCAGACTGTCAAAGCACGATTATGACGTCACGCATAGTTATAACTGCTGTTACGGTAGTAACTGTCACCAGGAAAAATTGCACGGAGCTGGCCCGTGCCTGGGACAGCTATCAACATGGAATGTGCGGCAGGTTAAGATGGTGGCACTCCTTGCCATCACTCGGCCTTCTCTGGCAATTAATTCATAGCAAACAAAGCAAGAATTCATATGCCTCTAATGCCTCCCAAAACAGTCATCATCATTTTCCTTCTATATAAGGCAAGACTGATGAGGGGCCGCGTCGTGACATTCGGGCAGCATCCATGGCCCCTCGGAACGCACAGCGCGCAGTCAAGAAAGTCAGGCCCACACCTCCATCAGCAGGTGTGTCGTGTGCATCATAGGCACTGTTGCACCATCAGCATCCCATCCATGGTTACAGCCCTTGCCAGTCACTTCAGCTTCGCTTTCATTGGTCAATGCCTTCAAGTTCCCTCTGGAGGCAGAGACGGAGCGTGCTGTCAAACCGTTCGTCAGTGAGGTTGAGGACAAGCATAAATGAGCTAAAGTCTGTAGGTATGTCGCCTACGACCATACCACGCTGAATATACCGGTTCTCGTCCGAACACCGTAGTCAAGCAGCGTAGGGCCTGGTCAGTACTTGGATGGGAGACCGCTTGGGAATACCGGGTGTTGTAGGCTTTTTGCTGTCTAAAATGCCTGCTCTCCTCTTTTTATGAGACACTTCATTTTTCTTCTTGGCAATTTTTCATGGTTTTTCCTAGTCGGCAATAAAGTAAAGACACCAGTCTAGTCCTGTCCTAATTATTTTGAATGAAGTCCAAAGGGGACCAATCGCCTCCTGCACCTCGTCTTGTAGATACAGCATCGCAGACGTTTTGGCATCATGGAAGACAAGGTGGTGCCTTGAATCAGGATCCACTTCAAGACAGCCCACCGGAGACTGTCAGAGCACGATTATGACGTCACGCATAGTTATAACTGCTGTTACGGTAGTAACTGTCACCAGGAAAAATTGCACGGAGCTGGCCCGTGCCTGGGACAGCTATCAACATGGAATGTGCGGCAGGTTAAGCTGGTGGCACTCCTGGCCATCTCTCGGCCTTCTCTGGCAGTGAATTCATAGCAAACAAAGCAAGAATTCATATGCTTGGAATGCCTCCCAAAACAGTCATCATCATTTTCCTTCTATAGAAGGCAAGACTGATGAGGGGCCGCGTCGTGACATTCGGGCAACATCCATGGCCCCTCGGAACGCACAGCGCGCAGTCAAGAAAGTCAGGCCCACATCTCCATCAGCAGGTGTGTCGTGTGCATCATAGGCACTGTTGCACCATCAGCATCCCATCCATGGTTACAGCCCTTGCCAGTCACTTCAGCTTCGCTTTCATTGGTCAATGCCTTCAAGCTCCCTCTGGAGGCAGAGACGGGGCGTGCTGTCAAACCGTTCGTCCGTGTGGTTGAGGACAAGCATAAATGAGCTAAAGTCTGTAGGTATGTCGCCTACGACCATACCACGCTGAATATACCGGTTCTCGTCCGAACACCGTAGTCAAGCAGCGTAGGGCCTGGTCAGTACTTGGATGGGAGACCGCTTGGGAATACCGGGTGTTGTAGGCTTTTTGCTGTCTAAAATGCCTGCTCTCCTCTTTTTATGAGACACTTCATTTTTCTTCTCGGCAATTTTTCATGGTTTTTCCTAGTCGGCAATAGAATAAAGACACCAGTCTAGTCCTGTCCTAATTATTTTGAATGAAGTCCAAAGGGGACCAATCGCCTCCTGCATGTCGTCTTGTAGATACAGCATCGCAGACGTTTTGGCATCATGGAAGACAAGGTGGTGCCTTGAATCAGGATCCACTTCAAGACAGCCCACCGGAGACTGTCAGAGCACGATTATGACGTCACGCATAGTTATAACTGCTGTTACGGTAGTAACTGTCACCAGGAAAAATTGCACGGAGCTGGCCCGTGCCTGGGACAGCTATCAACATGGAATGTGCGGCAGGTTAAGATGGTGGCACTCCTGGCCATCTCTCGGCCTTCTCTGGCAGTGAATTCATAGCAAACAAAGCAAGAATTCATATGCTTGGAATGCCTCCCAAAACAGTCATCATCATTTTCCTTCTATAGAAGGCAAGACTGATGAGGGGCCGCGTTGTGACATTCGGGCAACATCCATGGCCCCTCGGAACGCACAGCGCGCAGTCAAGAAAGTCAGGCCCACATCTCCATCAGCAGGTGTGTCTTGTGCATCATAGGCACTGTTGCACCATCAGCATCCCATCCATGGTTACAGCCCTTGCCAGTCACTTCAGCTTCGCTTTCATTGGTCAATGCCTTCAAGCTCCCTCTGGAGGCAGAGACGGGGCGTGCTGTCAAACCGTTCGTCCGTGTGGTTGAGGACAAGCATAAATGAGCTAAAGTCTGTAGGTATGTCGCCTACGACCATACCACGCTGAATATACCGGTTCTCGTCCGAACACCGTAGTCAAGCAGCGTAGGGCCTGGTCAGTACTTGGATGGGAGACCGCTTGGGAATACCGGGTGTTGTAGGCTTTTTGCTGTCTAAAATGCCTGCTCTCCTCTTTTTATGAGACACTTCATTTTTCTTCTCGGCAATTTTTCATGGTTTTTCCTAGTCGGCAATAGAATAAAGACACCAGTCTAGTCCTGTCCAAATTATTTTGAATGAAGTCCAAAGGGGACCAATCGCCTCCTGCACCTCGTCTTGTAGATACAGCATCGCAGACGTTTTGGCATCATGGAAAACAAGGTGGTGCCTTCAATCAGGATCCACTTCAAGACAGCCCACCGGAGACTGTCAGAGCACGATTATGACGTCACGCATAGTTATAACTGCTGTTACGGTAGTAACTGTCACCAGGAAAAATTGCACGGAGCTGGCCCGTGCCTGGGACAGCTATCAACATGGAATGTGCGGCAGGTTAAGCTGGTGGCACTCCTGGCCATCTCTCGGCCTTCTCTGGCAGTGAATTCATAGTAAACAAAGCAAAAATTCATATGCTTGGAATGCCTCCCAAAACAGTCATCATCATTTTCCTTCTATAGAAGGCAAGACTGATGAGGGGCCGCGTCGTGACATTCGGGCAACATCCATGGCCCCTCGGAACGCACAGCGCGCAGTCAAGAAAGTCAGGCCCACACCTCCATCAGCAGGTGTGTCGTGTGCATCATAGCCACTGTTGCACCATCAGCATCCCATCCATGGTTACAGCCCTTGCCAGTCACTTCAGCTTCGCTTTCATTGGTCAATGCCTTCAAGCTCCCTCTGGAGGCAGAGACGGGGCGTGCTGTCAAACCGTTCGTCCGTGAGGTTGAGGACAAGCATAAATGAGCTAAAGTCTGTAGGTATGCCGCCTACGACCATACCACGCTGAATATACCGGTTCTCGTCCGAACACCGTAGTCAAGCAGCGTAGGGCCTGGTCAGTACTTGGATGGGAGACCGCTTGGGAATACCGGGTGTTGTAGGCTTTTTGCTGTCTAAAATGCCTGCTCTCCTCTTTTTATGAGACACTTCATTTTTCTTCTCGGCAATTTTTCATGGTTTTTCCTAGTCGGCAATAGAATAAAGACACCAGTCTAGTCCTGTCCAAATTATTTTGAATGAAGTCCAAAGGGGACCAATCGCCTCCTGCACCTCGTCTTGTAGATACAGCATCGCAGACGTTTTGGCATCATGGAAGACAAGGTGGTGCCTTGAATCAGGATCCACTTCAAGACAGCCCACCGGAGACTGTCAGAGCACGATTATGACGTCACGCATAGTTATAACTGCTGTTACGGTAGTAACTGTCACAAGGAAAAATTGCACGGAGCTGGCCCGTGCCTGTGACAGCTATCAACATGGAATGTGCGGCAGGGGAAGCTGGTGGCACTCCTAGCCATCACTCGGCCTTCTCTGGCAATTAATTCATAGCAAACAAAGCAAGAATTCATATGCCTCTAATGCCTCCCAAAACAGTCATCATCATTTTCCTTCTATATAAGGCAAGACTGATGAGGGGCCGCGTCGTGACATTCGGGCAGCATCCATGGCCCCTCGGAACGCACAGCGCGCAGTCAAGAAAGTCAGGCCCACACCTCCATCAGCAGGTGTGTCGTTTGCATCATAGGCACTGTTGCACCATCAGCATCCCATCCATGGTTACAGCCCTTGCCAGTCACTTCAGCTTCGCTTTCATTGGTCAATGCCTTCAAGTTCCCTCTGGAGGCAGAGACGGAGCGTGCTGTCAAACCGTTCGTCCGTGAGGTTGAGGACAAGCATAAATGAGCTAAAGTCTGTAGGTATGTCGCCTACGACCATACCACGCTGAATATACCGGTTCTCGTCCGAACACCGTAGTCAAGCAGCGTAGGGCCTGGTCAGTACTTGGATGGGAGACCGCTTGGGAATACCGGGTGTTGTAGGCTTTTTGCTGTCTAAAATGCCTGCTCTCCTCTTTTTATGAGACACTTCATTTTTCTTCTTGGCAATTTTTCATGGTTTTTCCTAGTCGGCAATAAAGTAAAGACACCAGTCTAGTCCTGTCCTAATTATTTTGAATGAAGTCCAAAGGGGACCAATCGCCTCCTGCACCTCGTCTTGTAGATACAGCATCGCAGACGTTTTGGCATCATGGAAGACAAGGTGGTGCCTTCAATCAGGATCCACTTCAAGACAGCCCACCGGAGACTGTCAGAGCACGATTATGACGTCACGCATAGTTATAACTGCTGTTACGGTAGTAACTGTCACCAGGAAAAATTGCACGGAGCTGGCCCGTGCCTGGGACAGCTATCAACATGGAATGTGCGGCAGGTTAAGCTGGTGGCACTCCTGGCCATCTCTCGGCCTTCTCTGGCAGTGAATTCATAGCAAACAAAGCAAGAATTCATATGCTTGGAATGCCTCCCAAAACAGTCATCATCATTTTCCTTCTATAGAAGGCAAGACTGATGAGGGGCCGCGTCGTGACATTCGGGCAACATCCATGGCCCCTCGGAACGCACAGCGCGCAGTCAAGAAAGTCAGGCCCACATCTCCATCAGCAGGTGTGTCGTGTGCATCATAGGCACTGTTGCACCATCAGCATCCCATCCATGGTTACAGCCCTTGCCAGTCACTTCAGCTTCGCTTTCATTGGTCAATGCCTTCAAGCTCCCTCTGGAGGCAGAGACGGGGCGTGCTGTCAAACCGTTCGTCCGTGTGGTTGAGGACAAGCATAAATGAGCTAAAGTCTGTAGGTATGTCGCCTACGACCATACCACGCTGAATATACCGGTTCTCGTCCGAACACCGTAGTCAAGCAGCGTAGGGCCTGGTCAGTACTTGGATGGGAGACCGCTTGGGAATACCGGGTGTTGTAGGCTTTTTGCTGTCTAAAATGCCTGCTCTCCTCTTTTTATGAGACACTTCATTTTTCTTCTCGGCAATTTTTCATGGTTTTTCCTAGTCGGCAATAGAATAAAGACACCAGTCTAGTCCTGTCCAAATTATTTTGAATGAAGTCCAAAGGGGACCAATCGCCTCCTGCACCTCGTCTTGTAGATACAGCATCGCAGACGTTTTGGCATCATGGAAGACAAGGTGGTGCCTTGAATCAGGATCCACTTCAAGACAGCCCACCGGAGACTGTCAGAGCACGATTATGACGTCACGCATAGTTATAACTGCTGTTACGGTAGTAACTGTCACAAGGAAAAATTGCACGGAGCTGGCCCGTGCCTGTGACAGCTATCAACATGGAATGTGCGGCAGGTTAAGATGGTGGCACTCCTAGCCATCACTCGGCCTTCTCTGGCAATTAATTCATAGCAAACAAAGCAAGAATTCATATGCCTCTAATGCCTCCCAAAACAGTCATCATCATTTTCCTTCTATATAAGGCAAGACTGATGAGGGGCCGCGTCGTGACATTCGGGCAGCATCCATGGCCCCTCGGAACGCACAGCGCGCAGTCAAGAAAGTCAGGCCCACACCTCCATCAGCAGGTGTGTCGTGTGCATCATAGGCACTGTTGCACCATCAGCATCCCATCCATGGTTACAGCCCTTGCCAGTCACTTCAGCTTCGCTTTCATTGGTCAATGCCTTCAAGTTCCCTCTGGAGGCAGAGACGGAGCGTGCTGTCAAACCGTTCGTCCGTGAGGTTGAGGACAAGTATAAATGAGCTAAAGTCTGTAGGTATGTCGCCTACGACCATACCACGCTGAATATACCGGTTCTCGTCCGAACACCGTAGTCAAGCAGCGTAGGGCCTGGTCAGTACTTGGATGGGAGACCGCTTGGGAATACCGGGTGTTGTAGGCTTTTTGCTGTCTAAAATGCCTGCTCTCCTCTTTTTATGAGACACTTCATTTTTCTTCTTGGCAATTTTTCATGGTTTTTCCTAGTCGGCAATAAAGTAAAGACACCAGTCTAGTCCTGTCCTAATTATTTTGAATGAAGTCCAAAGGGGACCAATCGCCTCCTGCACCTCGTCTTGTAGATACAGCATCGCAGACGTTTTGGCATCATGGAAGACAAGGTGGTGCCTTGAATCAGGATCCACTTCAAGACAGCCCACCGGAGACTGTCAGAGCACGATTATGACGTCACGCATAGTTATAACTGCTGTTACGGTAGTAACTGTCACCAGGAAAAATTGCACGGAGCTGGCCCGTGCCTGGGACAGCTATCAACATGGAATGTGCGGCAGGTTAAGCTGGTGGCACTCCTGGCCATCTCTCGGCCTTCTCTGGCAGTGAATTCATAGCAAACAAAGCAAGAATTCATATGCTTGGAATGCCTCCCAAAACAGTCATCATCATTTTCCTTCTATAGAAGGCAAGACTGATGAGGGGCCGCGTCGTGACATTCGGGCAACATCCATGGCCCCTCGGAACGCACAGCGCGCAGTCAAGAAAGTCAGGCCCACATCTCCATCAGCAGGTGTGTCGTGTGCATCATAGGCACTGTTGCACCATCAGCATCCCATCCATGGTTACAGCCCTTGCCAGTCACTTCAGCTTCGCTTTCATTGGTCAATGCCTTCAAGCTCCCTCTGGAGGCAGAGACGGGGCGTGCTGTCAAACCGTTCGTCCGTGTGGTTGAGGACAAGCATAAATGAGCTAAAGTCTGTAGGTATGTCGCCTACGACCATACCACGCTGAATATACCGGTTCTCGTCCGAACACCGTAGTCAAGCAGCGTAGGGCCTGGTCAGTACTTGGATGGGAGACCGCTTGGGAATACCGGGTGTTGTAGGCTTTTTGCTGTCTAAAATGCCTGCTCTCCTCTTTTTATGAGACACTTCATTTTTCTTCTCGGCAATTTTTCATGGTTTTTCCTAGTCGGCAATAGAATAAAGACACCAGTCTAGTCCTGTCCAAATTATTTTGAATGAAGTCCAAAGGGGACCAATCGCCTCCTGCACCTCGTCTTGTAGATACAGCATCGCAGACGTTTTGGCATCATGGAAGACAAGGTGGTGCCTTGAATCAGGATCCACTTCAAGACAGCCCACCGGAGACTGTCAGAGCACGATTATGACGTCACGCATAGTTATAACTGCTGTTACGGTAGTAACTGTCACCAGGAAAAATTGCACGGAGCTGGCCCGTGCCTGGGACAGCTATCAACATGGAATGTGCGGCAGGTTAAGATGGTGGCACTCCTGGCCATCTCTCGGCCTTCTCTGGCAGTGAATTCATAGCAAACAAAGCAAGAATTCATATGCTTGGAATGCCTCCCAAAACAGTCATCATCATTTTCCTTCTATAGAAGGCAAGACTGATGAGGGGCCGCGTTGTGACATTCGGGCAACATCCATGGCCCCTCGGAACGCACAGCGCGCAGTCAAGAAAGTCAGGCCCACATCTCCATCAGCAGGTGTGTCTTGTGCATCATAGGCACTGTTGCACCATCAGCATCCCATCCATGGTTACAGCCCTTGCCAGTCACTTCAGCTTCGCTTTCATTGGTCAATGCCTTCAAGCTCCCTCTGGAGGCAGAGACGGGGCGTGCTGTCAAACCGTTCGTCCGTGTGGTTGAGGACAAGCATAAATGAGCTAAAGTCTGTAGGTATGTCGCCTACGACCATACCACGCTGAATATACCGGTTCTCGTCCGAACACCGTAGTCAAGCAGCGTAGGGCCTGGTCAGTACTTGGATGGGAGACCGCTTGGGAATACCGGGTGTTGTAGGCTTTTTGCTGTCTAAAATGCCTGCTCTCCTCTTTTTATGAGACACTTCATTTTTCTTCTCGGCAATTTTTCATGGTTTTTCCTAGTCGGCAATAGAATAAAGACACCAGTCTAGTCCTGTCCAAATTATTTTGAATGAAGTCCAAAGGGGACCAATCGCCTCCTGCACCTCGTCTTGTAGATACAGCATCGCAGACGTTTTGGCATCATGGAAGACAAGGTGGTGCCTTCAATCAGGATCCACTTCAAGACAGCCCACCGGAGACTGTCAGAGCACGATTATGACGTCACGCATAGTTATAACTGCTGTTACGGTAGTAACTGTCACCAGGAAAAATTGCACGGAGCTGGCCCGTGCCTGGGACAGCTATCAACATGGAATGTGCGGCAGGTTAAGCTGGTGGCACTCCTGGCCATCTCTCGGCCTTCTCTGGCAGTGAATTCATAGTAAACAAAGCAAAAATTCATATGCTTGGAATGCCTCCCAAAACAGTCATCATCATTTTCCTTCTATAGAAGGCAAGACTGATGAGGGGCCGCGTCGTGACATTCGGGCAACATCCATGGCCCCTCGGAACGCACAGCGCGCAGTCAAGAAAGTCAGGCCCACACCTCCATCAGCAGGTGTGTCGTGTGCATCATAGCCACTGTTGCACCATCAGCATCCCATCCATGGTTACAGCCCTTGCCAGTCACTTCAGCTTCGCTTTCATTGGTCAATGCCTTCAAGCTCCCTCTGGAGGCAGAGACGGGGCGTGCTGTCAAACCGTTCGTCCGTGAGGTTGAGGACAAGCATAAATGAGCTAAAGTCTGTAGGTATGCCGCCTACGACCATACCACGCTGAATATACCGGTTCTCGTCCGAACACCGTAGTCAAGCAGCGTAGGGCCTGGTCAGTACTTGGATGGGAGACCGCTTGGGAATACCGGGTGTTGTAGGCTTTTTGCTGTCTAAAATGCCTGCTCTCCTCTTTTTATGAGACACTTCATTTTTCTTCTCGGCAATTTTTCATGGTTTTTCCTAGTCGGCAATAGAATAAAGACACCAGTCTAGTCCTGTCCAAATTATTTTGAATGAAGTCCAAAGGGGACCAATCGCCTCCTGCACCTCGTCTTGTAGATACAGCATCGCAGACGTTTTGGCATCATGGAAGACAAGGTGGTGCCTTGAATCAGGATCCACTTCAAGACAGCCCACCGGAGACTGTCAGAGCACGATTATGACGTCACGCATAGTTATAACTGCTGTTACGGTAGTAACTGTCACAAGGAAAAATTGCACGGAGCTGGCCCGTGCCTGTGACAGCTATCAACATGGAATGTGCGGCAGGGGAAGCTGGTGGCACTCCTAGCCATCACTCGGCCTTCTCTGGCAATTAATTCATAGCAAACAAAGCAAGAATTCATATGCCTCTAATGCCTCCCAAAACAGTCATCATCATTTTCCTTCTATATAAGGCAAGACTGATGAGGGGCCGCGTCGTGACATTCGGGCAGCATCCATGGCCCCTCGGAACGCACAGCGTGCAGTCAAGAAAGTCAGTCCCACACCTCCATCAGCAGGTGTGTCGTGTGCATAATAGGCACTGTTGCACCATCAGCATCCCATCCATGGTTACAACCCTTGCCAGTCACTTCAGCTTCGCTTTCATTAGTCAATGCCTTCAAGCTCCCTCTGGAGGCAGAGACGGGGCGTGCTGTCAAACCGTTCGTCCGTGAGATTGAGGACAAGCATAAATGAGCTAAAGTCTGTAAGTATGTCGCCTACGACCATACCACGCTGAATATATCGGTTCTCGTCCGAACACCGCAGTCAAGCAGCGTAGGGCCTGGTCAGTACTTGGATGGGAGACCGCTTGGGAATACCGGGTGTTGTAGGCTTTTTGCTGTCTAAAATGCCTGCTCTCCTCTTTTTATGAGACACTTCATTTTTCTTCTCGGCAATTTTTCATGGTTTTTCCTAGTCGGCAATAGAATAAAGACACCAGTCTAGTCCTGTCCTAATTATTTTGAATGAAGTAAAAAGGGGACCAATTGCCTCCTGCACCTCGTCTTGTAGATACAGCATCGCAGACGTTTTGGCATCATGGAAGACAAGGTGGTGCCTTGTATCAGGATCCACTTCAAGACAGCCCACCGCAGACTGTCAAAGCACGATTATGACGTCACGCATAGTTATAACTGCTGTTACGGTAGTAACTGTCACCAGGAAAAATTGCACGGAGCTGGCCCGTGCCTGGGACAGCTATCAACATGGAATGTGCGGCAGGTTAAGATGGTGGCACTCCTTGCCATCACTCGGCCTTCTCTGGCAATTAATTCATAGCAAACAAAGCAAGAATTCATATGCCTCTAATGCCTCCCAAAACAGTCATCATCATTTTCCTTCTATATAAGGCAAGACTGATGAGGGGCCGCGTCGTGACATTCGGGCAGCATCCATGGCCCCTCGGAACGCACAGCGCGCAGTCAAGAAAGTCAGGCCCACACCTCCATCAGCAGGTGTGTCGTGTGCATCATAGGCACTGTTGCACCATCAGCATCCCATCCATGGTTACAGCCCTTGCCAGTCACTTCAGCTTCGCTTTCATTGGTCAATGCCTTCAAGTTCCCTCTGGAGGCAGAGACGGAGCGTGCTGTCAAACCGTTCGTCCGTGAGGTTGAGGACAAGCATAAATGAGCTAAAGTCTGTAGGTATGTCGCCTACGACCATACCACGCTGAATATACCGGTTCTCGTCCGAACACCGTAGTCAAGCAGCGTAGGGCCTGGTCAGTACTTGGATGGGAGACCGCTTGGGAATACCGGGTGTTGTAGGCTTTTTGCTGTCTAAAATGCCTGCTCTCCTCTTTTTATGAGACACTTCATTTTTCTTCTTGGCAATTTTTCATGGTTTTTCCTAGTCGGCAATAAAGTAAAGACACCAGTCTAGTCCTGTCCTAATTATTTTGAATGAAGTCCAAAGGGGACCAATCGCCTCCTGCACCTCGTCTTGTAGATACAGCATCGCAGACGTTTTGGCATCATGGAAGACAAGGTGGTGCCTTGAATCAGGATCCACTTCAAGACAGCCCACCGGAGACTGTCAGAGCACGATTATGACGTCACGCATAGTTATAACTGCTGTTACGGTAGTAACTGTCACCAGGAAAAATTGCACGGAGCTGGCCCGTGCCTGGGACAGCTATCAACATGGAATGTGCGGCAGGTTAAGCTGGTGGCACTCCTGGCCATCTCTCGGCCTTCTCTGGCAGTGAATTCATAGCAAACAAAGCAAGAATTCATATGCTTGGAATGCCTCCCAAAACAGTCATCATCATTTTCCTTCTATAGAAGGCAAGACTGATGAGGGGCCGCGTCGTGACATTCGGGCAACATCCATGGCCCCTCGGAACGCACAGCGCGCAGTCAAGAAAGTCAGGCCCACATCTCCATCAGCAGGTGTGTCGTGTGCATCATAGGCACTGTTGCACCATCAGCATCCCATCCATGGTTACAGCCCTTGCCAGTCACTTCAGCTTCGCTTTCATTGGTCAATGCCTTCAAGCTCCCTCTGGAGGCAGAGACGGGGCGTGCTGTCAAACCGTTCGTCCGTGTGGTTGAGGACAAGCATAAATGAGCTAAAGTCTGTAGGTATGTCGCCTACGACCATACCACGCTGAATATACCGGTTCTCGTCCGAACACCGTAGTCAAGCAGCGTAGGGCCTGGTCAGTACTTGGATGGGAGACCGCTTGGGAATACCGGGTGTTGTAGGCTTTTTGCTGTCTAAAATGCCTGCTCTCCTCTTTTTATGAGACACTTCATTTTTCTTCTCGGCAATTTTTCATGGTTTTTCCTAGTCGGCAATAGAATAAAGACACCAGTCTAGTCCTGTCCTAATTATTTTGAATGAAGTCCAAAGGGGACCAATCGCCTCCTGCATGTCGTCTTGTAGATACAGCATCGCAGACGTTTTGGCATCATGGAAGACAAGGTGGTGCCTTGAATCAGGATCCACTTCAAGACAGCCCACCGGAGACTGTCAGAGCACGATTATGACGTCACGCATAGTTATAACTGCTGTTACGGTAGTAACTGTCACCAGGAAAAATTGCACGGAGCTGGCCCGTGCCTGGGACAGCTATCAACATGGAATGTGCGGCAGGTTAAGCTGGTGGCACTCCTGGCCATCTCTCGGCCTTCTCTGGCAGTGAATTCATAGTAAACAAAGCAAAAATTCATATGCTTGGAATGCCTCCCAAAACAGTCATCATCATTTTCCTTCTATAGAAGGCAAGACTGATGAGGGGCCGCGTCGTGACATTCGGGCAACATCCATGGCCCCTCGGAACGCACAGCGCGCAGTCAAGAAAGTCAGGCCCACACCTCCATCAGCAGGTGTGTCGTGTGCATCATAGCCACTGTTGCACCATCAGCATCCCATCCATGGTTACAGCCCTTGCCAGTCACTTCAGCTTCGCTTTCATTGGTCAATGCCTTCAAGCTCCCTCTGGAGGCAGAGACGGGGCGTGCTGTCAAACCGTTCGTCCGTGTGGTTGAGGACAAGCATAAATGAGCTAAAGTCTGTAGGTATGTCGCCTACGACCATACCACGCTGAATATACCGGTTCTCGTCCGAACACCGTAGTCAAGCAGCGTAGGGCCTGGTCAGTACTTGGATGGGAGACCGCTTGGGAATACCGGGTGTTGTAGGCTTTTTGCTGTCTAAAATGCCTGCTCTCCTCTTTTTATGAGACACTTCATTTTTCTTCTCGGCAATTTTTCATGGTTTTTCCTAGTCGGCAATAGAATAAAGACACCAGTCTAGTCCTGTCCAAATTATTTTGAATGAAGTCCAAAGGGGACCAATCGCCTCCTGCACCTCGTCTTGTAGATACAGCATCGCAGACGTTTTGGCATCATGGAAGACAAGGTGGTGCCTTGAATCAGGATCCACTTCAAGACAGCCCACCGGAGACTGTCAGAGCACGATTATGACGTCACGCATAGTTATAACTGCTGTTACGGTAGTAACTGTCACAAGGAAAAATTGCACGGAGCTGGCCCGTGCCTGTGACAGCTATCAACATGGAATGTGCGGCAGGGGAAGCTGGTGGCACTCCTAGCCATCACTCGGCCTTCTCTGGCAATTAATTCATAGCAAACAAAGTAAGAATTCATATGCCTCTAATGCCTCCCAAAACAGTCATCATCATTTTCCTTCTATATAAGGCAAGACTGATGAGGGGCCGCGTCGTGACATTCGGGCAGCATCCATGGCCCCTCGGAACGCACAGCGCGCAGTCAAGAAAGTCAGGCCCACACCTCCATCAGCAGGTGTGTCGTGTGCATCATAGGCACTGTTGCACCATCAGCATCCCATCCATGGTTACAGCCCTTGCCAGTCACTTCAGCTTCGCTTTCATTGGTCAATGCCTTCAAGTTCCCTCTGGAGGCAGAGACGGAGCGTGCTGTCAAACCGTTCGTCCGTGAGGTTGAGGACAAGCATAAATGAGCTAAAGTCTGTAGGTATGTCGCCTACGACCATACCACGCTGAATATACCGGTTCTCGTCCGAACACCGTAGTCAAGCAGCGTAGGGCCTGGTCAGTACTTGGATGGGAGACCGCTTGGGAATACCGGGTGTTGTAGGCTTTTTGCTGTCTAAAATGCCTGCTCTCCTCTTTTTATGAGACACTTCATTTTTCTTCTTGGCAATTTTTCATGGTTTTTCCTAGTCGGCAATAAAGTAAAGACACCAGTCTAGTCCTGTCCTAATTATTTTGAATGAAGTCCAAAGGGGACCAATCGCCTCCTGCACCTCGTCTTGTAGATACAGCATCGCAGACGTTTTGGCATCATGGAAGACAAGGTGGTGCCTTGAATCAGGATCTACTTCAAGACAGCCCACCGGAGACTGTCAGAGCACGATTATGACGTCACGCATAGTTATAACTGCTGTTACGGTAGTAACTGTCACCAGGAAAAATTGCACGGAGCTGGCCCGTGCCTGGGACAGCTATCAACATGGAATGTGCGGCAGGTTAAGCTGGTGGCACTCCTGGCCATCTCTCGGCCTTCTCTGGCAGTGAATTCATAGCAAACAAAGCAAGAATTCATATGCTTGGAATGCCTCCCAAAACAGTCATCATCATTTTCCTTCTATAGAAGGCAAGACTGATGAGGGGCCGCGTCGTGACATTCGGGCAACATCCATGGCCCCTCGGAACGCACAGCGCGCAGTCAAGAAAGTCAGGCCCACATCTCCATCAGCAGGTGTGTCGTGTGCATCATAGGCACTGTTGCACCATCAGCATCCCATCCATGGTTACAGCCCTTGCCAGTCACTTCAGCTTCGCTTTCATTGGTCAATGCCTTCAAGCTCCCTCTGGAGGCAGAGACGGGGCGTGCTGTCAAACCGTTCGTCCGTGTGGTTGAGGAGAAGCATAAATGAGCTAAAGTCTGTAGGTATGTCGCCTACGACCATACCACGCTGAATATACCGGTTCTCGTCCGAACACCGTAGTCAAGCAGCGTAGGGCCTGGTCAGTACTTGGATGGGAGACCGCTTGGGAATACCGGGTGTTGTAGGCTTTTTGCTGTCTAAAATGCCTGCTCTCCTCTTTTTATGAGACACTTCATTTTTCTTCTCGGCAATTTTTCATGGTTTTTCCTAGTCGGCAATAGAATAAAGACACCAGTCTAGTCCTGTCCTAATTATTTTGAATGAAGTCCAAAGGGGACCAATCGCCTCCTGCATGTCGTCTTGTAGATACAGCATCGCAGACGTTTTGGCATCATGGAAGACAAGGTGGTGCCTTGAATCAGGATCCACTTCAAGACAGCCCACCGGAGACTGTCAGAGCACGATTATGACGTCACGCATAGTTATAACTGCTGTTACGGTAGTAACTGTCACCAGGAAAAATTGCACGGAGCTGGCCCGTGCCTGGGACAGCTATCAACATGGAATGTGCGGCAGGTTAAGATGGTGGCACTCCTGGCCATCTCTCGGCCTTCTCTGGCAGTGAATTCATAGCAAACAAAGCAAGAATTCATATGCTTGGAATGCCTCCCAAAACAGTCATCATCATTTTCCTTCTATAGAAGGCAAGACTGATGAGGGGCCGCGTTCTGACATTCGGGCAACATCCATGGCCCCTCGGAACGCACAGCGCGCAGTCAAGAAAGTCAGGCCCACATCTCCATCAGCAGGTGTGTCTTGTGCATCATAGGCACTGTTGCACCATCAGCATCCCATCCATGGTTACAGCCCTTGCCAGTCACTTCAGCTTCGCTTTCATTGGTCAATGCCTTCAAGCTCCCTCTGGAGGCAGAGACGGGGCGTGCTGTCAAACCGTTCGTCCGTGTGGTTGAGGACAAGCATAAATGAGCTAAAGTCTGTAGGTATGTCGCCTACGACCATACCACGCTGAATATACCGGTTCTCGTCCGAACACCGTAGTCAAGCAGCGTAGGGCCTGGTCAGTACTTGGATGGGAGACCGCTTGGGAATACCGGGTGTTGTAGGCTTTTTGCTGTCTAAAATGCCTGCTCTCCTCTTTTTATGAGACACTTCATTTTTCTTCTCGGCAATTTTTCATGGTTTTTCCTAGTCGGCAATAGAATAAAGACACCAGTCTAGTCCTGTCCAAATTATTTTGAATGAAGTCCAAAGGGGACCAATCGCCTCCTGCACCTCGTCTTGTAGATACAGCATCGCAGACGTTTTGGCATCATGGAAGACAAGGTGGTGCCTTCAATCAGGATCCACTTCAAGACAGCCCACCGGAGACTGTCAGAGCACGATTATGACGTCACGCATAGTTATAACTGCTGTTACGGTAGTAACTGTCACCAGGAAAAATTGCACGGAGCTGGCCCGTGCCTGGGACAGCTATCAACATGGAATGTGCGGCAGGTTAAGCTGGTGGCACTCCTGGCCATCTCTCGGCCTTCTCTGGCAGTGAATTCATAGTAAACAAAGCAAAAATTCATATGCTTGGAATGCCTCCCAAAACAGTCATCATCATTTTCCTTCTATAGAAGGCAAGACTGATGAGGGGCCGCGTCGTGACATTCGGGCAACATCCATGGCCCCTCGGAACGCACAGCGCGCAGTCAAGAAAGTCAGGCCCACACCTCCATCAGCAGGTGTGTCGTGTGCATCATAGCCACTGTTGCACCATCAGCATCCCATCCATGGTTACAGCCCTTGCCAGTCACTTCAGCTTCGCTTTCATTGGTCAATGCCTTCAAGCTCCCTCTGGAGGCAGAGACGGGGCGTGCTGTCAAACCGTTCGTCCGTGAGGTTGAGGACAAGCATAAATGAGCTAAAGTCTGTAGGTATGCCGCCTACGACCATACCACGCTGAATATACCGGTTCTCGTCCGAACACCGTAGTCAAGCAGCGTAGGGCCTGGTCAGTACTTGGATGGGAGACCGCTTGGGAATACCGGGTGTTGTAGGCTTTTTGCTGTCTAAAATGCCTGCTCTCCTCTTTTTATGAGACACTTCATTTTTCTTCTCGGCAATTTTTCATGGTTTTTCCTAGTCGGCAATAGAATAAAGACACCAGTCTAGTCCTGTCCAAATTATTTTGAATGAAGTCCAAAGGGGACCAATCGCCTCCTGCACCTCGTCTTGTAGATACAGCATCGCAGACGTTTTGGCATCATGGAAGACAAGGTGGTGCCTTGAATCAGGATCCACTTCAAGACAGCCCACCGGAGACTGTCAGAGCACGATTATGACGTCACGCATAGTTATAACTGCTGTTACGGTAGTAACTGTCACAAGGAAAAATTGCACGGAGCTGGCCCGTGCCTGTGACAGCTATCAACATGGAATGTGCGGCAGGGGAAGCTGGTGGCACTCCTAGCCATCACTCGGCCTTCTCTGGCAATTAATTCATAGCAAACAAAGCAAGAATTCATATGCCTCTAATGCCTCCCAAAACAGTCATCATCATTTTCCTTCTATATAAGGCAAGACTGATGAGGGGCCGCGTCGTGACATTCGGGCAGCATCCATGGCCCCTCGGAACGCACAGCGTGCAGTCAAGAAAGTCATTCCCACACCTCCATCAGCAGGTGTGTCGTGTGCATAATAGGCACTGTTGCACCATCAGCATCCCATCCATGGTTACAACCCTTGCCAGTCACTTCAGCTTCGCTTTCATTAGTCAATGCCTTCAAGCTCCCTCTGGAGGCAGAGACGGGGCGTGCTGTCAAACCGTTCGTCCGTGAGATTGAGGACAAGCATAAATGAGCTAAAGTCTGTAAGTATGTCGCCTACGACCATACCACGCTGAATATATCGGTTCTCGTCCGAACACCGCAGTCAAGCAGCGTAGGGCCTGGTCAGTACTTGGATGGGAGACCGCTTGGGAATACCGGGTGTTGTAGGCTTTTTGCTGTCTAAAATGCCTGCTCTCCTCTTTTTATGAGACACTTCATTTTTCTTCTCGGCAATTTTTCATGGTTTTTCCTAGTCGGCAATAGAATAAAGACACCAGTCTAGTCCTGTCCTAATTATTTTGAATGAAGTAAAAAGGGGACCAATTGCCTCCTGCACCTCGTCTTGTAGATACAGCATCGCAGACGTTTTGGCATCATGGAAGACAAGGTGGTGCCTTGTATCAGGATCCACTTCAAGACAGCCCACCGCAGACTGTCAAAGCACGATTATGACGTCACGCATAGTTATAACTGCTGTTACGGTAGTAACTGTCACCAGGAAAAATTGCACGGAGCTGGCCCGTGCCTGGGACAGCTATCAACATGGAATGTGCGGCAGGTTAAGATGGTGGCACTCCTTGCCATCACTCGGCCTTCTCTGGCAATTAATTCATAGCAAACAAAGCAAGAATTCATATGCCTCTAATGCCTCCCAAAACAGTCATCATCATTTTCCTTCTATATAAGGCAAGACTGATGAGGGGCCGCGTCGTGACATTCGGGCAGCATCCATGGCCCCTCGGAACGCACAGCGCGCAGTCAAGAAAGTCAGGCCCACACCTCCATCAGCAGGTGTGTCGTGTGCATCATAGGCACTGTTGCACCATCAGCATCCCATCCATGGTTACAGCCCTTGCCAGTCACTTCAGCTTCGCTTTCATTGGTCAATGCCTTCAAGTTCCCTCTGGAGGCAGAGACGGAGCGTGCTGTCAAACCGTTCGTCAGTGAGGTTGAGGACAAGCATAAATGAGCTAAAGTCTGTAGGTATGTCGCCTACGACCATACCACGCTGAATATACCGGTTCTCGTCCGAACACCGTAGTCAAGCAGCGTAGGGCCTGGTCAGTACTTGGATGGGAGACCGCTTGGGAATACCGGGTGTTGTAGGCTTTTTGCTGTCTAAAATGCCTGCTCTCCTCTTTTTATGAGACACTTCATTTTTCTTCTTGGCAATTTTTCATGGTTTTTCCTAGTCGGCAATAAAGTAAAGACACCAGTCTAGTCCTGTCCTAATTATTTTGAATGAAGTCCAAAGGGGACCAATCGCCTCCTGCACCTCGTCTTGTAGATACAGCATCGCAGACGTTTTGGCATCATGGAAGACAAGGTGGTGCCTTGAATCAGGATCCACTTCAAGACAGCCCACCGGAGACTGTCAGAGCACGATTATGACGTCACGCATAGTTATAACTGCTGTTACGGTAGTAACTGTCACCAGGAAAAATTGCACGGAGCTGGCCCGTGCCTGGGACAGCTATCAACATGGAATGTGCGGCAGGTTAAGCTGGTGGCACTCCTGGCCATCTCTCGGCCTTCTCTGGCAGTGAATTCATAGCAAACAAAGCAAGAATTCATATGCTTGGAATGCCTCCCAAAACAGTCATCATCATTTTCCTTCTATAGAAGGCAAGACTGATGAGGGGCCGCGTCGTGACATTCGGGCAACATCCATGGCCCCTCGGAACGCACAGCGCGCAGTCAAGAAAGTCAGGCCCACATCTCCATCAGCAGGTGTGTCGTGTGCATCATAGGCACTGTTGCACCATCAGCATCCCATCCATGGTTACAGCCCTTGCCAGTCACTTCAGCTTCGCTTTCATTGGTCAATGCCTTCAAGCTCCCTCTGGAGGCAGAGACGGGGCGTGCTGTCAAACCGTTCGTCCGTGTGGTTGAGGACAAGCATAAATGAGCTAAAGTCTGTAGGTATGTCGCCTACGACCATACCACGCTGAATATACCGGTTCTCGTCCGAACACCGTAGTCAAGCAGCGTAGGGCCTGGTCAGTACTTGGATGGGAGACCGCTTGGGAATACCGGGTGTTGTAGGCTTTTTGCTGTCTAAAATGCCTGCTCTCCTCTTTTTATGAGACACTTCATTTTTCTTCTCGGCAATTTTTCATGGTTTTTCCTAGTCGGCAATAGAATAAAGACACCAGTCTAGTCCTGTCCTAATTATTTTGAATGAAGTCCAAAGGGGACCAATCGCCTCCTGCATGTCGTCTTGTAGATACAGCATCGCAGACGTTTTGGCATCATGGAAGACAAGGTGGTGCCTTGAATCAGGATCCACTTCAAGACAGCCCACCGGAGACTGTCAGAGCACGATTATGACGTCACGCATAGTTATAACTGCTGTTACGGTAGTAACTGTCACCAGGAAAAATTGCACGGAGCTGGCCCGTGCCTGGGACAGCTATCAACATGGAATGTGCGGCAGGTTAAGATGGTGGCACTCCTGGCCATCTCTCGGCCTTCTCTGGCAGTGAATTCATAGCAAACAAAGCAAGAATTCATATGCTTGGAATGCCTCCCAAAACAGTCATCATCATTTTCCTTCTATAGAAGGCAAGACTGATGAGGGGCCGCGTTGTGACATTCGGGCAACATCCATGGCCCCTCGGAACGCACAGCGCGCAGTCAAGAAAGTCAGGCCCACATCTCCATCAGCAGGTGTGTCTTGTGCATCATAGGCACTGTTGCACCATCAGCATCCCATCCATGGTTACAGCCCTTGCCAGTCACTTCAGCTTCGCTTTCATTGGTCAATGCCTTCAAGCTCCCTCTGGAGGCAGAGACGGGGCGTGCTGTCAAACCGTTCGTCCGTGTGGTTGAGGACAAGCATAAATGAGCTAAAGTCTGTAGGTATGTCGCCTACGACCATACCACGCTGAATATACCGGTTCTCGTCCGAACACCGTAGTCAAGCAGCGTAGGGCCTGGTCAGTACTTGGATGGGAGACCGCTTGGGAATACCGGGTGTTGTAGGCTTTTTGCTGTCTAAAATGCCTGCTCTCCTCTTTTTATGAGACACTTCATTTTTCTTCTCGGCAATTTTTCATGGTTTTTCCTAGTCGGCAATAGAATAAAGACACCAGTCTAGTCCTGTCCAAATTATTTTGAATGAAGTCCAAAGGGGACCAATCGCCTCCTGCACCTCGTCTTGTAGATACAGCATCGCAGACGTTTTGGCATCATGGAAAACAAGGTGGTGCCTTCAATCAGGATCCACTTCAAGACAGCCCACCGGAGACTGTCAGAGCACGATTATGACGTCACGCATAGTTATAACTGCTGTTACGGTAGTAACTGTCACCAGGAAAAATTGCACGGAGCTGGCCCGTGCCTGGGACAGCTATCAACATGGAATGTGCGGCAGGTTAAGCTGGTGGCACTCCTGGCCATCTCTCGGCCTTCTCTGGCAGTGAATTCATAGTAAACAAAGCAAAAATTCATATGCTTGGAATGCCTCCCAAAACAGTCATCATCATTTTCCTTCTATAGAAGGCAAGACTGATGAGGGGCCGCGTCGTGACATTCGGGCAACATCCATGGCCCCTCGGAACGCACAGCGCGCAGTCAAGAAAGTCAGGCCCACACCTCCATCAGCAGGTGTGTCGTGTGCATCATAGCCACTGTTGCACCATCAGCATCCCATCCATGGTTACAGCCCTTGCCAGTCACTTCAGCTTCGCTTTCATTGGTCAATGCCTTCAAGCTCCCTCTGGAGGCAGAGACGGGGCGTGCTGTCAAACCGTTCGTCCGTGAGGTTGAGGACAAGCATAAATGAGCTAAAGTCTGTAGGTATGCCGCCTACGACCATACCACGCTGAATATACCGGTTCTCGTCCGAACACCGTAGTCAAGCAGCGTAGGGCCTGGTCAGTACTTGGATGGGAGACCGCTTGGGAATACCGGGTGTTGTAGGCTTTTTGCTGTCTAAAATGCCTGCTCTCCTCTTTTTATGAGACACTTCATTTTTCTTCTCGGCAATTTTTCATGGTTTTTCCTAGTCGGCAATAGAATAAAGACACCAGTCTAGTCCTGTCCAAATTATTTTGAATGAAGTCCAAAGGGGACCAATCGCCTCCTGCACCTCGTCTTGTAGATACAGCATCGCAGACGTTTTGGCATCATGGAAGACAAGGTGGTGCCTTGAATCAGGATCCACTTCAAGACAGCCCACCGGAGACTGTCAGAGCACGATTATGACGTCACGCATAGTTATAACTGCTGTTACGGTAGTAACTGTCACAAGGAAAAATTGCACGGAGCTGGCCCGTGCCTGTGACAGCTATCAACATGGAATGTGCGGCAGGGGAAGCTGGTGGCACTCCTAGCCATCACTCGGCCTTCTCTGGCAATTAATTCATAGCAAACAAAGCAAGAATTCATATGCCTCTAATGCCTCCCAAAACAGTCATCATCATTTTCCTTCTATATAAGGCAAGACTGATGAGGGGCCGCGTCGTGACATTCGGGCAGCATCCATGGCCCCTCGGAACGCACAGCGCGCAGTCAAGAAAGTCAGGCCCACACCTCCATCAGCAGGTGTGTCGTTTGCATCATAGGCACTGTTGCACCATCAGCATCCCATCCATGGTTACAGCCCTTGCCAGTCACTTCAGCTTCGCTTTCATTGGTCAATGCCTTCAAGTTCCCTCTGGAGGCAGAGACGGAGCGTGCTGTCAAACCGTTCGTCCGTGAGGTTGAGGACAAGCATAAATGAGCTAAAGTCTGTAGGTATGTCGCCTACGACCATACCACGCTGAATATACCGGTTCTCGTCCGAACACCGTAGTCAAGCAGCGTAGGGCCTGGTCAGTACTTGGATGGGAGACCGCTTGGGAATACCGGGTGTTGTAGGCTTTTTGCTGTCTAAAATGCCTGCTCTCCTCTTTTTATGAGACACTTCATTTTTCTTCTTGGCAATTTTTCATGGTTTTTCCTAGTCGGCAATAAAGTAAAGACACCAGTCTAGTCCTGTCCTAATTATTTTGAATGAAGTCCAAAGGGGACCAATCGCCTCCTGCACCTCGTCTTGTAGATACAGCATCGCAGACGTTTTGGCATCATGGAAGACAAGGTGGTGCCTTCAATCAGGATCCACTTCAAGACAGCCCACCGGAGACTGTCAGAGCACGATTATGACGTCACGCATAGTTATAACTGCTGTTACGGTAGTAACTGTCACCAGGAAAAATTGCACGGAGCTGGCCCGTGCCTGGGACAGCTATCAACATGGAATGTGCGGCAGGTTAAGCTGGTGGCACTCCTGGCCATCTCTCGGCCTTCTCTGGCAGTGAATTCATAGCAAACAAAGCAAGAATTCATATGCTTGGAATGCCTCCCAAAACAGTCATCATCATTTTCCTTCTATAGAAGGCAAGACTGATGAGGGGCCGCGTCGTGACATTCGGGCAACATCCATGGCCCCTCGGAACGCACAGCGCGCAGTCAAGAAAGTCAGGCCCACATCTCCATCAGCAGGTGTGTCGTGTGCATCATAGGCACTGTTGCACCATCAGCATCCCATCCATGGTTACAGCCCTTGCCAGTCACTTCAGCTTCGCTTTCATTGGTCAATGCCTTCAAGCTCCCTCTGGAGGCAGAGACGGGGCGTGCTGTCAAACCGTTCGTCCGTGTGGTTGAGGACAAGCATAAATGAGCTAAAGTCTGTAGGTATGTCGCCTACGACCATACCACGCTGAATATACCGGTTCTCGTCCGAACACCGTAGTCAAGCAGCGTAGGGCCTGGTCAGTACTTGGATGGGAGACCGCTTGGGAATACCGGGTGTTGTAGGCTTTTTGCTGTCTAAAATGCCTGCTCTCCTCTTTTTATGAGACACTTCATTTTTCTTCTCGGCAATTTTTCATGGTTTTTCCTAGTCGGCAATAGAATAAAGACACCAGTCTAGTCCTGTCCAAATTATTTTGAATGAAGTCCAAAGGGGACCAATCGCCTCCTGCACCTCGTCTTGTAGATACAGCATCGCAGACGTTTTGGCATCATGGAAGACAAGGTGGTGCCTTGAATCAGGATCCACTTCAAGACAGCCCACCGGAGACTGTCAGAGCACGATTATGACGTCACGCATAGTTATAACTGCTGTTACGGTAGTAACTGTCACAAGGAAAAATTGCACGGAGCTGGCCCGTGCCTGTGACAGCTATCAACATGGAATGTGCGGCAGGTTAAGATGGTGGCACTCCTAGCCATCACTCGGCCTTCTCTGGCAATTAATTCATAGCAAACAAAGCAAGAATTCATATGCCTCTAATGCCTCCCAAAACAGTCATCATCATTTTCCTTCTATATAAGGCAAGACTGATGAGGGGCCGCGTCGTGACATTCGGGCAGCATCCATGGCCCCTCGGAACGCACAGCGCGCAGTCAAGAAAGTCAGGCCCACACCTCCATCAGCAGGTGTGTCGTGTGCATCATAGGCACTGTTGCACCATCAGCATCCCATCCATGGTTACAGCCCTTGCCAGTCACTTCAGCTTCGCTTTCATTGGTCAATGCCTTCAAGTTCCCTCTGGAGGCAGAGACGGAGCGTGCTGTCAAACCGTTCGTCCGTGAGGTTGAGGACAAGTATAAATGAGCTAAAGTCTGTAGGTATGTCGCCTACGACCATACCACGCTGAATATACCGGTTCTCGTCCGAACACCGTAGTCAAGCAGCGTAGGGCCTGGTCAGTACTTGGATGGGAGACCGCTTGGGAATACCGGGTGTTGTAGGCTTTTTGCTGTCTAAAATGCCTGCTCTCCTCTTTTTATGAGACACTTCATTTTTCTTCTTGGCAATTTTTCATGGTTTTTCCTAGTCGGCAATAAAGTAAAGACACCAGTCTAGTCCTGTCCTAATTATTTTGAATGAAGTCCAAAGGGGACCAATCGCCTCCTGCACCTCGTCTTGTAGATACAGCATCGCAGACGTTTTGGCATCATGGAAGACAAGGTGGTGCCTTGAATCAGGATCCACTTCAAGACAGCCCACCGGAGACTGTCAGAGCACGATTATGACGTCACGCATAGTTATAACTGCTGTTACGGTAGTAACTGTCACCAGGAAAAATTGCACGGAGCTGGCCCGTGCCTGGGACAGCTATCAACATGGAATGTGCGGCAGGTTAAGCTGGTGGCACTCCTGGCCATCTCTCGGCCTTCTCTGGCAGTGAATTCATAGCAAACAAAGCAAGAATTCATATGCTTGGAATGCCTCCCAAAACAGTCATCATCATTTTCCTTCTATAGAAGGCAAGACTGATGAGGGGCCGCGTCGTGACATTCGGGCAACATCCATGGCCCCTCGGAACGCACAGCGCGCAGTCAAGAAAGTCAGGCCCACATCTCCATCAGCAGGTGTGTCGTGTGCATCATAGGCACTGTTGCACCATCAGCATCCCATCCATGGTTACAGCCCTTGCCAGTCACTTCAGCTTCGCTTTCATTGGTCAATGCCTTCAAGCTCCCTCTGGAGGCAGAGACGGGGCGTGCTGTCAAACCGTTCGTCCGTGTGGTTGAGGACAAGCATAAATGAGCTAAAGTCTGTAGGTATGTCGCCTACGACCATACCACGCTGAATATACCGGTTCTCGTCCGAACACCGTAGTCAAGCAGCGTAGGGCCTGGTCAGTACTTGGATGGGAGACCGCTTGGGAATACCGGGTGTTGTAGGCTTTTTGCTGTCTAAAATGCCTGCTCTCCTCTTTTTATGAGACACTTCATTTTTCTTCTCGGCAATTTTTCATGGTTTTTCCTAGTCGGCAATAGAATAAAGACACCAGTCTAGTCCTGTCCTAATTATTTTGAATGAAGTCCAAAGGGGACCAATCGCCTCCTGCATGTCGTCTTGTAGATACAGCATCGCAGACGTTTTGGCATCATGGAAGACAAGGTGGTGCCTTGAATCAGGATCCACTTCAAGACAGCCCACCGGAGACTGTCAGAGCACGATTATGACGTCACGCATAGTTATAACTGCTGTTACGGTAGTAACTGTCACCAGGAAAAATTGCACGGAGCTGGCCCGTGCCTGGGACAGCTATCAACATGGAATGTGCGGCAGGTTAAGATGGTGGCACTCCTGGCCATCTCTCGGCCTTCTCTGGCAGTGAATTCATAGCAAACAAAGCAAGAATTCATATGCTTGGAATGCCTCCCAAAACAGTCATCATCATTTTCCTTCTATAGAAGGCAAGACTGATGAGGGGCCGCGTTGTGACATTCGGGCAACATCCATGGCCCCTCGGAACGCACAGCGCGCAGTCAAGAAAGTCAGGCCCACATCTCCATCAGCAGGTGTGTCTTGTGCATCATAGGCACTGTTGCACCATCAGCATCCCATCCATGGTTACAGCCCTTGCCAGTCACTTCAGCTTCGCTTTCATTGGTTAATGCCTTCAAGCTCCCTCTGGAGGCAGAGACGGGGCGTGCTGTCAAACCGTTCGTCCGTGTGGTTGAGGACAAGCATAAATGAGCTAAAGTCTGTAGGTATGTCGCCTACGACCATACCACGCTGAATATACCGGTTCTCGTCCGAACACCGTAGTCAAGCAGCGTAGGGCCTGGTCAGTACTTGGATGGGAGACCGCTTGGGAATACCGGGTGTTGTAGGCTTTTTGCTGTCTAAAATGCCTGCTCTCCTCTTTTTATGAGACACTTCATTTTTCTTCTCGGCAATTTTTCATGGTTTTTCCTAGTCGGCAATAGAATAAAGACACCAGTCTAGTCCTGTCCAAATTATTTTGAATGAAGTCCAAAGGGGACCAATCGCCTCCTGCACCTCGTCTTGTAGATACAGCATCGCAGACGTTTTGGCATCATGGAAGACAAGGTGGTGCCTTCAATCAGGATCCACTTCAAGACAGCCCACCGGAGACTGTCAGAGCACGATTATGACGTCACGCATAGTTATAACTGCTGTTACGGTAGTAACTGTCACCAGGAAAAATTGCACGGAGCTGGCCCGTGCCTGGGACAGCTATCAACATGGAATGTGCGGCAGGTTAAGCTGGTGGCACTCCTGGCCATCTCTCGGCCTTCTCTGGCAGTGAATTCATAGTAAACAAAGCAAAAATTCATATGCTTGGAATGCCTCCCAAAACAGTCATCATCATTTTCCTTCTATAGAAGGCAAGACTGATGAGGGGCCGCGTCGTGACATTCGGGCAACATCCATGGCCCCTAGGAACGCACAGCGCGCAGTCAAGAAAGTCAGGCCCACACCTCCATCAGCAGGTGTGTCGTGTGCATCATAGCCACTGTTGCACCATCAGCATCCCATCCATGGTTACAGCCCTTGCCAGTCACTTCAGCTTCGCTTTCATTGGTCAATGCCTTCAAGCTCCCTCTGGAGGCAGAGACGGGGCGTGCTGTCAAACCGTTCGTCCGTGAGGTTGAGGACAAGCATAAATGAGCTAAAGTCTGTAGGTATGCCGCCTACGACCATACCACGCTGAATATACCGGTTCTCGTCCGAACACCGTAGTCAAGCAGCGTAGGGCCTGGTCAGTACTTGGATGGGAGACCGCTTGGGAATACCGGGTGTTGTAGGCTTTTTGCTGTCTAAAATGCCTGCTCTCCTCTTTTTATGAGACACTTCATTTTTCTTCTCGGCAATTTTTCATGGTTTTTCCTAGTCCGCAATAGAATAAAGACACCAGTCTAGTCCTGTCCAAATTATTTTGAACGAAGTCCAAAGGGGACCAATCGCCTCCTGCACCTCGTCTTGTAGATACAGCATCGCAGACGTTTTGGCATCATGGAAGACAAGGTGGTGCCTTGAATCAGGATCCACTTCAAGACAGCCCACCGGAGACTGTCAGAGCACGATTATGACGTCACGCATATTTATAACTGCTGTTACGGTAGTAACTGTCACCAGGAAAAATTGCACGGAGCTGGCCCGTGCCTGGGACAGCTATCAACATGGAATGTGCGGCAGGTTAAGATGGTGGCACTCCTGGCCATCTCTCGGGCTTCTCTGGCAGTGAATTCATAGCAAACAAAGCAAGAATTCATATGCTTGGAATGCCTCCCAAAACAGTCATCATCATTTTCCTTCTCTAGAAGGCAAGACTGATGAGGGGCCGCGTTGTGACATTCGGGCAACATCCATGGCCCCTCGGAACGCACAGCGTGCAGTCAAGAAAGTCAGGCCCACACCTCCATCAGCAGGTGTGTCGTGTGCATCATAGGCACTGTTGCACCATCAGCATCCCATCTATGGTTACAGCCCTTGCCAGTCACTTCAGCTTCGCTTTCATTGGTCAATGCCTTCAAGCTCCCTCTGGAGGCAGAGACGGGGCGTGCTGTCAAACCGTTCGTCCGTGAGGTTGAGGACAAGCATAAATGAGCTAAAGTCTGTAGGTATGTCGCCTACGACCATACCACGCTGAATATACCGGTTCTCGTCCGAACACCGTAGTCAAGCAGCGTAGGGCCTGGTCAGTACTTGGATGGGAGACCGCTTGGGAATACCGGGTGTTGTAAGCTTTTTGCTGTCTAAAATGCCTGCTCTCCTCTTTTTATGAGACACTTCATTTTTCTTCTCGGCAATTTTTCATGGTTTTTCCTAGTCGGCAATAGAATAAAGACACCAGTCTAGTCCTGTCCAAATTATTTTGAATGAAGTCCAAAGGGGACCAATCGCCTCCTGCACCTCGTCTTGTAGATACAGCATCGCAGACGTTTTGGCATCATGGAAGACAAGGTGGTGCCTTGAATCAGGATCCACTTCAAGACAGCCCACCGGAGACTGTCAGAGCACGATTATGACGTCACGCATAGTTATAACTGCTGTTACGGTAGTAACTGTCACCAGGAAAAATTGCACGGAGCTGGCCCGTGCCTGGGACAGCTATCAACATGGAATGTGCGGCAGGTTAAGCTAGTGGCACTCCTGGCCATCTCTCGGCCTTCTCTGGCAGTGAATTCATAGCAAACAAAGCAAGAATTCATATGCTTGGAATGCCTCCCAAAACATTCATCATCATTTTCCTTCTATAGAAGGCAAGACTGATGAGGGGCCGCGTCGTGACATTCGGGCAACATCCATGGCCCCTCGGAACGCACAGCGTGCAGTCAAGAAAGTCAGGCCCACACCTCCATCAGCAGGTGTGTCGTGTGCATCATAGGCACTGTTGCACCATCAGCATCCCATCCATGGTTACAGCCCTTGCCAGTCACTTCAGCTTCGCTTTCATTGGTCAATGCCTTCAAGCTCCCTCTGGAGGCAGAGACGGGGCGTGCTGTCAAACCGTTCGTCCGTGAGGTTGAGGACAAGCATAAATGAGCTAAAGTCTGTAGGTATGTCGCCTACGACCATACCACGCTGAATATACCGGTTCTCGTCCGAACACCGTAGTCAAGCAGCGTATGGCCTGGTCAGTACTTGGATGGGAGACCGCTTGGGAATACCGGGTGTTGTAGGCTTTTTGCTGTCTAAAATGCCTGCTCTCCTCTTTTTATGAGACACTTCATTTTTCTTCTCGGCAATTTTTCATGGTTTTTAATAGTCGGCAATAGAATAAAGACACCAGTCTAGTCCTGTCCAAATTATTTTGAATGAAGTCCAAAGGGGACCAATCGCCTCCTGCACCTCGTCTTGTAGATACAGCATCGCAGACGTTTTGGCATCATGGAAGACAAGGTGGTGCCTTGAATCAGGATCCACTTCAAGACAGCCCACCGGAGACTGTCAGAGCACGATTATGACGTCACGCATAGTTATAACTGCTGTTACGGTAGTAACTGTCACCAGGAAAAATTGCATGGAGCTGGCCCGTGCCTGGGACAGCTATCAACATGGAATGTGCGGCAGGGGAAGCTGGTGGCACTCCTGGCCATCTCTCGGCATTCTCTGGCAGTGAATTCATAGCAAACAAAGCAAGAATTCATATGCTTGGAATACCTCCCAAAACAGTCATCATCATTTTCCTTCTCTAGAAGGCAAGACTGATGAGGGGCCGCGTCGTGACATTCCGGCAACATCCATGTCCCCTCAGAGCGCACAGCGCGCAGTCAAGAAAGTCAGGCCCACACCTCCATCAGCAGGTGTGTCGTGTGCATAATAGGCACTGTTGCACCATCAGCATCCCATCCATGGTTACAGCCCTTGCCAGTCACTTCAGCTTCGCTTTCATTGGTCAATGCCTTCAAGTTCCCTCTGGAGGCAGAGACGGAGCGTGCTGTCAAACCGTTCGTCCGTGAGGTTGAGGACAAGCATAAATGAGCTAAAGTCTGTAGGTATGTCGCCTACGACCATACCACGCTGAATATACCGGTTCTCGTCCGAACACCGTAGTCAAGCAGCGTAGGGCCTGGTCAGTACTTGGATGGGAGACCGCTTGGGAATACCGGGTGTTGTAGGCTTTTTGCTGTCTAAAATGCCTGCTCTCCTCTTTTTATGAGACACTTCATTTTTCTTCTTGGCAATTTTTCATGGTTTTTCCTAGTCGGCAATAAAGTAAAGACACCAGTCTAGTCCTGTCCTAATTATTTTGAATGAAGTCCAAAGGGGACCAATCGCCTCCTGCACCTCGTCTTGTAGATACAGCATCGCAGACGTTTTGGCATCATGGAAGACAAGGTGGTGCCTTGAATCAGGATCCACTTCAAGACAGCCCACCGGAGACTGTCAGAGCACGATTATGACGTCACGCATAGTTATAACTGCTGTTACGGTAGTAACTGTCACCAGGAAAAATTGCACGGAGCTGGCCCGTGCCTGGGACAGCTATCAACATGGAATGTGCGGCAGGTTAAGCTGGTGGCACTCCTGGCCATCTCTCGGCCTTCTCTGGCAGTGAATTCATAGCAAACAAAGCAAGAATTCATATGCTTGGAATGCCTCCCAAAACAGTCATCATCATTTTCCTTCTATAGAAGGCAAGACTGATGAGGGGCCGCGTCGTGACATTCGGGCAACATCCATGGCCCCTCGGAACGCACAGCGCGCAGTCAAGAAAGTCAGGCCCACATCTCCATCAGCAGGTGTGTCGTGTGCATCATAGGCACTGTTGCACCATCAGCATCCCATCCATGGTTACAGCCCTTGCCAGTCACTTCAGCTTCGCTTTCATTGGTCAATGCCTTCAAGCTCCCTCTGGAGGCAGAGACGGGGCGTGCTGTCAAACCGTTCGTCCGTGTGGTTGAGGACAAGCATAAATGAGCTAAAGTCTGTAGGTATGTCGCCTACGACCATACCACGCTGAATATACCGGTTCTCGTCCGAACACCGTAGTCAAGCAGCGTAGGGCCTGGTCAGTACTTGGATGGGAGACCGCTTGGGAATACCGGGTGTTGTAGGCTTTTTGCTGTCTAAAATGCCTGCTCTCCTCTTTTTATGAGACACTTCATTTTTCTTCTCGGCAATTTTTCATGGTTTTTCCTAGTCGGCAATAGAATAAAGACACCAGTCTAGTCCTGTCCAAATTATTTTGAATGAAGTCCAAAGGGGACCAATCGCCTCCTGCACCTCGTCTTGTAGATACAGCATCGCAGACGTTTTGGCATCATGGAAGACAAGGTGGTGCCTTGAATCAGGATCCACTTCAAGACAGCCCACCGGAGACTGTCAGAGCACGATTATGACGTCACGCATAGTTATAACTGCTGTTACGGTAGTAACTGTCACAAGGAAAAATTGCACGGAGCTGGCCCGTGCCTGTGACAGCTATCAACATGGAATGTGCGGCAGGGGAAGCTGGTGGCACTCCTAGCCATCACTCGGCCTTCTCTGGCAATTAATTCATAGCAAACAAAGCAAGAATTCATATGCCTCTAATGCCTCCCAAAACAGTCATCATCATTTTCCTTCTATATAAGGCAAGACTGATGAGGGGCCGCGTCGTGACATTCGGGCAGCATCCATGGCCCCTCGGAACGCACAGCGCGCAGTCAAGAAAGTCAGGCCCACACCTCCATCAGCAGGTGTGTCGTTTGCATCATAGGCACTGTTGCACCATCAGCATCCCATCCATGGTTACAGCCCTTGCCAGTCACTTCAGCTTCGCTTTGATTGGTCAATGCCTTCAAGTTCCCTCTAGAGGCAGAGACGGAGCGTGCTGTCAAACCGTTCGTCCGTGAGGTTGAGGACAAGCATAAATGAGCTAAAGTCTGTAGGTATGTCGCCTACGACCATACCACGCTGAATATACCGGTTCTCGTCCGAACACCGTAGTCAAGCAGCGTAGGGCCTGGTCAGTACTTGGATGGGAGACCGCTTGGGAATACCGGGTGTTGTAGGCTTTTTGCTGTCTAAAATGCCTGCTCTCCTCTTTTTATGAGACACTTCATTTTTCTTCTTGGCAATTTTTCATGGTTTTTCCTAGTCGGCAATAAAGTAAAGACACCAGTCTAGTCCTGTCCTAATTATTTTGAATGAAGTCCAAAGGGGACCAATCGCCTCCTGCACCTCGTCTTGTAGATACAGCATCGCAGACGTTTTGGCATCATGGAAGACAAGGTGGTGCCTTGAATCAGGATCCACTTGAAGACAGCCCACCGGAGACTGTCAGAGCACGATTATGACGTCACGCATAGTTATAACTGCTGTTACGGTAGTAACTGTCACCAGGAAAAATTGCACGGAGCTGGCCCGTGCCTGGGACAGCTATCAACATGGAATGTGCGGCAGGTTAAGCTGGTGGCACTCCTGGCCATCTCTCGGCCTTCTCTGGCAGTGAATTCATAGCAAACAAAGCAAGAATTCATATGCTTGGAATGCCTCCCAAAACAGTCATCATCATTTTCCTTCTATAGAAGGCAAGACTGATGAGGGGCCGCGTCGTGACATTCGGGCAACATCCATGGCCCCTCGGAACGCACAGCGCGCAGTCAAGAAAGTCAGGCCCACATCTCCATCAGCAGGTGTGTCGTGTGCATCATAGGCACTGTTGCACCATCAGCATCCCATCCATGGTTACAGCCCTTGCCAGTCACTTCAGCTTCGCTTTCATTGGTCAATGCCTTCAAGCTCCCTCTGGAGGCAGAGACGGGGCGTGCTGTCAAACCGTTCGTCCGTGTGGTTGAGGACAAGCATAAATGAGCTAAAGTCTGTAGGTATGTCGCCTACGACCATACCACGCTGAATATACCGGTTCTCGTCCGAACACCGTAGTCAAGCAGCGTAGGGCCTGGTCAGTACTTGGATGGGAGACCGCTTGGGAATACCGGGTGTTGTAGGCTTTTTGCTGTCTAAAATGCCTGCTCTCCTCTTTTTATGAGACACTTCATTTTTCTTCTCGGCAATTTTTCATGGTTTTTCCTAGTCGGCAATAGAATAAAGACACCAGTCTAGTCCTGTCCAAATTATTTTGAATGAAGTCCAAAGGGGACCAATCGCCTCCTGCACCTCGTCTTGTAGATACAGCATCGCAGACGTTTTGGCATCATGGAAGACAAGGTGGTGCCTTGAATCAGGATCCACTTCAAGACAGCCCACCGGAGACTGTCAGAGCACGATTATGACGTCACGCATAGTTATAACTGCTGTTACGGTAGTAACTGTCACAAGGAAAAATTGCACGGAGCTGGCCCGTGCCTGTGACAGCTATCAACATGGAATGTGCGGCAGGGGAAGCTGGTGGCACTCCTAGCCATCACTCGGCCTTCTCTGGCAATTAATTCATAGCAAACAAAGCAAGAATTCATATGCCTCTAATGCCTCCCAAAACAGTCATCATCATTTTCCTTCTATATAAGGCAAGACTGATGAGGGGCCGCGTCGTGACATTCGGGCAGCATCCATGGCCCCTCGGAACGCACAGCGCGCAGTCAAGAAAGTCAGGCCCACACCTCCATCAGCAGGTGTGTCGTGTGCATCATAGGCACTGTTGCACCATCAGCATCCCATCCATGGTTACAGCCCTTGCCAGTCACTTCAGCTTCGCTTTCATTGGTCAATGCCTTCAAGTTCCCTCTGGAGGCAGAGACGGAGCGTGCTGTCAAACCGTTCGTCCGTGAGGTTGAGGACAAGCATAAATGAGCTAAAGTCTGTAGGTATGTCGCCTACGACCATACCACGCTGAATATACCGGTTCTCGTCCGAACACCGTAGTCAAGCAGCGTAGGGCCTGGTCAGTACTTGGATGGGAGACCGCTTGGGAATACCGGGTGTTGTAGGCTTTTTGCTGTCTAAAATGCCTGCTCTCCTCTTTTTATGAGACACTTCATTTTTCTTCTTGGCAATTTTTCATGGTTTTTCCTAGTCGGCAATAGAATAAAGACACCAGTCTAGTCCTGTCCTAATTATTTTGAATGAAGTCCAAAGGGGACCAATCGCCTCCTGCATGTCGTCTTGTAGATACAGCATCGCAGACGTTTTGGCATCATGGAAGACAAGGTGGTGCCTTGAATCAGGATCCACTTCAAGACAGCCCACCGGAGACTGTCAGAGCACGATTATGACGTCACGCATAGTTATAACTGCTGTTACGGTAGTAACTGTCACCAGGAAAAATTGCACGGAGCTGGCCCGTGCCTGGGACAGCTATCAACATGGAATGTGCGGCAGGTTAAGATGGTGGCACTCCTGGCCATCTCTCGGCCTTCTCTGGCAGTGAATTCATAGCAAACAAAGCAAGAATTCATATGCTTGGAATGCCTCCCAAAACAGTCATCATCATTTTCCTTCTATAGAAGGCAAGACTGATGAGGGGCCGCGTTGTGACATTCGGGCAACATCCATGGCCCCTCGGAACGCACAGCGCGCAGTCAAGAAAGTCAGGCCCACATCTCCATCAGCAGGTGTGTCTTGTGCATCATAGGCACTGTTGCACCATCAGCATCCCATCCATGGTTACAGCCCTTGCCAGTCACTTCAGCTTCGCTTTCATTGGTCAATGCCTTCAAGCTCCCTCTGGAGGCAGAGACGGGGCGTGCTGTCAAACCGTTCGTCCGTGTGGTTGAGGACAAGCATAAATGAGCTAAAGTCTGTAGGTATGTCGCCTACGACCATACCACGCTGAATATACCGGTTCTCGTCCGAACACCGTAGTCAAGCAGCGTAGGGCCTGGTCAGTACTTGGATGGGAGACCGCTTGGGAATACCGGGTGTTGTAGGCTTTTTGCTGTCTAAAATGCCTGCTCTCCTCTTTTTATGAGACACTTCATTTTTCTTCTCGGCAATTTTTCATGGTTTTTCCTAGTCGGCAATAGAATAAAGACACCAGTCTAGTCCTGTCCAAATTATTTTGAATGAAGTCCAAAGGGGACCAATCGCCTCCTGCACCTCGTCTTGTAGATACAGCATCGCAGACGTTTTGGCATCATGGAAGACAAGGTGGTGCCTTCAATCAGGATCCACTTCAAGACAGCCCACCGGAGACTGTCAGAGCACGATTATGACGTCACGCATAGTTATAACTGCTGTTACGGTAGTAACTGTCACCAGGAAAAATTGCACGGAGCTGGCCCGTGCCTGGGACAGCTATCAACATGGAATGTGCGGCAGGTTAAGCTGGTGGCACTCCTGGCCATCTCTCGGCCTTCTCTGGCAGTGAATTCATAGTAAACAAAGCAAAAATTCATATGCTTGGAATGCCTCCCAAAACAGTCATCATCATTTTCCTTCTATAGAAGGCAAGACTGATGAGGGGCCGCGTCGTGACATTCGGGCAACATCCATGGCCCCTCGGAACGCACAGCGCGCAGTCAAGAAAGTCAGGCCCACACCTCCATCAGCAGGTGTGTCGTGTGCATCATAGCCACTGTTGCACCATCAGCATCCCATCCATGGTTACAGCCCTTGCCAGTCACTTCAGCTTCGCTTTCATTGGTCAATGCCTTCAAGCTCCCTCTGGAGGCAGAGACGGGGCGTGCTGTCAAACCGTTCGTCCGTGTGGTTGAGGACAAGCATAAATGAGCTAAAGTCTGTAGGTATGTCGCCTACGACCATACCACGCTGAATATACCGGTTCTCGTCCGAACACCGTAGTCAAGCAGCGTAGGGCCTGGTCAGTACTTGGATGGGAGACCGCTTGGGAATACCGGGTGTTGTAGGCTTTTTGCTGTCTAAAATGCCTGCTCTCCTCTTTTTATGAGACACTTCATTTTTCTTCTCGGCAATTTTTCATGGTTTTTCCTAGTCGGCAATAGAATAAAGACACCAGTCTAGTCCTGTCCAAATTATTTTGAATGAAGTCCAAAGGGGACCAATCGCCTCCTGCACCTCGTCTTGTAGATACAGCATCGCAGACGTTTTGGCATCATGGAAGACAAGGTGGTGCCTTGAATCAGGATCCACTTCAAGACAGCCCACCGGAGACTGTCAGAGCACGATTATGACGTCACGCATAGTTATAACTGCTGTTACGGTAGTAACTGTCACAAGGAAAAATTGCACGGAGCTGGCCCGTGCCTGTGACAGCTATCAACATGGAATGTGCGGCAGGGGAAGCTGGTGGCACTCCTAGCCATCACTCGGCCTTCTCTGGCAATTAATTCATAGCAAACAAAGCAAGAATTCATATGCCTCTAATGCCTCCCAAAACAGTCATCATCATTTTCCTTCTATATAAGGCAAGACTGATGAGGGGCCGCGTCGTGACATTCGGGCAGCATCCATGGCCCCTCGGAACGCACAGCGCGCAGTCAAGAAAGTCAGGCCCACACCTCCATCAGCAGGTGTGTCGTGTGCATCATAGGCACTGTTGCACCATCAGCATCCCATCCATGGTTACAGCCCTTGCCAGTCACTTCAGCTTCGCTTTCATTAGTCAATGCCTTCAAGCTCCCTCTGGAGGCAGAGACGGGGCGTGCTGTCAAACCGTTCGTCCGTGAGATTGAGGACAAGCATAAATGAGCTAAAGTCTGTAAGTATGTCGCCTACGACCATACCACGCTGAATATATCGGTTCTCGTCCGAACACCGCAGTCAAGCAGCGTAGGGCCTGGTCAGTACTTGGATGGGAGACCGCTTGGGAATACCGGGTGTTGTAGGCTTTTTGCTGTCTAAAATGCCTGCTCTCCTCTTTTTATGAGACACTTCATTTTTCTTCTCGGCAATTTTTCATGGTTTTTCCTAGTCGGCAATAGAATAAAGACACCAGTCTAGTCCTGTCCTAATTATTTTGAATGAAGTAAAAAGGGGACCAATTGCCTCCTGCACCTCGTCTTGTAGATACAGCATCGCAGACGTTTTGGCATCATGGAAGACAAGGTGGTGCCTTGTATCAGGATCCACTTCAAGACAGCCCACCGCAGACTGTCAAAGCACGATTATGACGTCACGCATAGTTATAACTGCTGTTACGGTAGTAACTGTCACCAGGAAAAATTGCACGGAGCTGGCCCGTGCCTGGGACAGCTATCAACATGGAATGTGCGGCAGGTTAAGATGGTGGCACTCCTTGCCATCACTCGGCCTTCTCTGGCAATTAATTCATAGCAAACAAAGCAAGAATTCATATGCCTCTAATGCCTCCCAAAACAGTCATCATCATTTTCCTTCTATATAAGGCAAGACTGATGAGGGGCCGCGTCGTGACATTCGGGCAGCATCCATGGCCCCTCGGAACGCACAGCGCGCAGTCAAGAAAGTCAGGCCCACACCTCCATCAGCAGGTGTGTCGTGTGCATCATAGGCACTGTTGCACCATCAGCATCCCATCCATGGTTACAGCCCTTGCCAGTCACTTCAGCTTCGCTTTCATTGGTCAATGCCTTCAAGTTCCCTCTGGAGGCAGAGACGGAGCGTGCTGTCAAACCGTTCGTCCGTGAGGTTGAGGACAAGCATAAATGAGCTAAAGTCTGTAGGTATGTCGCCTACGACCATACCACGCTGAATATACCGGTTCTCGTCCGAACACCGTAGTCAAGCAGCGTAGGGCCTGGTCAGTACTTGGATGGGAGACCGCTTGGGAATACCGGGTGTTGTAGGCTTTTTGCTGTCTAAAATGCCTGCTCTCCTCTTTTTATGAGACACTTCATTTTTCTTCTTGGCAATTTTTCATGGTTTTTCCTAGTCGGCAATAAAGTAAAGACACCAGTCTAGTCCTGTCCTAATTATTTTGAATGAAGTCCAAAGGGGACCAATCGCCTCCTGCACCTCGTCTTGTAGATACAGCATCGCAGACGTTTTGGCATCATGGAAGACAAGGTGGTGCCTTGAATCAGGATCCACTTCAAGACAGCCCACCGGAGACTGTCAGAGCACGATTATGACGTCACGCATAGTTATAACTGCTGTTACGGTAGTAACTGTCACCAGGAAAAATTGCACGGAGCTGGCCCGTGCCTGGGACAGCTATCAACATGGAATGTGCGGCAGGTTAAGCTGGTGGCACTCCTGGCCATCTCTCGGCCTTCTCTGGCAGTGAATTCATAGCAAACAAAGCAAGAATTCATATGCTTGGAATGCCTCCCAAAACAGTCATCATCATTTTCCTTCTATAGAAGGCAAGACTGATGAGGGGCCGCGTCGTGACATTCGGGCAACATCCATGGCCCCTCGGAACGCACAGCGCGCAGTCAAGAAAGTCAGGCCCACATCTCCATCAGCAGGTGTGTCGTGTGCATCATAGGCACTGTTGCACCATCAGCATCCCATCCATGGTTACAGCCCTTGCCAGTCACTTCAGCTTCGCTTTCATTGGTCAATGCCTTCAAGCTCCCTCTGGAGGCAGAGACGGGGCGTGCTGTCAAACCGTTCGTCCGTGTGGTTGAGGACAAGCATAAATGAGCTAAAGTCTGTAGGTATGTCGCCTACGACCATACCACGCTGAATATACCGGTTCTCGTCCGAACACCGTAGTCAAGCAGCGTAGGGCCTGGTCAGTACTTGGATGGGAGACCGCTTGGGAATACCGGGTGTTGTAGGCTTTTTGCTGTCTAAAATGCCTGCTCTCCTCTTTTTATGAGACACTTCATTTTTCTTCTCGGCAATTTTTCATGGTTTTTCCTAGTCGGCAATAGAATAAAGACACCAGTCTAGTCCTGTCCTAATTATTTTGAATGAAGTCCAAAGGGGACCAATCGCCTCCTGCATGTCGTCTTGTAGATACAGCATCGCAGACGTTTTGGCATCATGGAAGACAAGGTGGTGCCTTGAATCAGGATCCACTTCAAGACAGCCCACCGGAGACTGTCAGAGCACGATTATGACGTCACGCATAGTTATAACTGCTGTTACGGTAGTAACTGTCACCAGGAAAAATTGCACGGAGCTGGCCCGTGCCTGGGACAGCTATCAACATGGAATGTGCGGCAGGTTAAGCTGGTGGCACTCCTGGCCATCTCTCGGCCTTCTCTGGCAGTGAATTCATAGTAAACAAAGCAAAAATTCATATGCTTGGAATGCCTCCCAAAACAGTCATCATCATTTTCCTTCTATAGAAGGCAAGACTGATGAGGGGCCGCGTCGTGACATTCGGGCAACATCCATGGCCCCTCGGAACGCACAGCGCGCAGTCAAGAAAGTCAGGCCCACACCTCCATCAGCAGGTGTGTCGTGTGCATCATAGCCACTGTTGCACCATCAGCATCCCATCCATGGTTACAGCCCTTGCCAGTCACTTCAGCTTCGCTTTCATTGGTCAATGCCTTCAAGCTCCCTCTGGAGGCAGAGACGGGGCGTGCTGTCAAACCGTTCGTCCGTGTGGTTGAGGACAAGCATAAATGAGCTAAAGTCTGTAGGTATGTCGCCTACGACCATACCACGCTGAATATACCGGTTCTCGTCCGAACACCGTAGTCAAGCAGCGTAGGGCCTGGTCAGTACTTGGATGGGAGACCGCTTGGGAATACCGGGTGTTGTAGGCTTTTTGCTGTCTAAAATGCCTGCTCTCCTCTTTTTATGAGACACTTCATTTTTCTTCTCGGCAATTTTTCATGGTTTTTCCTAGTCGGCAATAGAATAAAGACACCAGTCTAGTCCTGTCCAAATTATTTTGAATGAAGTCCAAAGGGGACCAATCGCCTCCTGCACCTCGTCTTGTAGATACAGCATCGCAGACGTTTTGGCATCATGGAAGACAAGGTGGTGCCTTGAATCAGGATCCACTTCAAGACAGCCCACCGGAGACTGTCAGAGCACGATTATGACGTCACGCATAGTTATAACTGCTGTTACGGTAGTAACTGTCACAAGGAAAAATTGCACGGAGCTGGCCCGTGCCTGTGACAGCTATCAACATGGAATGTGCGGCAGGGGAAGCTGGTGGCACTCCTAGCCATCACTCGGCCTTCTCTGGCAATTAATTCATAGCAAACAAAGTAAGAATTCATATGCCTCTAATGCCTCCCAAAACAGTCATCATCATTTTCCTTCTATATAAGGCAAGACTGATGAGGGGCCGCGTCGTGACATTCGGGCAGCATCCATGGCCCCTCGGAACGCACAGCGCGCAGTCAAGAAAGTCAGGCCCACACCTCCATCAGCAGGTGTGTCGTGTGCATCATAGGCACTGTTGCACCATCAGCATCCCATCCATGGTTACAGCCCTTGCCAGTCACTTCAGCTTCGCTTTCATTGGTCAATGCCTTCAAGTTCCCTCTGGAGGCAGAGACGGAGCGTGCTGTCAAACCGTTCGTCCGTGAGGTTGAGGACAAGCATAAATGAGCTAAAGTCTGTAGGTATGTCGCCTACGACCATACCACGCTGAATATACCGGTTCTCGTCCGAACACCGTAGTCAAGCAGCGTAGGGCCTGGTCAGTACTTGGATGGGAGACCGCTTGGGAATACCGGGTGTTGTAGGCTTTTTGCTGTCTAAAATGCCTGCTCTCCTCTTTTTATGAGACACTTCATTTTTCTTCTTGGCAATTTTTCATGGTTTTTCCTAGTCGGCAATAAAGTAAAGACACCAGTCTAGTCCTGTCCTAATTATTTTGAATGAAGTCCAAAGGGGACCAATCGCCTCCTGCACCTCGTCTTGTAGATACAGCATCGCAGACGTTTTGGCATCATGGAAGACAAGGTGGTGCCTTGAATCAGGATCTACTTCAAGACAGCCCACCGGAGACTGTCAGAGCACGATTATGACGTCACGCATAGTTATAACTGCTGTTACGGTAGTAACTGTCACCAGGAAAAATTGCACGGAGCTGGCCCGTGCCTGGGACAGCTATCAACATGGAATGTGCGGCAGGTTAAGCTGGTGGCACTCCTGGCCATCTCTCGGCCTTCTCTGGCAGTGAATTCATAGCAAACAAAGCAAGAATTCATATGCTTGGAATGCCTCCCAAAACAGTCATCATCATTTTCCTTCTATAGAAGGCAAGACTGATGAGGGGCCGCGTCGTGACATTCGGGCAACATCCATGGCCCCTCGGAACGCACAGCGCGCAGTCAAGAAAGTCAGGCCCACATCTCCATCAGCAGGTGTGTCGTGTGCATCATAGGCACTGTTGCACCATCAGCATCCCATCCATGGTTACAGCCCTTGCCAGTCACTTCAGCTTCGCTTTCATTGGTCAATGCCTTCAAGCTCCCTCTGGAGGCAGAGACGGGGCGTGCTGTCAAACCGTTCGTCCGTGTGGTTGAGGAGAAGCATAAATGAGCTAAAGTCTGTAGGTATGTCGCCTACGACCATACCACGCTGAATATACCGGTTCTCGTCCGAACACCGTAGTCAAGCAGCGTAGGGCCTGGTCAGTACTTGGATGGGAGACCGCTTGGGAATACCGGGTGTTGTAGGCTTTTTGCTGTCTAAAATGCCTGCTCTCCTCTTTTTATGAGACACTTCATTTTTCTTCTCGGCAATTTTTCATGGTTTTTCCTAGTCGGCAATAGAATAAAGACACCAGTCTAGTCCTGTCCTAATTATTTTGAATGAAGTCCAAAGGGGACCAATCGCCTCCTGCATGTCGTCTTGTAGATACAGCATCGCAGACGTTTTGGCATCATGGAAGACAAGGTGGTGCCTTGAATCAGGATCCACTTCAAGACAGCCCACCGGAGACTGTCAGAGCACGATTATGACGTCACGCATAGTTATAACTGCTGTTACGGTAGTAACTGTCACCAGGAAAAATTGCACGGAGCTGGCCCGTGCCTGGGACAGCTATCAACATGGAATGTGCGGCAGGTTAAGATGGTGGCACTCCTGGCCATCTCTCGGCCTTCTCTGGCAGTGAATTCATAGCAAACAAAGCAAGAATTCATATGCTTGGAATGCCTCCCAAAACAGTCATCATCATTTTCCTTCTATAGAAGGCAAGACTGATGAGGGGCCGCGTTGTGACATTCGGGCAACATCCATGGCCCCTCGGAACGCACAGCGCGCAGTCAAGAAAGTCAGGCCCACATCTCCATCAGCAGGTGTGTCTTGTGCATCATAGGCACTGTTGCACCATCAGCATCCCATCCATGGTTACAGCCCTTGCCAGTCACTTCAGCTTCGCTTTCATTGGTCAATGCCTTCAAGCTCCCTCTGGAGGCAGAGACGGGGCGTGCTGTCAAACCGTTCGTCCGTGTGGTTGAGGACAAGCATAAATGAGCTAAAGTCTGTAGGTATGTCGCCTACGACCATACCACGCTGAATATACCGGTTCTCGTCCGAACACCGTAGTCAAGCAGCGTAGGGCCTGGTCAGTACTTGGATGGGAGACCGCTTGGGAATACCGGGTGTTGTAGGCTTTTTGCTGTCTAAAATGCCTGCTCTCCTCTTTTTATGAGACACTTCATTTTTCTTCTCGGCAATTTTTCATGGTTTTTCCTAGTCGGCAATAGAATAAAGACACCAGTCTAGTCCTGTCCAAATTATTTTGAATGAAGTCCAAAGGGGACCAATCGCCTCCTGCACCTCGTCTTGTAGATACAGCATCGCAGACGTTTTGGCATCATGGAAGACAAGGTGGTGCCTTCAATCAGGATCCACTTCAAGACAGCCCACCGGAGACTGTCAGAGCACGATTATGACGTCACGCATAGTTATAACTGCTGTTACGGTAGTAACTGTCACCAGGAAAAATTGCACGGAGCTGGCCCGTGCCTGGGACAGCTATCAACATGGAATGTGCGGCAGGTTAAGATGGTGGCACTCCTTGCCATCTCTCGGCCTTCTCTGGCAGTGAATTCATAGCAAACAAAGCAAGAATTCATATGCTTGGAATGCCTCCCAAAACAGTCATCATCATTTTCCTTCTATAGAAGGCAAGACTGATGAGGGGCCGCGTCGTGACATTCGGGCAGCATCCATGGCCCCTCGGAACGCACAGCGCGCAGTCAAGAAAGTCAGGCCCACACCTCCATCAGCAGGTGTGTCGTGTGCATCATAGGCACTGTTGCACCATCAGCATCCCATCCATGGTTACAGCCCTTGCCAGTCACTTCAGCTTCGCTTTCATTGGTCAATGCCTTCAAGTTCCCTCTGGAGGCAGAGACGGAGCGTGCTGTCAAACCGTTCGTCCGTGAGGTTTAGGACAAGCATAAATGAGCTTAAGTCTGTAGGTATGTCGCCTACGACCATACCACGCTGAATATACCGGTTCTCGTCCGAACACCGTAGTCAAGCAGCGTAGGGCCTGGTCAGTACTTGGATGGGAGACCGCTTGGGAATACCGGGTGTTGTAGGCTTTTTGCTGTCTAAAATGCCTGCTCTCCTCTTTTTATGAGACACTTCATTTTTCTTCTTGGCAATTTTTCATGGTTTTTCCTAGTCGGCAATAAAGTAAAGACACCAGTCTAGTCCTGTCCTAATTATTTTGAATGAAGTCCAAAGGGGACCAATCGCCTCCTGCACCTCGTCTTGTAGATACAGCATCGCAGACGTTTTGGCATCATGGAAGACAAGGTGGTGCCTTGAATCAGGATCCACTTCAAGACAGCCCACCGGAGACTGTCAGAGCACGATTATGACGTCACGCATAGTTATAACTGCTGTTACGGTAGTAACTGTCACCAGGAAAAATTGCACGGAGCTGGCCCGTGCCTGGGACAGCTATCAACATGGAATGTGCGGCAGGTTAAGCTGGTGGCACTCCTGGCCATCTCTCGGCCTTCTCTGGCAGTGAATTCATAGCAAACAAAGCAAGAATTCATATGCTTGGAATGCCTCCCAAAACAGTCATCATCATTTTCCTTCTATAGAAGGCAAGACTGATGAGGGGCCGCGTCGTGACATTCGGGCAACATCCATGGCCCCTCGGAACGCACAGCGCGCAGTCAAGAAAGTCAGGCCCACATCTTCATCAGCAGGTGTGTCGTGTGCATCATAGGCACTGTTGCACCATCAGCATCCCATCCATGGTTACAGCCCTTGCCAGTCACTTCAGCTTCGCTTTCATTGGTCAATGCCTTCAAGCTCCCTCTGGAGGCAGAGACGGGGCGTGCTGTCAAACCGTTCGTCCGTGTGGTTGAGGACAAGCATAAATGAGCTAAAGTCTGTAGGTATGTCGCCTACGACCATACCACGCTGAATATACCGGTTCTCGTCCGAACACCGTAGTCAAGCAGCGTAGGGCCTGGTCAGTACTTGGATGGGAGACCGCTTGGGAATACCGGGTGTTGTAGGCTTTTTGCTGTCTAAAATGCCTGCTCTCCTCTTTTTATGAGACACTTCATTTTTCTTCTCGGCAATTTTTCATGGTTTTTCCTAGTCGGCAATAGAATAAAGACACCAGTCTAGTCCTGTCCAAATTATTTTGAATGAAGTCCAAAGGGGACCAATCGCCTCCTGCACCTCGTCTTGTAGATACAGCATCGCAGACGTTTTGGCATCATGGAAGACAAGGTGGTGCCTTGAATCAGGATCCACTTCAAGACAGCCCACCGGAGACTGTCAGAGCACGATTATGACGTCACGCATAGTTATAACTGCTGTTACGGTAGTAACTGTCACAAGGAAAAATTGCACGGAGCTGGCCCGTGCCTGTGACAGCTATCAACATGGAATGTGCGGCAGGGGAAGCTGGTGGCACTCCTAGCCATCACTCGGCCTTCTCTGGCAATTAATTCATAGCAAACAAAGCAAGAATTCATATGCCTCTAATGCCTCCCAAAACAGTCATCATCATTTTCCTTCTATATAAGGCAAGACTGATGAGGGGCCGCGTCGTGACATTCGGGCAGCATCCATGGCCCCTCGGAACGCACAGCGCGCAGTCAAGAAAGTCAGGCCCACACCTCCATCAGCAGGTGTGTCGTGTGCATCATAGGCACTGTTGCACCATCAGCATCCCATCCATGGTTACAGCCCTTGCCAGTCACTTCAGCTTCGCTTTCATTGGTCAATGCCTTCAAGTTGCCTCTGGAGGCAGAGACGGAGCGTGCTGTCAAACCGTTCGTCCGTGAGGTTGAGGACAAGCATAAATGAGCTAAAGTCTGTAGGTATGTCGCCTACGACCATACCACGCTGAATATACCGGTTCTCGTCCGAACACCGTAGTCAACCAGCGTAGGGCCTGGTCAGTACTTGGATGGGAGACCGCTTGGGAATACCGGGTGTTGTAGGCTTTTTGCTGTCTAAAATGCCTGCTCTCCTCTTTTTATGAGACACTTCATTTTTCTTCTTGGCAATTTTTCATGGTTTTTCCTAGTCGGCAATAAAGTAAAGACACCAGTCTAGTCCTGTCCTAATTATTTTGAATGAAGTCCAAAGGGGACCAATCGCCTCCTGCACCTCGTCTTGTAGATACAGCATCGCAGACGTTTTGGCATCATGGAAGACAAGGTGGTGCCTTGAATCAGGATCCACTTCAAGACAGCCCAGCGGAGACTGTCAGAGCACGATTATGACGTCACGCATAGTTATAACTGCTGTTACGGTAGTAACTGTCACCAGGAAAAATTGCACGGAGCTGGCCCGTGCCTGGGACAGCTATCAACATGGAATGTGCGGCAGGTTAAGCTGGTGGCACTCCTGGCCATCTCTCGGCCTTCTCTGGCAGTGAATTCATAGCAAACAAAGCAAGAATTCATATGCTTGGAATGCCTCCCAAAACAGTCATCATCATTTTCCTTCTATAGAAGGCAAGACTGATGAGGGGCCGCGTCGTGACATTCGGGCAACATCCATGGCCCCTCGGAACGCACAGCGCGCAGTCAAGAAAGTCAGGCCCACATCTCCATCAGCAGGTGTGTCGTGTGCATCATAGGCACTGTTGCACCATCAGCATCCCATCCATGGTTACAGCCCTTGCCAGTCACTTCAGCTTCGCTTTCATTGGTCAATGCCTTCAAGCTCCCTCTGGAGGCAGAGACGGGGCGTGCTGTCAAACCGTTCGTCCGTGTGGTTGAGGACAAGCATAAATGAGCTAAAGTCTGTAGGTATGTCGCCTACGACCATACCACGCTGAATATACCGGTTCTCGTCCGAACACCGTAGTCAAGCAGCGTAGGGCCTGGTCAGTACTTGGATGGGAGACCGCTTGGGAATACCGGGTGTTGTAGGCTTTTTGCTGTCTAAAATGCCTGCTCTCCTCTTTTTATGAGACACTTCATTTTTCTTCTCGGCAATTTTTCATGGTTTTTCCTAGTCGGCAATAGAATAAAGACACCAGTCTAGTCCTGTCCAAATTATTTTGAATGAAGTCCAAAGGGGACCAATCGCCTCCTGCACCTCGTCTTGTAGATACAGCATCGCAGACGTTTTGGCATCATGGAAGACAAGGTGGTGCCTTCAATCAGGATCCACTTCAAGACAGCCCACCGGAGACTGTCAGAGCACGATTATGACGTCACGCATAGTTATAACTGCTGTTACGGTAGTAACTGTCACAAGGAAAAATTGCACGGAGCTGGCCCGTGCCTGTGACAGCTATCAACATGGAATGTGCGGCAGGGGAAGCTGGTGGCACTCCTAGCCATCACTCGGCCTTCTCTGGCAATTAATTCATAGCAAACAAAGCAAGAATTCATATGCCTCTAATGCCTCCCAAAACAGTCATCATCATTTTCCTTCTATATAAGGCAAGACTGATGAGGGGCCGCGTCGTGACATTCGGGCAGCATCCATGGCCCCTCGGAACGCACAGCGCGCAGTCAAGAAAGTCAGGCCCACACCTCCATCAGCAGGTGTGTCGTGTGCATCATAGGCACTGTTGCACCATCAGCATCCCATCCATGGTTACAGCCCTTGCCAGTCACTTCAGCTTCGCTTTCATTGGTCAATGCCTTCAAGTTGCCTCTGGAGGCAGAGACGGAGCGTGCTGTCAAACCGTTCGTCCGTGAGGTTGAGGACAAGCATAAATGAGCTAAAGTCTGTAGGTATGTCGCCTACGACCATACCACGCTGAATATACCGGTTCTCGTCCGAACACCGTAGTCAACCAGCGTAGGGCCTGGTCAGTACTTGGATGGGAGACCGCTTGGGAATACCGGGTGTTGTAGGCTTTTTGCTGTCTAAAATGCCTGCTCTCCTCTTTTTATGAGACACTTCATTTTTCTTCTCGGCAATTTTTCATGGTTTTTCCTAGTCGGCAATAAAGTAAAGACACCAGTCTAGTCCTGTCCTAATTCTTTTGAATGAAGTCCAAAGGGGACCAATCGCCTCCTGCACCTCGTCTTGTAGATACAGCATCGCAGACGTTTTGGAATCATGGAAGACAAGGTGGTGCCTTGAATCAGGATCCACTTCAAGACAGCCCACCGGAGACTGTCAGAGCACGATTATGACGTCACGCATAGTTATAACTGCTGTTACGGTAGTAACTGTCACCAGGAAAAATTGCACGGAGCTGGCCCGTGCCTGGGACAGCTATCAACATGGAATGTGCGGCAGGTTAAGCTGGTGGCACTCCTGGCCATCTCTCGGCCTTCTCTGGCAGTGAATTCATAGCAAACAAAGCAAGAATTCATATGCTTGGAATGCCTCCCAAAACAGTCATCATCATTTTCCTTCTATAGAAGGCAAGACTGATGAGGGGCCGCGTCGTGACATTCGGGCAACATCCATGGCCCCTCGGAACGCACAGCGCGCAGTCAAGAAAGTCAGGCCCACATCTCCATCAGCAGGTGTGTCGTGTGCATCATAGGCACTGTTGCACCATCAGCATCCCATCCATGGTTACAGCCCTTGCCAGTCACTTCAGCTTCGCTTTCATTGGTCAATGCCTTCAAGCTCCCTCTGGAGGCAGAGACGGGGCGTGCTGTCAAACCGTTCGTCCGTGTGGTTGAGGACAAGCATAAATGAGCTAAAGTCTGTAGGTATGTCGCCTACGACCATACCACGCTGAATATACCGGTTCTCGTCCGAACACCGTAGTCAAGCAGCGTAGGGCCTGGTCAGTACTTGGATGGGAGACCGCTTGGGAATACCGGGTGTTGTAGGCTTTTTGCTGTCTAAAATGCCTGCTCTCCTCTTTTTATGAGACACTTCATTTTTCTTCTCGGCAATTTTTCATGGTTTTTCCTAGTCGGCAATAGAATAAAGACACCAGTCTAGTCCTGTCCAAATTATTTTGAATGAAGTCCAAAGGGGACCAATCGCCTCCTGCACCTCGTCTTGTAGATACAGCATCGCAGACGTTTTGGCATCATGGAAGACAAGGTGGTGCCTTGAATCAGGATCCACTTCAAGACAGCCCACCGGAGACTGTCAGAGCACGATTATGACGTCACGCATAGTTATAACTGCTGTTACGGTAGTAACTGTCACCAGGAAAAATTGCACGGAGCTGGCCCGTGCCTGGGACAGCTATCAACATGGAATGTGCGGCAGGTTAAGCTGGTGGCACTCCTGGCCATCTCTCGGCCTTCTCTGGCAGTGAATTCATAGCAAACAAAGCAAGAATTCATATGCTTGGAATGCCTCCCAAAACAGTCATCATCATTTTCCTTCTATAGAAGGCAAGACTGATGAGGGGCCGCGTCGTGACATTCGGGCAACATCCATGGCCCCTCGGAACGCACAGCGCGCAGTCAAGAAAGTCAGGCCCACATCTCCATCAGCAGGTGTGTCGTGTGCATCATAGGCACTGTTGCACCATCAGCATCCCATCCATGGTTACAGCCCTTGCCAGTCACTTCAGCTTCGCTTTCATTGGTCAATGCCTTCAAGCTCCCTCTGGAGGCAGAGACGGGGCGTGCTGTCAAACCGTTCGTCCGTGTGGTTGAGGACAAGCATAAATGAGCTAAAGTCTGTAGGTATGTCGCCTACGACCATACCACGCTGAATATACCGGTTCTCGTCCGAACACCGTAGTCAAGCAGCGTAGGGCCTGGTCAGTACTTGGATGGGAGACCGCTTGGGAATACCGGGTGTTGTAGGCTTTTTGCTGTCTAAAATGCCTGCTCTCCTCTTTTTATGAGACACTTCATTTTTCTTCTCGGCAATTTTTCATGGTTTTTCCTAGTCGGCAATAGAATAAAGACACCAGTCTAGTCCTGTCCTAATTATTTTGAATGAAGTCCAAAGGGGACCAATCGCCTCCTGCATGTCGTCTTGTAGATACAGCATCGCAGACGTTTTGGCATCATGGAAGACAAGGTGGTGCCTTGAATCAGGATCCACTTCAAGACAGCCCACCGGAGACTGTCAGAGCACGATTATGACGTCACGCATAGTTATAACTGCTGTTACGGTAGTAACTGTCACCAGGAAAAATTGCACGGAGCTGGCCCGTGCCTGGGACAGCTATCAACATGGAATGTGCGGCAGGTTAAGATGGTGGCACTCCTGGCCATCTCTCGGCCTTCTCTGGCAGTGAATTCATAGCAAACAAAGCAAGAATTCATATGCTTGGAATGCCTCCCAAAACAGTCATCATCATTTTCCTTCTATAGAAGGCAAGACTGATGAGGGGCCGCGTTGTGACATTCGGGCAACATCCATGGCCCCTCGGAACGCACAGCGCGCAGTCAAGAAAGTCAGGCCCACATCTCCATCAGCAGGTGTGTCTTGTGCATCATAGGCACTGTTGCACCATCAGCATCCCATCCATGGTTACAGCCCTTGCCAGTCACTTCAGCTTCGCTTTCATTGGTCAATGCCTTCAAGCTCCCTCTGGAGGCAGAGACGGGGCGTGCTGTCACACCGTTCGTCCGTGTGGTTGAGGACAAGCATAAATGAGCTAAAGTCTGTAGGTATGTCGCCTACGACCATACCACGCTGAATATACCGGTTCTCGTCCGAACACCGTAGTCAAGCAGCGTAGGGCCTGGTCAGTACTTGGATGGGAGACCGCTTGGGAATACCGGGTGTTGTAGGCTTTTTGCTGTCTAAAATGCCTGCTCTCCTCTTTTTATGAGACACTTCATTTTTCTTCTCGGCAATTTTTCATGGTTTTTCCTAGTCGGCAGTAGAATAAAGACACCAGTCTAGTCCTGTCCAAATTATTTTGAATGAAGTCCAAAGGGGACCAATCGCCTCCTGCACCTCGTCTTGTAGATACAGCATCGCAGACGTTTTGGCATCATGGAAGACAAGGTGGTGCCTTCAATCAGGATCCACTTCAAGACAGCCCACCGGAGACTGTCAGAGCACGATTATGACGTCACGCATAGTTATAACTGCTGTTACGGTAGTAACTGTCACCAGGAAAAATTGCACGGAGCTGGCCCGTGCCTGGGACAGCTATCAACATGGAATGTGCGGCAGGTTAAGCTGGTGGCACTCCTGGCCATCTCTCGGCCTTCTCTGGCAGTGAATTCATAGTAAACAAAGCAAAAATTCATATGCTTGGAATGCCTCCCAAAACAGTCATCATCATTTTCCTTCTATAGAAGGCAAGACTGATGAGGGGCCGCGTCGTGACATTCGGGCAACATCCATGGCCCCTCGGAACGCACAGCGCGCAGTCAAGAAAGTCAGGCCCACACCTCCATCAGCAGGTGTGTCGTGTGCATCATAGCCACTGTTGCACCATCAGCATCCCATCCATGGTTACAGCCCTTGCCAGTCACTTCAGCTTCGCTTTCATTGGTCAATGCCTTCAAGCTCCCTCTGGAGGCAGAGACGGGGCGTGCTGTCAAACCGTTCGTCCGTGAGGTTGAGGACAAGCATAAATGAGCTAAAGTCTGTAGGTATGCCGCCTACGACCATACCACGCTGAATATACCGGTTCTCGTCCGAACACCGTAGTCAAGCAGCGTAGGGCCTGGTCAGTACTTGGATGGGAGACCGCTTGGGAATACCGGGTGTTGTAGGCTTTTTGCTGTCTAAAATGCCTGCTCTCCTCTTTTTATGAGACACTTCATTTTTCTTCTCGGCAATTTTTCATGGTTTTTAATAGTCGGCAATAGAATAAAGACACCAGTCTAGTCCTGTCCAAATTATTTTGAATGAAGTCCAAAGGGGACCAATCGCCTCCTGCACCTCGTCTTGTAGATACAGCATCGCAGACGTTTTGGCATCATGGAAGACAAGGTGGTGCCTTCAATCAGGATCCACTTCAAGACAGCCCACCGGAGACTGTCAGAGCACGATTATGACGTCACGCATAGTTATAACTGCTGTTACGGTAGTAACTGTCACCAGGAAAAATTGCATGGAGCTGGCCCGTGCCTGGGACAGCTATCAACATGGAATGTGCGGCAGGGGAAGCTGGTGGCACTCCTGGCCATCTCTCGGCATTCTCTGGCAGTGAATTCATAGCAAACAAAGCAAGAATTCATATGCTTGGAATACCTCCCAAAACAGTCATCATCATTTTCCTTCTCTAGAAGGCAAGACTGATGAGGGGCCGCGTCGTGACATTCCGGCAACATCCATGTCCCCTCAGAGCGCACAGCGCGCAGTCAAGAAAGTCAGGCCCACACCTCCATCAGCAGGTGTGTCGTGTGCATAATAGGCACTGTTCCACCATCAGCATCCCATCCATGGTTACAACCCTTGCCAGTCACTTCAGCTTCGCTTTCATTAGTCAATGCCTTCAAGCTCCCTCTGGAGGCAGAGACGGGGCGTGCTGTCAAACCGTTCGTCCGTGAGATTGAGGACAAGCATAAATGAGCTAAAGTCTGTAAGTATGTCGCCTACGACCATACCACGCTGAATATATCGGTTCTCGTCCGAACACCGCAGTCAAGCAGCGTAGGGCCTGGTCAGTACTTGGATGGGAGACCGCTTGGGAATACCGGGTGTTGTAGGCTTTTTGCTGTCTAAAATGCCTGCTCTCCTCTTTTTATGAGACACTTCATTTTTCTTCTCGGCAATTTTTCATGGTTTTTCCTAGTCGGCAATAGAATAAAGACACCAGTCTAGTCCTGTCCTAATTATTTTGAATGAAGTAAAAAGGGGACCAATCGCCTCCTGCACCTCGTCTTGTAGATACAGCATCGCAGACGTTTTGGCATCATGGAAGACAAGGTGGTGCCTTGAATCAGGATCCACTTCAAGACAGCCCACCGCAGACTGTCAAAGCACGATTATGACGTCACGCATAGTTATAACTGCTGTTACGGTAGTAACTGTCACCAGGAAAAATTGCACGGAGCTGGCCCGTGCCTGGGACAGCTATCAACATGGAATGTGCGGCAGGTTAAGCTGGTGGCACTCCTGGCCATCTCTCGGCCTTCTCTGGCAGTGAATTCATAGCAAACAAAGCAAGAATTCATATGCTTGGAATGCCTCCCAAAACAGTCATCATCATTTTCCTTCTATAGAAGGCAAGACTGATGAGGGGCCGCGTCGTGACATTCGGGCAACATCCATGGCCCCTCGGAACGCACAGCGCGCAGTCAAGAAAGTCAGGCCCACATCTCCATCAGCAGGTGTGTCGTGTGCATCATAGGCACTGTTGCACCATCAGCATCCCATCCATGGTTACAGCCCTTGCCAGTCACTTCAGCTTCGCTTTCATTGGTCAATGCCTTCAAGCTCCCTCTGGAGGCAGAGACGGGGCGTGCTGTCAAACCGTTCGTCCGTGTGGTTGAGGACAAGCATAAATGAGCTAAAGTCTGTAGGTATGTCGCCTACGACCATACCACGCTGAATATACCGGTTCTCGTCCGAACACCGTAGTCAAGCAGCGTAGGGCCTGGTCAGTACTTGGATGGGAGACCGCTTGGGAATGGGCCACGACCCCCCTGGGTACTAGTGCGACCTCGTTGAGAGCGGCGATCACCACGGCGCCGTGGTGATCAGGACGCCAGAGCGCGTCGGCCCTCTGCGTCGAGAGTGTGAAAGTGTCGTCTGCTTGCGGTAATTCTTGCGTGTCGGACAACTCGGTAACGTCGCATTCCCTATATGTACATTTATATATATATATATATGTATTTAATATGTACAAATACACTTACAAACAAATTCGTGTCTGTTATGATATTTGTTTTCTTTACATTAATTATATAAGATGGTCTGAAGCACGGTACTCTATTGGTTGTTCTTCAAACTATTTTATTTGAAATACGATGTATTATGTGTTCAGATAAATATAGAGTATGTGTGATGTAGAATAATAGATATCTCAGTGGGAAAAATGCACTTACAAACATTTATAAACACAGATATGCAAACACACAGACATAGAAACGAGCACAAAAACAGACATACAAATCTAGATATCCAATAAACATGCATAAACACAGACAAACAAGCACACAAACCAAGATACAAACATGCACACAGAAACGGACACACAAACATTCTACAGACATACAAACTCACAAACACACAAACATTCATAAGCAGACACACAAGAATGTTACAGTCATACAACACGCATAAACAAACATGCACATAAACATACAAACTTCCATACAACAGATATACTCAAACAATCATATTCAAATAGACAAAAACCCCAAGAATTAAGTTCTAAACAATATCTGCATTGATTGTTCTCAATTTTTGTATTTGAGTAGACTTTTTTCTTGCTTCTTACTCTTCAAGTTCCGTTTCTGTTTCAAGTTGAAGATAAAAGTTACAAAAATATACAAGTGTCATATAGAATAAATACATAACGTCTGACAGTTACTCCTGAACCGAAGGATTGTAAAAAAAAAAAGTGAAATAAAAGAAAAAATAACAAACTTGTTTTGTGAATTTATACAGGATGGCATCATAGTGTATAAATCTCTGTTAGTCGTTCCAACTTAAGAATTGCAGAATATAAAAATAAAACAAAACATGAAAGAGCTGTTTCGGGAGACCTATGCAGGTAAAGTTAGATCAATAAATCTGCCTCTTATTCTGTAGCCTTTTGTTAATTGTATGGTTCATACTGCATGGCCCAGTAAAATATGGTGTACAAATGTCAGGGTTTTTTGTTTCTTTTTTTCAGTTGCAGCATATCACATGGCAAGACAACATTAAACATGAAATGTCAGCATTTGACTAATTTCACAGCATTTACTTATTTTACAGCAATCATAAAGACTGCAATGTATGACATCCTTGTAAGATTCAATGTTATGAATACCATCTTTGGTACTGCATAATATGACACAAAAACATGTCGATTAATCAACATATTAGTTTGTGTTTTCACAGCACAATACCCTGACTACTGCATAGATTATTTTAGCACACATAATGTAAAACATAGATAATTTGTCCAGCAAATTTAGCTTGAGTTGAAGTATTTGGTATCATCAGGTAGTTCATGGCACTTAACTTTGCACTGAATACAATAAAGATGCAGATCTAAAACTGCATTTTACCACTCTCCTGACATTATGTTAACGTACAACATAATCAAGTTGTCCAGGAAATATAGCTTGAGTTAAAATATTTGGTTCATCTAGCAATTCATGAGACAAAACTCATGACAAATAATGAATATCATGAAGAGACACACACACGTTTGGCAAAGAAAATCCAGCCTGAGTTGAAATATTTTGCTTCATCTGGCAATTCATGACACAAAAGTCTTCACAAATATTGTGAATATCATGAAGAGACACACACACGTTTGGCAAAGAAAATCCAGCCTGAGTTGAAATATTTTGCTTCATCTGGCAATTCATGACACAAAAGTCTTCACAAATATAATGACTATCATGAAGAGACACACACACGTTTGGCAAAGCAAATCCAGCCTGAGTTGAAATATTTGGTTCATCTGGCAATTCATGACACAAAATTCTTCGCAAATATATAATGAATATCATGAAGAGACACACACACGTTTGACAAAGCAAATCCAGCCTGAGTTGAAATATTTGGTTCATCTGGCAATTCATGACACAAAAGTCTTCACAAATATTGTGAATATCATGAAGAGACACACACACGTTTGGCAAAGCAAATCCAGCCTGAGTTGAAGTATTTTGCTTCATCTGGCAATTCATGACACAAAAAGTCTTCACAAATATAATGACTATCATGAAGAGACACCCACAAGTTTGGCAAAGCAAATTTAGTCTGAGTTAAAATATTTGGTTCATCTGGCAATTCATGGCACAAAAGTCTTCACAAATATAATGAATATCATGAAGAGACACACACACGTTTGGCAAAGCAAATTCAGCCTGAGTTGAAATATTTTGCTTCATCTGGCAATTCATGACACAAAAGTCTTCACAAATATTGTGAATATCATGAAGAGACACACACAAGTTTGGCAAAGCAAATTTAGTCTGAGTTGAAATTCTTGGTTTCATCTGGCAGTTCAAGGCACATAAACATAACTATGCATTGAATACTAGCAGTATCATGCAGACCTGAAAGATATTTTCCACAACTCTTGTGACATGTGTAAACATACGAATATACAGATCATTTTCAGAAACTACACAGTTCAATATCTTGTTGGCAGACACTTGTTGGCAGACATTAATATGGCAAAGATGTTTGCCAATGCTTGGAATAATATATATAAGTAATGGCACTGAAAAAAAAAAATGTTGATAGAACAATGTATCAGCTAATGTGTTCAGAAAAACTATGCTCTGACTGTGCATAGATTATTAAGCACATAATAAAACATAGTTAATTTGGCAAGCAAATTCAGCGAGTTTAGATATTTGGCTTCATCTGGCACCCATCTGGCAATCCATGGCACATAACGCTGCATTGAATACAATAAATATCATGCAGATCTAGAATCATATTCTGCCACTCTTACGACATGTATGTGTAAATCAAATGAACACACACAAAAGATAGTTAAACTTCTCATGAAGTTACATGATACATTGTATATGAAACATGAAAATTAATTCTTTGCAAGTTCGCTATCAACAGTTTCCTTAAAGTGCTCATAGCTATCATACACACGATCCAAGAAGCCAGGTGTTAGAGATTTGCATGTGTGTGGACAAAAAGTAAACATTTTCTGTGAGCTGTCCCTCAGCTTTTCCTTAGAGGGCATGTATCGTTTTCTCTGTCCACCACAATTTGGCTTACCACACGCAGCACACGGCTTCCTGAATCTGTTTGGCATGATGGCTTTGGGCTTAGGTGGTGGAGGGGGAGGGGAGTTGACGGTAAATGTCGCAGAAGATGTTGATGGAAATGAAACTGATGCAGCAGAAGGCTGGTAGGGCACAACTACTAGGACAGGGGCCTTTGGTACCGTACATTGTTTTGGAGGTCGTGGTAAGAGTGTTGGAGTATTGACGACATCAGACTTGACTAGACATGCATGGTTTACACTGATGTCGTCTATGGGGTCAAAGCCTTGGTCCTGCTCCGACTCAGCTTCGATCCCCTCGTCATCATCGTCAGAAGTGTCCTCTTTGTCAGGCTCGTCTTCTTCTTCCTCCTCCTCGGCAAGCTGCTGCTCTTCCTCCACTGAAAAAAACAAACAAAAAACAAGGAAAGAAAGAAAAGGGAGAGGGGAAAAAATTAATATCTTATCTGTCATATCTACACTTGCATATTGATATCAATGAGAGGCATCTTTGCAATTATTATCTTACACAGATATTTCATGAAATAATACTGAAAATTATCAATTGTATGTGTGGAATATCAGCATATGAATAAGAATATGCATACCTACTTGCTGAAATACATTACTCAGTAGCTATACAGTATACATGTAATTTTGTAATCTAATCATAACAATTTATACAAGTCTTATCAAGAAAAACGAGTGCAACTATTCACCTGGAACGGCATGATGCCACATCGCTTTGAAGGAACACAGCTGACAAGGTGTGCGTGCAGCCTTTCCAGAGAATTGCTTCCCCTGCAGCACCGTTGATGCAAGCGGTGCCTGTCGTAACGTACAGAGGGATATTTGGGGGATCCTGTAAGGAGACAAAAATAGTGAAGCTATCTCAAAACATTGAACAAGAATATTTGTTTAATAATGGTGAGGTTGAATTTAATTTCTTTTTGTTTCTGTTAAAGTTTCAATATTTTTTCTCACCTGCATACAACCAATGTGCTTGCTTGCAATTGCCCAGTGAGCATCAACTGCTTCGGGTGACTTGAAGAGATGGATGCCATCAAGGTCGAGTCCTGCTGGGCCCTTGAACTCCTCCAAGATGGCTTTGATGGCACATACACTCTCCTAAAAGTAAGAAAAAAATGAAGAAATTACAACATATTTGAAATTACATTGTGAGAAATTACTCATGAATATTAACATGGAAAGTATCTTTTTGAGATGAATGAAATTATGACACTTGTGATGTGATAACCAGGCATATACTAGTAATAGAAGTTTGTACCATTGATTTTCAAATTCTGTGACATGTCTATGATAAGTCCATACTTTAACTTGTTTGCACGTACCATTTAGCATTTAACCCATTCACTACAAGATTATAAAATATGCACCTACCGTAGGCATTGGACGGGTTCTAGTAAGGAATGGGTTAAGGAAAATAAAGCTACTCACTTCAACACCACGGGTAACACGCCGCACGTACGACTTGAGTTGGTGAGGTTTGATGAAGCTCATCATCTGCACATCAGACTTTGTAGCGAGGAGGGCGTCATCTTTTCTCACGGCGTCGATCAGTTTAGTCAGGTCATCACTGTTGTAGGCGAGAATGGCCCCAGCAAGAGCACTCATGAAAGGCCCGTACTTGACATGGGTCTGCTTGATTACGACCGAGTCCCATTGATGCAACCAGTGCCTGATGTCCAGTCTCAGCACCATTCCCTCATCGGTCCACTCCTGAAAGAGAGATTCCAGCCACGAGGTGCCACCATCCCTGGAATGCAAACACACCACATAAAATATTTTCAAAGCTTCAATGCCTATGGCATTTCTGAATTTCTATTCACATAATTGTTTAAATGTGTCTATCTACACACAATATCTTAACCCTCCAAGAGGCAATAGCACAAAGAACTCATTACAAATTAATGCAATTTGCCCTATGTATACTCATTGTGTTTCCAAAAGATATATCGGTAGTTATCATATCATCAATTCTCATCAAATAAGCTGATTAGTAATCATTTGATAACATAAAACGCATGCAAAATTAAATATGGCAAATGCACAATCTGATCAGCAAAGCTTCCAAGAAGTACATGAAGAGCTTGATGTAGTATTGCTGCCACAGATAGATAGCTCCAGTCTATCTGGTTGACCTGACAATACCACTTGATTTAGATAGGTCCAAAATAATTGGTGTGACTTTCCTCTCAAAGTCATGCAATTCCAGCATAGATCATTGCATCACGCGCAGCACAACCAAGCTGAACAGATGTACAAATGACCATGTACAACATATCTTGAAGTGTTAGTATGATATACCGGTACTAATGATAATCTATTCCAATCAATAATCAATTTACATTACTTCACTTAAATGGATATGGATCCATATATGCATGGACATGTGGCAATCAAGTTGCGATGGTTTACGTGCACCAAAATCCATCATCTAGCATGTATATTTTATGTCTTGTGTAACATTTACTATGGCATATGAATAGTAATTTCAATTCGGATATCATAGGAACCGATTTCTATTAGGTACGCCACAGAAAGTCAGATTCTAGTGTCGGAAATCCCAATAGTATGAATGACTGCGTAAATTTGAAGGACTCATCGTTCGTAGTCGTACTGCATTGTGTATACAGCTGGTGCACGCACTGTCGATCGTACTAAAAAGCGTGTCAGAATCCCGCTTTGTGTACTGCTGTTTGTCGGTTCAACATGTCCTTTTCAAATGCTTTACTTAAGGAAATTTGAAATAATTTTATAATTTCCCCGTTCACAGTAATGAACATCATCATGCCAGTAAATAACATATGAAAAGAGGAGATATTAGTGGCTCTGCGCTGCCTCTGCTCGCGCTCGAAGGTTGTGTACAAGTAACGGCTGGTGCTACCCCCACGCATGCCTCCATGCACCGGGAGACCAGCGGCCTGGCTGTCCGCGAATATTGGTGTGAATTACCGTAACTCACGGGCACACTTATCGCCTAATATTTCATTTAATATTGCAATTAAAGTGTTGTTCTTACCACAGTGTGTCTGGATCAATCTCAGCTACGGATGTCTTTGTCAGTCACAGTCTATAACCTGCTGTTCCCGTTGTTTTGGCATCTTTCGAGCGCCCTAGCTGTGCTGTGCTGCAGTCGATCGTGCTTGTGTGGCTGTGAATTCGTATACTGGCGGCGCGGCGGTATGAATATTCATGAGCATTGTCAGGAGCTCTGCTCAACAGGGGTCGGTGATTGGTCTGTTGACCAGAATCATCGTCTCCGGGTTGGTCAACAGAGCAATCTGATTGGCGTGTCGACCGCTGGCTCGGAGCACTGATTGGCCTGTTGACCAGAGGCCTAGTACTCAGAGAGGTAAACGCCAGGGAATGGGCCACGACCCCCCTGGGTACTAGTGCGACCTCGTTGAGAGCGGCGATCACCACGGCGCCGTGGTGATCAGGACGCCAGAGCGCGTCGGCCCTCTGCGTCGAGAGTGTGAAAGTGTCGTCTGCTTGCGGTAATTCTTGCGTGTCGGACAACTCGGTAACGTCGCATTCCCTATATGTACATTTATATATATATATATATGTATTTAATATGTACAAATACACTTACAAACAAATTCGTGTCTGTTATGATATTTGTTTTCTTTACATTAATTATATAAGATGGTCTGAAGCACGGTACTCTATTGGTTGTTCTTCAAACTATTTTATTTGAAATACGATGTATTATGTGTTCAGATAAATATAGAGTATGTGTGATGTAGAATAATAGATATCTCAGTGGGAAAAATGCACTTACAAACATTTATAAACACAGATATGCAAACACACAGACATAGAAACGAGCACAAAAACAGACATACAAATCTAGATATCCAATAAACATGCATAAACACAGACAAACAAGCACACAAACCAAGATACAAACATGCACACAGAAACGGACACACAAACATTCTACAGACATACAAACTCACAAACACACAAACATTCATAAGCAGACACACAAGAATGTTACAGTCATACAACACGCATAAACAAACATGCACATAAACATACAAACTTCCATACAACAGATATACTCAAACAATCATATTCAAATAGACAAAAACCCCAAGAATTAAGTTCTAAACAATATCTGCATTGATTGTTCTCAATTTTTGTATTTGAGTAGACTTTTTTCTTGCTTCTTACTCTTCAAGTTCCGTTTCTGTTTCAAGTTGAAGATAAAAGTTACAAAAATATACAAGTGTCATATAGAATAAATACATAACGTCTGACAGTTACTCCTGAACCGAAGGATTGTAAAAAAAAAAAGTGAAATAAAAGAAAAAATAACAAACTTGTTTTGTGAATTTATACAGGATGGCATCATAGTGTATAAATCTCTGTTAGTCGTTCCAACTTAAGAATTGCAGAATATAAAAATAAAACAAAACATGAAAGAGCTGTTTCGGGAGACCTATGCAGGTAAAGTTAGATCAATAAATCTGCCTCTTATTCTGTAGCCTTTTGTTAATTGTATGGTTCATACTGCATGGCCCAGTAAAATATGGTGTACAAATGTCAGGGTTTTTTGTTTCTTTTTTTCAGTTGCAGCATATCACATGGCAAGACAACATTAAACATGAAATGTCAGCATTTGACTAATTTCACAGCATTTACTTATTTTACAGCAATCATAAAGACTGCAATGTATGACATCCTTGTAAGATTCAATGTTATGAATACCATCTTTGGTACTGCATAATATGACACAAAAACATGTCGATTAATCAACATATTAGTTTGTGTTTTCACAGCACAATACCCTGACTACTGCATAGATTATTTTAGCACACATAATGTAAAACATAGATAATTTGTCCAGCAAATTTAGCTTGAGTTGAAGTATTTGGTATCATCAGGTAGTTCATGGCACTTAACTTTGCACTGAATACAATAAAGATGCAGATCTAAAACTGCATTTTACCACTCTCCTGACATTATGTTAACGTACAACATAATCAAGTTGTCCAGGAAATATAGCTTGAGTTAAAATATTTGGTTCATCTAGCAATTCATGAGACAAAACTCATGACAAATAATGAATATCATGAAGAGACACACACACGTTTGGCAAAGAAAATCCAGCCTGAGTTGAAATATTTTGCTTCATCTGGCAATTCATGACACAAAAGTCTTCACAAATATTGTGAATATCATGAAGAGACACACACACGTTTGGCAAAGAAAATCCAGCCTGAGTTGAAATATTTTGCTTCATCTGGCAATTCATGACACAAAAGTCTTCACAAATATAATGACTATCATGAAGAGACACACACACGTTTGGCAAAGCAAATCCAGCCTGAGTTGAAATATTTGGTTCATCTGGCAATTCATGACACAAAATTCTTCGCAAATATATAATGAATATCATGAAGAGACACACACACGTTTGACAAAGCAAATCCAGCCTGAGTTGAAATATTTGGTTCATCTGGCAATTCATGACACAAAAGTCTTCACAAATATTGTGAATATCATGAAGAGACACACACACGTTTGGCAAAGCAAATCCAGCCTGAGTTGAAGTATTTTGCTTCATCTGGCAATTCATGACACAAAAAGTCTTCACAAATATAATGACTATCATGAAGAGACACCCACAAGTTTGGCAAAGCAAATTTAGTCTGAGTTAAAATATTTGGTTCATCTGGCAATTCATGGCACAAAAGTCTTCACAAATATAATGAATATCATGAAGAGACACACACACGTTTGGCAAAGCAAATTCAGCCTGAGTTGAAATATTTTGCTTCATCTGGCAATTCATGACACAAAAGTCTTCACAAATATTGTGAATATCATGAAGAGACACACACAAGTTTGGCAAAGCAAATTTAGTCTGAGTTGAAATTCTTGGTTTCATCTGGCAGTTCAAGGCACATAAACATAACTATGCATTGAATACTAGCAGTATCATGCAGACCTGAAAGATATTTTCCACAACTCTTGTGACATGTGTAAACATACGAATATACAGATCATTTTCAGAAACTACACAGTTCAATATCTTGTTGGCAGACACTTGTTGGCAGACATTAATATGGCAAAGATGTTTGCCAATGCTTGGAATAATATATATAAGTAATGGCACTGAAAAAAAAAAATGTTGATAGAACAATGTATCAGCTAATGTGTTCAGAAAAACTATGCTCTGACTGTGCATAGATTATTAAGCACATAATAAAACATAGTTAATTTGGCAAGCAAATTCAGCGAGTTTAGATATTTGGCTTCATCTGGCACCCATCTGGCAATCCATGGCACATAACGCTGCATTGAATACAATAAATATCATGCAGATCTAGAATCATATTCTGCCACTCTTACGACATGTATGTGTAAATCAAATGAACACACACAAAAGATAGTTAAACTTCTCATGAAGTTACATGATACATTGTATATGAAACATGAAAATTAATTCTTTGCAAGTTCGCTATCAACAGTTTCCTTAAAGTGCTCATAGCTATCATACACACGATCCAAGAAGCCAGGTGTTAGAGATTTGCATGTGTGTGGACAAAAAGTAAACATTTTCTGTGAGCTGTCCCTCAGCTTTTCCTTAGAGGGCATGTATCGTTTTCTCTGTCCACCACAATTTGGCTTACCACACGCAGCACACGGCTTCCTGAATCTGTTTGGCATGATGGCTTTGGGCTTAGGTGGTGGAGGGGGAGGGGAGTTGACGGTAAATGTCGCAGAAGATGTTGATGGAAATGAAACTGATGCAGCAGAAGGCTGGTAGGGCACAACTACTAGGACAGGGGCCTTTGGTACCGTACATTGTTTTGGAGGTCGTGGTAAGAGTGTTGGAGTATTGACGACATCAGACTTGACTAGACATGCATGGTTTACACTGATGTCGTCTATGGGGTCAAAGCCTTGGTCCTGCTCCGACTCAGCTTCGATCCCCTCGTCATCATCGTCAGAAGTGTCCTCTTTGTCAGGCTCGTCTTCTTCTTCCTCCTCCTCGGCAAGCTGCTGCTCTTCCTCCACTGAAAAAAACAAACAAAAAACAAGGAAAGAAAGAAAAGGGAGAGGGGAAAAAATTAATATCTTATCTGTCATATCTACACTTGCATATTGATATCAATGAGAGGCATCTTTGCAATTATTATCTTACACAGATATTTCATGAAATAATACTGAAAATTATCAATTGTATGTGTGGAATATCAGCATATGAATAAGAATATGCATACCTACTTGCTGAAATACATTACTCAGTAGCTATACAGTATACATGTAATTTTGTAATCTAATCATAACAATTTATACAAGTCTTATCAAGAAAAACGAGTGCAACTATTCACCTGGAACGGCATGATGCCACATCGCTTTGAAGGAACACAGCTGACAAGGTGTGCGTGCAGCCTTTCCAGAGAATTGCTTCCCCTGCAGCACCGTTGATGCAAGCGGTGCCTGTCGTAACGTACAGAGGGATATTTGGGGGATCCTGTAAGGAGACAAAAATAGTGAAGCTATCTCAAAACATTGAACAAGAATATTTGTTTAATAATGGTGAGGTTGAATTTAATTTCTTTTTGTTTCTGTTAAAGTTTCAATATTTTTTCTCACCTGCATACAACCAATGTGCTTGCTTGCAATTGCCCAGTGAGCATCAACTGCTTCGGGTGACTTGAAGAGATGGATGCCATCAAGGTCGAGTCCTGCTGGGCCCTTGAACTCCTCCAAGATGGCTTTGATGGCACATACACTCTCCTAAAAGTAAGAAAAAAATGAAGAAATTACAACATATTTGAAATTACATTGTGAGAAATTACTCATGAATATTAACATGGAAAGTATCTTTTTGAGATGAATGAAATTATGACACTTGTGATGTGATAACCAGGCATATACTAGTAATAGAAGTTTGTACCATTGATTTTCAAATTCTGTGACATGTCTATGATAAGTCCATACTTTAACTTGTTTGCACGTACCATTTAGCATTTAACCCATTCACTACAAGATTATAAAATATGCACCTACCGTAGGCATTGGACGGGTTCTAGTAAGGAATGGGTTAAGGAAAATAAAGCTACTCACTTCAACACCACGGGTAACACGCCGCACGTACGACTTGAGTTGGTGAGGTTTGATGAAGCTCATCATCTGCACATCAGACTTTGTAGCGAGGAGGGCGTCATCTTTTCTCACGGCGTCGATCAGTTTAGTCAGGTCATCACTGTTGTAGGCGAGAATGGCCCCAGCAAGAGCACTCATGAAAGGCCCGTACTTGACATGGGTCTGCTTGATTACGACCGAGTCCCATTGATGCAACCAGTGCCTGATGTCCAGTCTCAGCACCATTCCCTCATCGGTCCACTCCTGAAAGAGAGATTCCAGCCACGAGGTGCCACCATCCCTGGAATGCAAACACACCACATAAAATATTTTCAAAGCTTCAATGCCTATGGCATTTCTGAATTTCTATTCACATAATTGTTTAAATGTGTCTATCTACACACAATATCTTAACCCTCCAAGAGGCAATAGCACAAAGAACTCATTACAAATTAATGCAATTTGCCCTATGTATACTCATTGTGTTTCCAAAAGATATATCGGTAGTTATCATATCATCAATTCTCATCAAATAAGCTGATTAGTAATCATTTGATAACATAAAACGCATGCAAAATTAAATATGGCAAATGCACAATCTGATCAGCAAAGCTTCCAAGAAGTACATGAAGAGCTTGATGTAGTATTGCTGCCACAGATAGATAGCTCCAGTCTATCTGGTTGACCTGACAATACCACTTGATTTAGATAGGTCCAAAATAATTGGTGTGACTTTCCTCTCAAAGTCATGCAATTCCAGCATAGATCATTGCATCACGCGCAGCACAACCAAGCTGAACAGATGTACAAATGACCATGTACAACATATCTTGAAGTGTTAGTATGATATACCGGTACTAATGATAATCTATTCCAATCAATAATCAATTTACATTACTTCACTTAAATGGATATGGATCCATATATGCATGGACATGTGGCAATCAAGTTGCGATGGTTTACGTGCACCAAAATCCATCATCTAGCATGTATATTTTATGTCTTGTGTAACATTTACTATGGCATATGAATAGTAATTTCAATTCGGATATCATAGGAACCGATTTCTATTAGGTACGCCACAGAAAGTCAGATTCTAGTGTCGGAAATCCCAATAGTATGAATGACTGCGTAAATTTGAAGGACTCATCGTTCGTAGTCGTACTGCATTGTGTATACAGCTGGTGCACGCACTGTCGATCGTACTAAAAAGCGTGTCAGAATCCCGCTTTGTGTACTGCTGTTTGTCGGTTCAACATGTCCTTTTCAAATGCTTTACTTAAGGAAATTTGAAATAATTTTATAATTTCCCCGTTCACAGTAATGAACATCATCATGCCAGTAAATAACATATGAAAAGAGGAGATATTAGTGGCTCTGCGCTGCCTCTGCTCGCGCTCGAAGGTTGTGTACAAGTAACGGCTGGTGCTACCCCCACGCATGCCTCCATGCACCGGGAGACCAGCGGCCTGGCTGTCCGCGAATATTGGTGTGAATTACCGTAACTCACGGGCACACTTATCGCCTAATATTTCATTTAATATTGCAATTAAAGTGTTGTTCTTACCACAGTGTGTCTGGATCAATCTCAGCTACGGATGTCTTTGTCAGTCACAGTCTATAACCTGCTGTTCCCGTTGTTTTGGCATCTTTCGAGCGCCCTAGCTGTGCTGTGCTGCAGTCGATCGTGCTTGTGTGGCTGTGAATTCGTATACTGGCGGCGCGGCGGTATGAATATTCATGAGCATTGTCAGGAGCTCTGCTCAACAGGGGTCGGTGATTGGTCTGTTGACCAGAATCATCGTCTCCGGGTTGGTCAACAGAGCAATCTGATTGGCGTGTCGACCGCTGGCTCGGAGCACTGATTGGCCTGTTGACCAGAGGCCTAGTACTCAGAGAGGTAAACGCCAGGGAATACCGGGTGTTGTAGGCTTTTTGCTGTCTAAAATGCCTGCTCTCCTCTTTTTATGAGACACTTCATTTTTTTTCTCGGCAATTTTTCATGGTTTTTCCTAGTCGGCAATAAAATAAAGACACCAGTCTAGTCCTGTCCTAATTATTTTGAATGAAGTCCAAAGGGGACCAATCGCCTCCTGCACCTCGTCTTGTAGATACAGCATCGCAGACGTTTTGGCATCATGGAAGACAAGGTGGTGCCTTGAATCAGGATCCACTTCAAGACAGCCCACCGGAGACTGTCAGAGCACGATTATGACGTCACGCATAGTTATAACTGCTGTTACGGTAGTAACTGTCACCAGGAAAAATTGCACGGAGCTGGCCCGTGCCTGGGACAGCTATCAACATGGAGTGTGCGGCAGGTTAAGATGGTGGCACTCCTGGCCATCTCTCGGCCTTCTCTGGCAGTGAATTCATAGCAAACAAAGCAAGAATTCATATGCTTGGAATGCCTCCCAAAACAGTCATCATCATTTTCCTTCTATAGAAGGCAAGACTGATGAGGGGCCGCGTTGTGACATTCGGGCAACATCCATGGCCCCTCGGAACGCACAGCGCGCAGTCAAGAAAGTCAGGCCCACATCTCCATCAGCAGGTGTGTCGTGTGCATCATAGGCACTGTTGCACCATCAGCATCCCATCCATGGTTACAGCCCTTGCCAGTCACTTCAGCTTCGCTTACATTGGTCAATGCCTCCAAGCTCCCTCTGGAGGCAGAGACGGGGCGTGCTGTCAAACCGTTCGTCCGTGTGGTTGAGGACAAGCATAAATGAGCTAAAGTCTGTAGGTATGTCGCCTACGACCATACCACGCTGAATATACCGGTTCTCGTCCGAACACCGTAGTAGAGCAGCGTAGGGCCTGGTCAGTACTTGGATGGGAGACCGCTTGGGATTACCGGGTGTTGTAGGCTTTTTGCTGTCTAAAATGCCTGCTCTCCTCTTTTTATGAGACACTTCATTTTTCTTCTCGGTAATTTTTCATGGTTTTTCCTAGTCGGCAATAGAATAAAGACACCAGTCTAGTCCTGTCCAAATTATTTTGAATGAAGTCCAAAGGGGACCAATCGCCTCCTGCACCTCGTCTTGTAGATACAGCATCGCAGACGTTTTGGCATCATGGAAGACAAGGTGGTGCCTTGAATCAGGATCCACTTCAAGACAGCCCACCGGAGACTGTCAGAGCACGATTATGACGTCACGCATAGTTATAACTGCTGTTACGGTAGTAACTGTCACAAGGAAAAATTGCACGGAGCTGGCCCGTGCCTGTGACAGCTATCAACATGGAATGTGCGGCAGGGGAAGCTGGTGGATCTCCTAGCCATCACTCGGCCTTCTCTGGCAATTAATTCATAGCAAACAAAGCAAGAATTCATATGCCTCTAATGCCTCCCAAAACAGTCATCATCATTTTCCTTCTATATAAGGCAAGACTGATGAGGGGCCGCGTCGTGACATTCGGGCAGCATCCATGGCCCCTCGGAACGCACAGCGCGCAGTCAAGAAAGTCAGGCCCACACCTCCATCAGCAGGTGTGTCGTGTGCATCATAGGCACTGTTGCACCATCAGCATCCCATCCATGGTTACAGCCCTTGCCAGTCACTTCAGCTTCGCTTTCATTGGTCAATGCCTTCAAGTTCCCTCTGGAGGCAGAGACGGGGCGTGCTGTCAAACCGTTCGTCCGTGAGGTTGAGGACAAGCATAAATGAGCTAAAGTCTGTAGGTATGTCGCCTACGACCATACCACGCTGAATATACCGGTTCTCGTCCGAACACCGTAGTCAAGCAGCGTAGGGCCTGGTCAGTACTTGGATGGGAGACCGCTTGGGAATACCGGGTGTTGTAGGCTTTTTGCTGTCTAAAATGCCTGCTCTCCTCTTTTTATGAGACACTTCATTTTTCTTCTCGGCAATTTTTCATGGTTTTTCCTAGTCGGCAATAGAATAAAGACACCAGTCTAGTCCTGTCCTAATTATTTTGAATGAAGTCCAAAGGGGACCAATCGCCTCCTGCATGTCGTCTTGTAGATACAGCATCGCAGACGTTTTGGCATCATGGAAGACAAGGTGGTGCCTTGAATCAGGATCCACTTCAAGACAGCCCACCTGAGACTGTCAGAGCACGATTATGACGTCACGCATAGTTATAACTGCTGTTACGGTAGTAACTGTCACCAGGAAAAATTGCACGGAGCTGGCCCGTGCCTGGGACAGCTATCAACATGGAATGTGCGGCAGGTTAAGATGGTGGCACTCCTGGCCATCTCTCGGCCTTCTCTGGCAGTGAATTCATAGCAAACAAAGCAAGAATTCATATGCTTGGAATGCCTCCCAAAACAGTCATCATCATTTTCCTTCTATAGAAGGCAAGACTGATGAGGGGCCGCGTTGTGACATTCGGGCAACATCCATGGCCCCTCGGAACGCACAGCGCGCAGTCAAGAAAGTCAGGCCCACATCTCCATCAGCAGGTGTGTCGTGTGCATCATAGGCACTGTTGCACCATCAGCATCCCATCCATGGTTACAGCCCTTGCCAGTCACTTCAGCTTCGCTTACATTGGTCAATGCCTCCAAGCTCCCTCTGGAGGCAGAGACGGGGCGTGCTGTCAAACCGTTCGTCCGTCTGGTTGAGGACAAGCATAAATGAGCTAAAGTCTGTAGGTATGTCGCCTACGACCATACCACGCTGAATATACCGGTTCTCGTCCGAACACCGTAGTCGAGCAGCGTAGGGCCTGGTCAGTACTTGGATGGGAGACCGCTTGGGAATACCGGGTGTTGTAGGCTTTTTGCTGTCTAAAATGCCTGCTCTCCTCTTTTTATGAGACACTTCATTTTTCTTCTCGGCAATTTTTCATGGTTTTTCCTAGTCGGCAATAGAATAAAGACACCAGTCTAGTCCTGTCCAAATTATTTTGAATGAAGTCCAAAGGGGACCAATCGCCTCCTGCACCTCGTCTTGTAGATACAGCATCGCAGACGTTTTGGCATCATGGAAGACAAGGTGGTGCCTTGAATCAGGATCCACTTCAAGACAGCCCACCGGAGACTGTCAGAGCACGATTATGACGTCACGCATAGTTATAACTGCTGTTACGGTAGTAACTGTCACCAGGAAAAATTGCACGGAGCTGGCCCGTGCCTGGGACAGCTATCAACATGGAATGTGCGGCAGGTTAAGCTGGTGGCACTCCTGGCCATCTCTCGGCCTTCTCTGGCAGTGAATTCATAGTAAACAAAGCAAAAATTCATATGCTTGGAATGCCTCCCAAAACAGTCATCATCATTTTCCTTCTATAGAAGGCAAGACTGATGAGGGGCCGCGTCGTGACATTCGGGCAACATCCATGGCCCCTCGGAACGCACAGCGCGCAGTCAAGAAAGTCAGGCCCACACCTCCATCAGCAGGTGTGTCGTGTGCATCATAGCCACTGTTGCACCATCAGCATCCCATCCATGGTTACAGCCCTTGCCAGTCACTTCAGCTTCGCTTTCATTGGTCAATGCCTTCAAGCTCCCTCTGGAGGCAGAGACGGGGCGTGCTGTCAAACCGTTCGTCCGTGAGGTTGAGGACAAGCATAAATGAGCTAAAGTCTGTAGGTATGTCGCCTACGACCATACCACGCTGAATATACCGGTTCTCGTCCGAACACCGTAGTCAAGCAGCGTAGGGCCTGGTCAGTACTTGGATGGGAGACCGCTTGGGAATACCGGGTGTTGTAGGCTTTTTGCTGTCTAAAATGCCTGCTCTCCTCTTTTTATGAGACACTTCATTTTTCTTCTCGGCAATTTTTCATGGTTTTTCCTAGTCCGCAACAGAATAAAGACACCAGTCTAGTCCTGTCCAAATTATTTTGAATGAAGTCCAAAGGGGACCAATCGCCTCCTGCACCTCGTCTTGTAGATACAGCATCGCAGACGTTTTGGCATCATGGAAGACAAGGTGGTGCCTTGAATCAGGATCCACTTCAAGACAGCCCACCGGAGACTGTCAGAGCACGATTATGACGTCACGCATAGTTATAACTGCTGTTACGGTAGTAACTGTCACCAGGAAAAATTGCACGGAGCTGGCCCGTGCCTGGGACAGCTATCAACATGGAATGTGCGGCAGGTTAAGATGGTGGCACTCCTGGCCATCTCTCGGCCTTCTCTGGCAGTGAATTCATAGCAAACAAAGCAAGAATTCATATGCTTGGAATGCCTCCCAAAACAGTCATCATCATTTTCCTTCTATAGAAGGCAAGACTGATGAGGGGCCGCGTTGTGACATTCGGGCAACATCCATGGCCCCTCGGAACGCACAGCGCGCAGTCAAGAAAGTCAGGCCCACATCTCCATCAGCAGGTGTGTCTTGTGCATCATAGGCACTGTTGCACCATCAGCATCCCATCCATGGTTACAGCCCTTGCCAGTCACTTCAGCTTCGCTTTCATTGGTCAATGACTTCAAGCTCCCTCTGGAGGCAGAGACGGGGCGTGCTGTCAAACCGTTCGTCCGTGTGGTTGAGGACAAGCATAAATGAGCTAAAGTCTGTAGGTATGTCGCCTACGACCATACCACGCTGAATATACCGGTTCTCGTCCGAACACCGTAGTCAAGCAGCGTAGGGCCTGGTCAGTACTTGGATGGGAGACCGCTTGGGAATACCGGGTGTTGTAGGCTTTTTGCTGTCTAAAATGCCTGCTCTCCTCTTTTTATGAGACACTTCATTTTTCTTCTCGGCAATTTTTCATCGTTTTTCCTAGTCGGCAATAGAATAAAGACACCAGTCTAGTCCTGTCCAAATTATTTTGAATGAAGTCCAAAGGGGACCAATCGCCTCCTGCACCTCGTCTTGTAGATACAGCATCGCAGACGTTTTGGCATCATGGAAGACAAGGTGGTGCCTTCAATCAGGATCCACTTCAAGACAGCCCACCGGAGACTGTCAGAGCACGATTATGACGTCACGCATAGTTATAACTGCTGTTACGGTAGTAACTGTCACCAGGAAAAATTGCACGGAGCTGGCCCGTGCCTGGGACAGCTATCAACATGGAATGTGCGGCAGGTTAAGCTGGTGGCACTCCTGGCCATCTCTCGGCCTTCTCTGGCAGTGAATTCATAGTAAACAAAGCAAAAATTCATATGCTTGGAATGCCTCCCAAAACAGTCATCATCATTTTCCTTCTATAGAAGGCAAGACTGATGAGGGGCCGCGTCGTGACATTCGGGCAACATCCATGGCCCCTCGGAACGCACAGCGCGCAGTCAAGAAAGTCAGGCCCACACCTCCATCAGCAGGTGTGTCGTGTGCATCATAGCCACTGTTGCACCATCAGCATCCCATCCATGGTTACAGCCCTTGCCAGTCACTTCAGCTTCGCTTTCATTGGTCAATGCCTTCAAGCTCCCTCTGGAGGCAGAGACGGGGCGTGCTGTCAAACCGTTCGTCCGTGAGGTTGAGGACAAGCATAAATGAGCTAAAGTCTGTAGGTATGTCGCCTACGACCATACCACGCTGAATATACCGGTTCTCGTCCGAACACCGTAGTCAAGCAGCGTAGGGCCTGGTCAGTACTTGGATGGGAGACCGCTTGGGAATACCGGGTGTTGTAGGCTTTTTGCTGTCTAAAATGCCTGCTCTCCTCTTTTTATGAGACACTTCATTTTTCTTCTCGGCAATTTTTCATGGATTTCCTAGTCCGCAATAGAATAAAGACACCAGTCTAGTCCTGTCCAAATTATTTTGAATGAAGTCCAAAGGGGACCAATCGCCTCCTGCACCTCGTCTTGTAGATACAGCATCGCAGACGTTTTGGCATCATGGAAGACAAGGTGGTGCCTTCAATCAGGATCCACTTCAAGACAGCCCACCGGAGACTGTCAGAGCACGATTATGACGTCACGCATATTTATAACTGCTGTTACGGTAGTAACTGTCACCAGGAAAAATTGCACGGAGCTGGCCCGTGCCTGGGACAGCTATCAACATGGAATGTGCGGCAGGTTAAGATGGTGGCACTCCTGGCCATCTCTCGGCATTCTCTGGCAGTGAATTCATAGCAAACAAAGCAAGAATTCATATGCTTGGAATGCCTCCCAAAACAGTCATCATCATTTTCCTTCTCTAGAAGGCAAGACTGATGAGGGGCCGCGTTGTGACATTCGGGCAACATCCATGGCCCCTCGGAACGCACAGCGCGCAGTCAAGAAAGTCAGGCCCACACCTCCATCAGCAGGTGTGTCGTGTGCATAATAGGCACTGTTGCACCATCAGCATCCCATCCATGGTTACAACCCTTGCCAGTCACTTCAGCTTCGCTTTCATTAGTCAATGCCTTCAAGCTCCCTCTGGAGGCAGAGACGGGGCGTGCTGTCAAACCGTTCGTCCGTGTGGTTGAGGACAAGCATAAATGAGCTAAAGTCTGTAGGTATGTCGCCTACGACCATACCACGCTGAATATACCGGTTCTCGTCCGAACACCGTAGTCAAGCAGCGTAGGGCCTGGTCAGTACTTGGATGGGAGACCGCTTGGGAATACCGGGTGTTGTAGGCTTTTTGCTGTCTAAAATGCCTGCTCTCCTCTTTTTATGAGACACTTCATTTTTCTTCTCGGCAATTTTTCATGGTTTTTCCTAGTCGGCAATAGAATAAAGACACAAGTCTAGTCCTGTCCAAATTATTTTGAATGAAGTCCAAAGGGGACCAATCGCCTCCTGCACCTCGTCTTGTAGATACAGCATCGCAGACGTTTTGGCATCATGGAAGACAAGGTGGTGCCTTGAATCAGGATCCACTTCAAGACAGCCCACCGGAGACTGTCAGAGCACGATTATGACGTCACGCATAGTTATAACTGCTGTTACGGTAGTAACTGTCACCAGGAAAAATTGCACGGAGCTGGCCCGTGCCTGGGACAGCTATCAACATGGAATGTGCGGCAGGTTAAGCTGGTGGCACTCCTGGCCATCTCTCGGCCTTCTCTGGCAGTGAATTCATAGCAAACAAAGCAAGAATTCATATGCTTGGAATGCCTCCCAAAACAGTCATCATCATTTTCCTTCTATAGAAGGCAAGACTGATGAGGGGCCGCGTCGTGACATTCGGGCAACATCCATGGCCCCTCGGAACGCACAGCGTGCAGTCAAGAAAGTTAGGCCCACACCTCCATCAGCAGGTGTGTCGTGTGCATCATAGGCACTGTTGCACCATCAGCATCCCATCCATGGTTACAGCCCTTGCCAGTCACTTCAGCTTCGCTTTCATTGGTCAATGCCTTCAAGCTCCCTCTGGAGGCAGAGACGGGGCGTGCTGTCAAACCGTTCGTCCGTGAGGTTGAGGACAAGCATAAATGAGCTAAAGTCTGTAGGTATGTCGCCTACGACCATACCACGCTGAATATACCGGTTCTCGTCCGAACACCGTAGTCAAGCAGCGTAGGGCCTGGTCAGTACTTGGATGGGAGACCGCTTGGGAATACCGGGTGTTGTAGGCTTTTTGCTGTCTAAAATGCCTGCTCTCCTCTTTTTATGAGACACTTCATTTTTCTTCTCGGCAATTTTTCATGGTTTTTCCTAGTCGGCAATAGAATAAAGACACCAGTCTAGTCCTGTCCAAATTATTTTGAATGAAGTCCAAAGGGGACCAATCGCCTCCTGCACCTCGTCTTGTAGATACAGCATCGCAGACGTTTTGGCATCATGGAAGACAAGGTGGTGCCTTGAATCAGGATCCACTTCAAGACAGCCCACCGGAGACTGTCAGAGCACGATTATGACGTCACGCATAGTTATAACTGCTGTTACGGTAGTAACTCTCACCAGGAAAAATTGCATGGAGCTGGCCCGTGCCTGGGACAGCTATCAACATGGAATGTGCGGCAGGGGAAGCTGGTGGCACTCCTGGCCATCTCTCGGCATTCTCTGGCAGTGAATTCATAGCAAACAAAGCAAGAATTCATATGCTTGGAATACCTCCCAAAACAGTCATCATCATTTTCCTTCTCTAGAAGGCAAGACTGATGAGGGGCCGCGTCGTGACATTCCGGCAACATCCATGTCCCCTCAGAGCGCACAGCGCGCAGTCAAGAAAGTCAGGCCCACACCTCCATCAGCAGGTGTGTCGTGTGCATAATAGGCACTGTTGCACCATCAGCATCCCATCCATGGTTACAACCCTTGCCAGTCACTTCAGCTTCGCTTTCATTAGTCAATGCCTTCAAGCTCCCTCTGGAGGCAGAGACGGGGCGTGCTGTCAAACCGTTCGTCCGTGAGATTGAGGACAAGCATAAATGAGCTAAAGTCTGTAAGTATGTCGCCTACGACCATACCACGCTGAATATATCGGTTCTCGTCCGAACACCGCAGTCAAGCAGCGTAGGGCCTGGTCAGTACTTGGATGGGAGACCGCTTGGGAATACCGGGTGTTGTAGGCTTTTTGCTGTCTAAAATGCCTGCTCTCCTCTTTTTATGAGACACTTCATTTTTCTTCTCGGCAATTTTTCATGGTTTTTCCTAGTCGGCAATAGAATAAAGACACCAGTCTAGTCCTGTCCTAATTATTTTGAATGAAGTCCAAAGGGGACCAATCGCCTCCTGCACCTCGTCTTGTAGATACAGCATCGCAGACGTTTTGGCATCATGGAAGACAAGGTGGTGCCTTGAATCAGGATCCACTTCAAGACAGCCCACCGCAGACTGTCAAAGCACGATTATGACGTCACGCATAGTTATAACTGCTGTTACGGTAGTAACTGTCACCAGGAAAAATTGCACGGAGCTGGCCCGTGCCTGGGACAGCTATCAACATGGAATGTGCGGCAGGTTAAGATGGTGGCACTCCTTGCCATCTCTCGGCCTTCTCTGGCAGTGAATTCATAGCAAACAAAGCAAGAATTCATATGCTTGGAATGCCTCCCAAAACAGTCATCATCATTTTCCTTCTATAGAAGGCAAGACTGATGAGGGGCCGCGTTGTGACATTCGGGCAACATCCATGGCCCCTCGGAACGCACAGCGCGCAGTCAAGAAAGTCAGGCCCACATCTCCATCAGCAGGTGTGTCGTGTGCATCATAGGCACTGTTGCACCATCAGCATCCCATCCATGGTTACAGCCCTTGCCAGTCACTTCAGCTTCGCTTACATTGGTCAATGCCTCCAAGCTCCCTCTGGAGGCAGAGACGGGGCGTGCTGTCAAACCGTTCGTCCGTGTGGTTGAGGACAAGCATAAATGAGCTAAAGTCTGTAGGTATGTCGCCTACGACCATACCACGCTGAATATACCGGTTCTCGTCCGAACACCGTAGTCAAGCAGCGTAGGGCCTGGTCAGTACTTGGATGGGAGACCGCTTGGGAATACCGGGTGTTGTAGGCTTTTTGCTGTCTAAAATGCCTGCTCTCCTCTTTTTATGAGACACTTCATTTTTCTTCTCGGCAATTTTTCATGGTTTTTCCTAGTCGGCAATAGAATAAAGACACCAGTCTAGTCCTGTCCAAATTATTTTGAATGAAGTCCAAAGGGGACCAATCGCCTCCTGCACCTCGTCTTGTAGATACAGCATCGCAGACGTTTTGGCATCATGGAAGACAAGGTGGTGCCTTGAATCAGGATCCACTTCAAGACAGCCCACCGGAGACTGTCAGAGCACGATTATGACGTCACGCATAGTTATAACTGCTGTTACGGTAGTAACTGTCACCAGGAAAAATTGCACGGAGCTGGCCCGTGCCTGGGACAGCTATCAACATGGAATGTGCGGCAGGTTAAGCTGGTGGCACTCCTGGCCATCTCTCGGCCTTCTCTGGCAGTGAATTCATAGCAAACAAAGCAAGAATTCATATGCTTGGAATGCCTCCCAAAACAGTCATCATCATTTTCCTTCTATAGAAGGCAAGACTGATGAGGGGCCGCGTCGTGACATTCGGGCAACATCCATGGCCCCTCGGAACGCACAGCGCGCAGTCAAGAAAGTCAGGCCCACATCTCCATCAGCAGGTGTGTCGTGTGCATCATAGGCACTGTTGCACCATCAGCATCCCATCCATGGTTACAGCCCTTGCCAGTCACTTCAGCTTCGCTTTCATTGGTCAATGCCTTCAAGCTCCCTCTGGAGGCAGAGACGGGGCGTGCTGTCAAACCGTTCGTCCGTGTGGTTGAGGACAAGCATAAATGAGCTAAAGTCTGTAGGTATGTCGCCTACGACCATACCACGCTGAATATACCGGTTCTCGTCCGAACACCGTAGTCAAGCAGCGTAGGGCCTGGTCAGTACTTGGATGGGAGACCGCTTGGGAATGGCGTTGGGCCCCACGAAGCACATATCCCTGGTCAACGATCACCGCCGAAAAGTGCCACCGAGCTGTGATCATAACCCCCTCCTGAGACTCCAGCTGCGCCGAAAAAAAAATATGTAATCTGTGTACCGACTGAGATGTTTCTTTAAAATACATTCCTCACCTTGGGAACGGCTTAGTGTAGCGATATAGAAAATATAGAATTAAATAGATAATACATAAATTGAAAATAACATTTTCATTTATACAAATTCAAAAGCAAACTAACTTTGTGCACTGTTGAAAGAAAAAACATAGCTTGTTTCTCTTATCTCAATATCTGTCTGTTCATACTGTGTCACTCTTTTTGTATTTCATTCGCGTTTTTATTTTCATTTGTTTATGTTGTTACTATATAACAGATGTACAATGTAGTAATAATGATGATGATTGAAAAATAATCGATGCATTCTATTTGTAGCATTCTTTGTAAAGTAAATTCCATGATATTCATAGTGGTCAAGAAATTGTTTAGCTGAGTACAAATATACACAGACAACCGGAGAAAATAATAAAACAAAATGTAGACAGAGGTTTCAAACAAACGTACAAAAGATATTCACATACACACGGAAACATACAGACAGGCACAAACTCCGAATTATCACCATACAAATACAGACACTTGAAAAATCAGACGTTCAAATACACAAATACAAAGATACACCCATGCACACACACACACACACACACACACACACACACACATGCATACCAACAAGCAAACACGTGTACATCAAGTCCGAGTAGGCCTATACGACAAGTCATCTCATGCCCACACACATTCACATATCAACCTCCAATACATCCACGTGTGCAAAACTCAAGGGACTTCATCGAGAAAGTGGGAGATCAAGGTTGAGGAGAACGAGATCTGCGCTGCATTTGATGTGCCTGCACTGTTCACAAGTGTACCTCCTGACAAAGCCATTGAAATAGCTAAGGAACGCCTAAGAACTGACACCAGTCTACATCAAAGGACCAAACTGAACCCGGATCAAATTTGTCAGTTGTTAGAACTGTGTTTATCGACTGTGTATTTTTGGGCTCAATAATATTGTGCTTCCTTCAAACAAAAGCATCGCTGTGCCATTGGACTACAAATACATTGTACCTCGAGTCGCGTACGGCGTGGCTAATCTGTGCAATGAACGGTTCAAAACAACAGCTCTAGTATTTAATGGAACAGCAATCTCACATTGGTACAGGTATTCATTGGCGACACACGTGTAGAAGGGTGAATATACAATCTGCTGAATTCGACAGCTTCATGCAACACATTAACTACTGTGATCCGTTCATCAAGCTCACGGTGGAAAGCAGCAAGGACAACCATCTCCCCTCCCTAGATTGCTTGATCACGGTCAGTAAGGAAGCCACTTTGTGTTCATCAGTTTACCGCAAACCCACACACACAGACCAGTACTTGTTGTTTGACTCTCTGTCAGCTCTTGGCTCTGAGTAGTCTAGCTGATGATAGATTAAGTTCTGTTACAGTGGTCTGGTAGTACACGAACAACAAAGGAGGGCGGTGTTACACAAGTGTATACCGTGAAATAAATTGTTTAATAAGGACGAAGCTCGGCGTTTTCCGGCTCGTCAGAAATCAAATAAAAATCAACTGGTACAAAGATTGATAATTCAAAGAATTACGTCAACAGTGTTGCTGCAAGAAATATCATACTACCAATTCACATTGTGGCAGACGTAAACATAGGCATTGAGTTTAAATGGTTGAGTAGCACCTGAGTGGGGGGGGGGGGGAGGTGTGCAGATCGAGCTAACGAGTCTTTCAGTTCACTCTCGTGAAGTTCACAAAGTTGGGGTGTCCCCGGGTCTTACGCGCGGAAGAACGACGGGGAGGTGCGTCACTCTGTAGGACGAGGACGGTGAGTAGTCCCTTATGGAAAGAACACAGTTTTACCACACCATGTAACACAGTGTGCAACAGAGTGTGGCACACACTGTCGAACACAGTGTGGAACACGATGTGTAACACAGTGTCGAACACATGTGTTTAATATGTGTTTAATATGTGATTTTGGGACGTGTGGTAACACTGTGTATTTACCACAGTGTGAAACACAGCGTCAGCACACTGTGCAACACATGGTCCAAAACACATATTAAAAACACTGTGAATCAAACCACAGTCTCACACACTATGACCATAGGGTTATAACCACATAGTCCATTACACTGTGGTAGTCACCACATAATCCACCACACTATGGTATTCACCACATAGTCTACCACATTGTGGCAGTCACCACATAGTCCACCACACTATGGTATTCACCACATAGTCTACCACACTGTGGCAGTCACCACATAGTCCACCACGGTACAATGTGGTAGTCACCACATAGTCATCAAATGTATCTAATACCACATAGTCATCAGATGTATAAATTTTGTAATGCATGAAGGCACGGTTACTGACTAGATAACACTGTTATTGAATATGAAATTACCTTTTCATTACAAAATTTATGACATTGGTGGAACATAACATTATTAGACAATAGTTCACAGGAAATCCCATCACAAATACTTCGAATTTAGAAGTATTTTATGAATTTTCTCAAATTTAGGCTGCTTTTTATAAATATTCATGAGCTATGCAAAGTCTGTACCACAGGAATACCACAGGAATACCACAGTGTCACCACAGGAATACCACAATGTCACCACAGGAATACCACAGGAATACCACAGGAATACCGCATGAAGTATCACCATTCTCTACCTCAGCACTCCTACTTGAGTGTAACAACGTTATGGACACAGGAGTACACATATTTCAATATATACCACACTGTGTGTTTAGTATGCCAAGTATGTGGAGATGATGCAGGTGAATGATCTGAAACCCACAAAGTGACAACACCGAGCACAGGGTTTACACATAGTTCAATATATACCACACTGTGGTAAGTCTGTGTGGATTATGTGGTAAATGAATGATCTGAAATTCCACAGTGTAACAACACTATCAACACATGGTTTACACATAGTTAAAAATATGCCACACTGTGTCAAACAGGAATCACAGTGTGTTCAGTATGTGATCTATGTGGGGATTATGTGGTAAAACACTTAAACTGAAATACCAGACTGTGGTAGCATTATGAACACAGGGATTACACATAGTTCGATATATACCACACTGTGGTATTTGTGTGTCACTCTGTGTTCAGGATGCCAATAATGTGGTACACTATGTGATCTCAAATCTCACACCGTGACAACGCTGTGACCACATGGTTAGCACATTGTTTACACATAGTCAACTATGTGAACACACTGTCGTTAACACTATACCACACTGTGGTATATGAGTGCCACTCTGTGTTCGGTATGCCAATTATGTGGTACACTATGTGATCTCAAATACCACACTGTGACAACACTATGACCATATGGTTAACACATTGTTTACAAATAGTCAACTATGTGAACACACTGTGGTAACACTGTGTTTGTTCCATAAGGGAGTTCCTAAGGCGGGGCTCCGAGAACAGACCAGCGACGAACGACGCCGACTGATGCCGAATAATGACGGGGTTATGGCGAGTGGTGTATGATGTCTGCTGAGTGCTGACAGAGTTGCGTGCTGAATAGCAGCTCAGGATCGTTGCCTGCAGGATATCGCGTTATAGCGATGCGGGATGAACGTTTGTCATGAGCCCAGCACATCCAGTTCATGAAGGGGTGCGTCAAGCTGGGGGAAATTGGGGCTTCTCCTGGCCCGGCCTGTGCTGCCAAAAGTTGCGCTGAAATGGGTATCTCTTGGTCTGTGCTGCCGGGGTCACGCTGCCTTCAATTCTGTGGTTCTGCCAGCCATGCTAAAACCGACTTGCAAATTGGGGCGTGTGCCTCAGCCTCAGTACCTCCAACTCCCTATGATACACACATAGGAGCCGGGTTTGCAGCTCCCCAGTCTTACATCCTTCTGCAAGGAGCTCTTGGTATCATCTGTCCATTGTCACACTTTCTCTCTCACATCTTAGCACTCTCATACTCACTTGCATACACAAATACAAAAGATTTTGCATCCTACACAATTACATCCACCTGTGTAAAATATCTGAAACCCTGGGCTATGTGTTATTGACTTGATAGCAGACTGGTAACTTATCCCGTTCCTTTTAATAATCCCAGCCTAGTGAATTCAAAATAAAACTGATATGTGAGCATGTGAGCATGCATGATCCCAATACAAATGAGAGGAAAGGGGGGGGGGGAAAGACTGGTCACATCGTGACACTCACCATTCACTGATCCACAAACTTAGAGTTGTAAAAACTCTGTTCGACAGAGCATCATATGTCTCCCTTCTTTAGAAGAGACGAAGGAAAAGGATTACCAACACCTGCGCAACGTGCTAAAACATGTGGTTAAAGAAACTGGAGCATAGAGAAAGCCGTTCACACTCGCAAACGTGACGTCAAAGACAGGGCATCCGATAGCATATCCCAGTCACCAGACAGAGAAGTTTCGGTTCCACACTGCCCAGGACCGGTCAGATAAAATCAAACAGATTTTTGTTTTTAGCTCACCTGAGCCGAAGGCTCAAGTGAGCTATTGCGATCACCCTTCGTCCAGCGTCCGTCGTACGTCGTCCGTCGTCCGTCCGTCGTGCTAAACTTTTTACATTTTCATCTTCTTCTCAAAAACCCCAAGACTGATTTTCACCAAACTTAGCAGGTAGCATCCCAAGGGGGTTAGGAACTCCATTTGTTAAAATGGGCACCATGCCCTCCCCAGGGGGCCCCCAGGGGGGCCCAAACCCCCTAAAATGAAGGAATCTTTAAAAATCTTCTTCTCTAGAACCAGAAGTGATAGAGCTAAGTTAATACTATATATAAGCTAGTACATTGAAGACTGTAGTTTCAAGTTTGTTCATGGCGGAATCAGGGGTGCCTCCCTTGGGACCCAGGGGAGGTGGGTGGGGAGGGGTCCTAATGGGGCCTAAATTGTACATTTTCATCTTCTTCTTGAGAACCCCAAAGCTGATTTTCACCAAACTTGGCAGGTACCAGCCCTAGGGGGTTAGGAACTTAATTTGACAAAATTGGCACCATGCCCAACCCAGGGGGCCCCAGGGGCCCAAACCCCCCAAAATGAAGGAATCTTTTAAAATCTTCTCTAGAACCAGAAGTGATAGAGCTAAGTTTATACTATCAGCTAGTACATTGATGACTGTAGTTTCAAGATTGTTCATGGCGGAATCAGGGTTGTCCCCCCCCCCCCCCTTGGGACCCAGGGGAGGGGGTGGGGAGGGGTCCCAATGGGGCCTAAATTGTACATTTTTATCTTCTTCTTGAGAACCCTATATGACCAATTTTCACCAAACTTGGCAGGTAGTATCCTGAACGGCATAGGATATCAATCTGTTCAAATGGGCACCGTATCCCATGTGGAGGGCCCCAAGGGGCCCAAACCTCCCAAAATGAAGGAATCTTTAAAAATCTTCTCTAGAATCAGGAGTGATAGAGCTCAATTAATACTATTTATGACTGTAGTATCAAGTTTATTTTAGTAGATCCAGGGGTGCCCCTCTTGGGGGCAGGGGGGAGTGATGGGGGTTCCAAATGGGGGCCTAAATTGTACATTTTCATCTTCTTCCTGAAAACTTCATGATGGATTTTTATCAAACTTGGCAGGTAGTATCCCTAGGGGGTTTATCAACATGGGCACCATGCCCCACCCAGAGGGCCCCAGGGGGCCCCCAATCCCCTCAAAATTAAGGAATCTTTAAAAATTTGGGCCCTTATTGTACATTTTCATCTTCTGTAAGAATGCCTGGTCAAATTTTGGTAGAGCTGTGAATAATTTAGATTAGTGACTGCGTGAAAGGTTAACTTGCGATACTCAGGTGAGCGCTACACCCGTGGGTCTCTTGTTTTTATCATATCCCGGTGCTCCTACCGGATACCTGTGTACTTGAAGCCTCTCAATTGGCACTCTTCGGCAGAATTAGATTGGTACATTCCAAAGACAAAATTCCGAAAAGCAAACGTAATAGAAGTATATTCTTCCTTTACAATCACGAAAATTATTTTGTACCTTACCGAGTACCTTTGCCTCCTGCTGGTGCCTTCTTCAGACTGCATCGTAGATGGCGGTATGACGCTGGACATGAGAGAATGGTATCATGGCATGTGAGAGGATATATTGGCCCGAGTCTCTGTTAATTTTGTTAGATGTTTCGCTGATGTTCGTTACCTCCTTTATCCATCTTGATGGGTGATTATCTCTGGCAAGAATACGGCTCCCGTTTCATTGGATGGAACGGTTAATAATAGCAAAATGATCCCCAATGGCTGATTTGTGGATGATGTTGTCTGGCGATTGTTTTCTAGATCGAGTGAAAGGGATTTGGCATATGTTTCTAACTTCATCCTTATGCTCGTCTGTTCTTATGCCAAATTGTCTGCGTGTCTCCCAATGTATGCAGCTGAACAATCATTGCAGGGAATATCATATACGACTCCTGCTATGTCGTCTACTTCCCGTATGTTCTTTGGGTGAACCAGTAGGCTTCTTATGGTTTTATGTGGCTTGACAGCAGTGGAGACTTCAAACTCCTTGAAGACTCGTTGAAGGGCTTCAGTAGTTCCTCTGATGTAGGGAAGAACTACAAGGGCCATTCTTCTCTGTGGATCTCTGTCTCTGGGGGTTTTGGTTTTAACTGACATTTTTGGTGAACTTTCTTGAAACTCCATGGGGAATATCCATACTTTTTTAGAGCCGTGGTGACTTATTTCAGCTCTGTTTTGATACCCTGATGTTTTGATATTCGAAAGGCCAGTAATATTGACCATTCCATTGTTTTCATTCCATTGAGTGTTTCAAGAAAGGGAATGGTATTGTCTTGCTGTTTCTCATGTGTGAATTTGATTTCCGGTTCGACAATTCGATTGAGATGGTGAGAGAGACCATCAATCTGAACTTCCTTTACGATCTCAAGAAGGGTGCTGTGGCCTCTGGCTGCTGCTGTAGATCTTCCATGAAGAAATTTGCATTGATAGGCGATGCCGGGCTGCCCATGGCTGCACCAAACTTCTGTCGATGGATCATCCCATCAAATTGGAAATATGTTGTATTGAGCACGAGATCCATCAGGGCTATTCAGGAATATGTCCTCAACGGAAAGTTTGGTTCTTTCATGTAGTTCGTCGTCCTGACGGAGCATCTTCTCCACAATCTCCAGTGATTGTGTGATGGGGGTGTGAGTAAATAAGCTAGCAACATCATGGGACACGAACACATCTGAACCATCCAGAATATAGACCTTCGTAATCTGTTGTGCAACTTCTTTTGAGTTTTCCACAATGAACAGAGACTCTAGCCAATATATCCTCTCACACGTATAATGATCCTATTCTCTCACGTCCGGCGTCACACCGCCATCTACGACTCAGTCTGAAGAAGCCACCAGTAGGAGGCGAAAGTACTCATCAAGGTACAAAATAATTTTCATGATTGTGAAAGAAGAACGTATTTCTATGAAATGACCAATCAGATGAACCTCATTCAAGAAAAACGGAAGGATGCAATATACAGGATTCAGACCGATTGGAAAGACTTTAAAGACAATTACATTGGTGAGACCGAACAACCTCTCCCAAGTGTCTTTACCAACATAGCAGATCCGGATCAGCGGTGAACGAATCTCCCGTGTTCACCCACCTGAACAACATGAGGCACCATTTTGATGATACAGAAGTCGACAATCACTGACAAGAAAATCAGATGGTTTGAAAGAGGAGTCCGTTATGCGGTGCAAGTGAAGGCAGAAAATCCTTCTCTGAACAGGGGATGGGGACTCCGACACAACCTTTCATCAACATACAAGTCGCGTGATTCGGAAAACGTCTACATAATAAGGGCAGGAACATCGCCCATTCACCCATCACGGGTGATTAAAGCTGAAGAAGTGACTCGGACGAAACTGTTCTCTCCGTGATTTTCACAAGTGAGTCCGGTCGAACAGATTTAATAAAGGCCCTGTCACACTTTTCCGAGTAAGCTACAAGGGATTGTGAGTAGGGATTTTCCAGCACGCAGGAGAATTTTCTGCGGGTGAACAAGGTTTCACACTTGCATCTCAAGGGCCCGTCATACCTTTCCGGATAAGGCTTGCTTGTGACTTGCGGTTAACATACTACCGTGTATTATTATTATTATTATTATTATTATTATTATTATTATTATTTTGCTACCCGGTGGTCCCCGCAAAAAACAAAACAAAAAAAAAAAAACAGTGACAGTACCTGGCACGTAGTCGCCCGTAGTTGCGCACGCAAGTCCGATTTACCGGCAGCCAAGTTTTGAGCATGCTCAAACCTTTTTCCGGGTGACTCGCGGGGATTACCAGCAGAGGTCCAAGCAGAACACCAGTTGGAGGCCCATAGCTGCCACAAGTCACAGGCAGTTAACCGGGGAAACCTGCATGCATGCTGAGGGTCAGTTCCTGCCTTTCTGGTGGTTAGTTGAGAGTCGGCTGCGGCCAGGATTATGACATTCTCTGGGACCTCTGCCAAATAGATATTCCTTCAGAGGAATTCCTTCAAAGCATGAGCTGTCAACCCCCACGCGCCTGACACGCAGGTCACTCAGAATACCCGCAAATAGAACTTAAAGTAATACGCGTCCAGCAAGTAAAAGACGCATGCAAAACTCGCCCAAATCCTTGTTCGCCCTCAGATATTGTCCGGTATGCTTGAAAATCCGCATACGCAACAAGCCCGCGTAGTTAGCCGGGAAAGGTGTGACAGAGCCCAAACTTGGCTGCGGGTTAGCAGGACTTGGGTGCGCAACTCCGGGCAACTATGGGCAAGATACGTGCGAGGTACTGTCATGTGCGTGTCATCTGAGGGGACCTCCGGGTAGCAAAGATTTTTCTTCGCAAGTCGCACGCAAGGCTTGCTCGGAAAGGTGTGACAGGGACAGGGCCTTTAGCCAGTTCACAGTTAGTTCATGAGCACAGTGGTACAATTAATGACCTTTCTTTTTCTCAACTGGTGAGACACTTCACTTGTTTTCAAAGCAGCATGATGCATAAGCATGCCCACAATTTATGGAATTCACGTTCAAACAAAGAATGAGCTTGCACAGAGCAGATGACAAGAATGGTCTGTCAGTTCACACTTCGGCACTCATTTATTTTCATTGTTTTGTTTAGAATGCATAGAAAAATTCGTTCTACCAACATTGCCAGATACCGACATTGCTGAAATGCTGTCAGGTGGATGTGCTAGTAGGCCTAGGCACCATTTACAAGGGTTAGGCCTTACATGAATAATCCTTAGATCAGGGATGCTTTTCTCAGTGAATTAAAAACCAAACATGCCTGATTGTACAAATAACCCTTCCCTGCTCATGCGCAAAGTGGAACGGTAGATTGGCTTTTTACGCGCTTTTTAGTATAGTGCATCGATTTTGCAGAGGATATTAACGATTATAATCTATTGCCATTGTCATTATTTAGCCGCTTACCAACATTACGGAACACGACGTGAAATACGACGTATCAAATACTGTAGGTTCTACATTTTCCCATTCAAGCCGACGAATCTCAACGGTAAACTTTAATTTTCTCCTTATTCTCACTGTCACTATTATGACTACCACTATTAGAGCCGATAACTGAGATTATTAATACCAGGAATTAGACGTAATTATTGTATGTTCATTTTTAATCTAATCCTAACAAAAGCTGTCTTATACATGTATATAAATGCATACAATTCACTTCAACAATGCCGTTCTATCATTTCTTCAACGTACATGTATTATCATAACTTTAGAATTACCATTATCATTACTTTCTTCATTTTTGCTACTACAGTGTACTGTGATAAATACTGAAGCGTACCTTCGATCCTTGCTGTCATGACATGCAGTTATTATTGGTAGATTGGACATTAATTGTCCTTCTAACGTATATCCAGCAACAACCGGTTGCCAGATATGCAATAATGCAGGAGAAAATTTACAAATAGCAAACAATCGGAAACGCGCCAGGTGCATCAAGATCACCCTATTTCCTTTTTCAATAAGCCAGTTCGGAGTTAGCTCATGGGTACATTGGTGCGATTGACTTTTCCTCTTTTTTTTTCTCAGTCGGATAGGGGCACTTCACTCGTTTTCAGAGCAACATAATGCATAAGCTTTAAGTAACACTTTATGGGATTCATCAATCCTGTTCAAACAAAGAATGAACTTGCATCAGACCAGATGACCAGTAATGCTTTGTCAATTAACGCTTGGGAAAGCATCTACTTCATTATTTTGCATTGAATGTATTAACAATCTCTTTTTATTGATATTGCTAAATACCACATTTGCTGTCAAGTGGATGTGCTGGCAAGCGGCATTTATAAGGATTAGAAGAATAATCATTACATCACAGATGCTCATCCCAGTTAATTTAAAAACCAACATGCCTGTTGGTACGAATGACCTTTTTTTTCAGCTCATGCGCAAAGTGGAACTGCGAACTGGCTTATACCCGATTGTTGTTGTTAAAGAACGAACAAGCGGCTGTTTCACAGACTAGAGTATGATTCCCTGTTGTACCGTTCTATGTAGTAATCAGTGATTCATCGTGCAACGTCGACAGTACACACACATACACCGTCCGCGATTGATGGCGTAGGCCTACTTTTACGTCAGAAGTAGGCCTATCTGCTTTTCTTCCGTAATTGGCTTTGAAGTCTCATAAAACCGTCAGATAATGGTCCATCTAAACATTTCTGATAGCCACAAGAAACTTCTATCGACAAATCACGGAAGGGAATGATGGCGTGTATTACTATATGATTACCAACCTTTCTTCGTTTCACATACGCCTTCTGTTTTTCAGGTAAAATCCCACTTTTCGCATTATGTATTACATATTTTCAGTATTTGTGTTATTCTTGTAAGATCCCCGGCAATCATGCACTATAGGGGCCTATATATTATTGATACCTCAATCTGCGTATGCCAATTTGGTGATATACCATATGAGCCAGCATGCACTGCAATGTGATGAGCAGCTGGCGAGCTTCTCTGGTTCTAAGGAACGCCGTTAGACAAGTTACAGTAGGTCACTAATGCCTGCCTCACACGATTTTGACCAGCGACCAGCTGGCGACAGCTTGAGATGGGTTTCAATTAACCCAACACTCGTGTATCGCTCGTCGTTGCTCTCTGTTTGCAGGAATGTCTAGCATCTCCTGGCTACCATCGTATTTTTTAGCCCGCCTCACACTTGCACGATTTCTTGCAATACAATGTAGCATTGCAGAGGATATTGTCTGGCGGCAAACAGTGTTAGGAAGTACATTTATTATTTTCATGCATCCTCCATTCATCCGCCCCGCCGCAATTCACGCAAACCACCCCACGCAGGTGAGGTGTGTGTGTGTGTGTGTGTGTGTGTGTGTGTGTGTGTGAATATGGCCAATCGATAATCATGTATGTGTGTGTGTGTGTGCACATGTGGTGGCTCCCTGTAGATCGTAATGATTGTCAGTTTGTGAATTTTATTCTTCATTGTTTCAAAGAATAATGTCACCAAGGACATGCAGTGGGCATGTATGCCCCTGGCCTGCAATATACATTATGCCCCATGCAATACATTAACACTTAGTGATCCCTACGTAAAGACATACTAGGTGTTACCAAAAAACGTTTCCCACTTTTGATCCTGAATAGTTCAAAAACTATACGTCAGGTTACACTGACATTATTAATATGAGCAATAGCTGAATAGTGTACAATTTTGTTGCAGGCAATTCTAAAATGACAACTTAATTCATTTTTATGAAATTAAGCATTAACTTTTCAGTTAGGTTTCAGTTTTTGCTCTATTTTCAACCATCAGTACAAAACTTTAACTTTGCACAGAAGTCATTGGTGTGTATATTAGCGTGTAGTTGACACCCAGACAATGGTCCTGGTGGACAATAACCAGGATTTGAATGCTCCATTATTTATTCATGATGAATTTCACCGTCACAGCTAGTCTTTATTCATCCTGAAATGGGGTGTATGCAAGCATATGGAAACGTAATAGGTGCTTACTTTTTTCATTTGCATGCATTTCACCCTTTGCCAGAAATTCAGACTTTTTATAGTTCAGTGCCCGGGGCAATCTATCATGAATAATCAATAAACATTCATGTTCCTTGGAGCAGAGCTCTGAACAGGTGGTATCGAGGTCCATTGTTCAGGGTCATTGCCCACTCACATACACATCATTAAGTCCTGTGTAAAGTTTACGTTTTGTACAGAGGGTTCAAAATTTGGAACTTAACTTTGAAATTGATCATGGATTTCATGAAACTGGTAATGGTATTCATATTCCAACACCTCCAACTAAATTGTACACTATTATACTCATTTCAATGACATTTTATATCTGATTATAGTTTTTGAGCTATTAAAGGCCGTGTCACATCTTTCCGGGCAAGCTTACCGGGCTTGTTGCGAGGAGGGATTTTCCGCACGCAGGAGAATTTTCCGCGGGCGGACAAGAATGCTTGCGAGTTTCGCACCTGTTTCTTACCTACTAGACACGCACTACTTACCTTTACTTGCATGTATGCCGTGTGACCTGCGTGAGAGCTTTGAAACCGATCCGTTTTCTGTTACGAGCGACTTACAGGTACTGAGATGTACCTGCGTTGAAGTTGCCTGCGAGGTGCTGCTGGTAAGGGTCTCATATTGGTGTTCTGCGTGTAGGCCTACCTCTGCGAGCGAACTCCCATGACTCACTCGGAACAAGTTTTGAGCATGCTCAAGGCCTTCTTATACCGTATCTGGGGAAGTTTTGCGGGTTGACTTGCGGGGAAACGAATTTGGGACCCGGAGCTCTCCGCAGCTGGTCCGCACCCGACAGTATACCTAGCGCGTATCTCGCCTTTAGTTACCCGGAGGTGCGCACGCAAGTACGATTTAACCGCAGCCAAGTTTTGAGCATGACCAAATTTTTCCGGGTGAGTCGCGGGGATGCCCGGAGAGGTCCACGCAGAACGCCAGTATACGGAGGCCCTTAGCGGCAGCACCTCGCAGGCAACTCCACGCAGGTACTTCGCAGTCTCCGTATGCAGCCAAGGTAATGACATTCTCTGGGACTGCTGCCATTCCTTCAGAGGAATTCCTTCACTGAGTTGTCAGCCCCTACACGCCTGGCACACAGGTCACCCAGTATACCCGCAAGTAGCCTGAATTTAAGTAGAACGCGTCCAGCAAGTAAGACAAATGCACTGACTCGCCAAAATCCTTGTCCGCCCTCAGAAATGGTCCCGTATGCTGAAAAATCCCTACACGCAACAAGCCCGAGTAGCTTGCCTGGAAAGGTGTGACAGGGCCTAAACATGGTTGCGGGTTACAAAATTTGCGTGCACACCTCCGGGCGACTACGGTTGAGATACGTGCTAGGCACTGTCATGTGCGGATCATCTACGGGGACCTCCGGGTAGTCAAAATTGTTCTTTGCAAGTCGCACGCAAGGCTTGCCCGGAAAGGTGTGACACGGCCTTAAGCATCAAAAGTGTGAAATGTTTTTTGTAATACCTAATATATATACAGTAGGGGGCCTACATGTATATAATATATATATATATATATATATATATATATATATATATATATATAGACGATGAAGACAAACAAGTTGACATAATGCATTAGAATCCAACTTCATTTAAGTTGGATTCTAATGCATTATGTCAACTTGTTTGTCTTCATCGTCTTCATGCTCTTATTCCAACACGCGGATGATAATACCATTATATATATATATATATATATATATTGAGTGTTTAGAGCAACCGGCGCGGCGTACCATAATTGCTTTCATTACACACACACACACACATACACACACATAGCCGTGTCTAACAGTCTAAAGAGAGGCTTCCGTCTGTCTCGGAGGAGAAGCGCCGATTTCAGTTTATACCAAACGTATACGTAACTGCAGGGAAGGACCAGTAAAAGGCATCTCTCCGGTTTCATGACAGTAGTATGAGTTAAAATTGACCGGGGAAACCTAATTGATGAGCCTCATAAAATCCTGGTATATGATAAATGTTTATGAGGGACCAGCGCACCTGACACCCATATCATTGGTACCAATCGACTACTTTGATCACTTTTAATTTATGAATGTGCTCAATAAAACTTCATTATATGTTTCTTTCTTTTCCTCCTTTTAAGCGTATCTTATAATGTACATAAAATCTCAAGTGGGAGTCCAGCCGTAGAAAGGCCAATGGCCTCTGCTGACTCCTCCATTTTCTCTCTTAGAATTTCCTTTTTTCAATCTTTTTTTCTCTTTCTCTCCATTGTGTTTTTTTTTCTTCTTCTTCTTCTTCTTCTTGTACATGTATACTGTTACCTACTGTTACGGTATTATTCTCACCTTGCCCTTTGTATTTTTTAATGAGAATTTGGAAATGAATGAAATGAAATGAAAAAATCTGATATAACATTTACTTTGACTCCATAGTGCGACAGACGCCGTAGGAGAAAATCGCAGTGACGAAATCTAGAAAGATGGGCGACTTTATTGGGGTAAGTGCAAGGTATAGCCGCTATGTTATGAAAGCGTATTAGGTGTATAATGAAGGTTTATCATCCATCGGTAATAGCAAGCTGAATTACTCCTACTAAACCGATGTTAAACATAATGGTGTCAAATGGATAGTAATATGAAAATCTCAGTATAGTTGTGCAATACCAATATATGGATCCTATCGAAAATGACATGTCAAGAAATCACTATCTTTTGTACTGGAGACACCATCCCGATGTCTTTTGTGATCTCGAGCAAACATGGTTCTATTTCAGAAACAATAATGATAAATGATATACAGGGTTTCCTCTAAGTGCTAGCACTGCATACTCTTCTAGAGGTTTTGCCATATATATTGTTACTATATACGCCAGTGCCAGCTACTCATTTCCACAGCTGCTGTGTCGGGAGGTACAATGGGGTAAAAACCTCTCGTCAAAGGATATGGTTACTTGTCGAGATCTTCATAAAAGAGTAAAAAGTCTCATCCACTTTACCACAGTGCCCCTTACATAAGACCAAGCTTCATTTAAGAAAAAGGAAACCAAAATTCTATTTGCATAAAGAGTTTAGCTGTATATTTTATATCCATAGACTCTTTACAGGTAAATTCTGATTCTAGGCTGGAGGGAGGTATAGCATCCAGTGCAGCACAAACTGTTTCATAGAAAATAATTATGTCAGTTATCTATAAAATGACCCAACCCGGAGTATGTGCTGTTGGTCTTACTGTCAATTTTTGTAACACTCTTTGGCATTCATTTTTGGTAAATAACAAGATTAACAACATTGCCAGTGTTCAAACTGTAGCTATCACAGTTCTGTGAAATCCCATGCATGCTTTAACAAGACGAGTTGTCTAAAAGTCTTCGTACGATATGAAGAAGATTTATAACTACCAACAGATTATGTTAATCATAATCGACATGTAGAGAATGCCATGAGAATGTATTAATAGTATCAGAGTCTTCGAAGGAACTCAGAAACCGAAGCGCTACCATTTTTGCTCCCATGCATGTTTTACGTTTCTAGCTAACAATAGTTCGTTGACATCATTTGGCACATTTTTTTTTTTTTTTACTATCCTGATAATCTAAAACACTATGTCTGTGGAATTAAGGGGCTTTTATAGTAGCGGGTTAGTTATAAATCAGAAACAGTGAATAGTGAATGATGTTAAATGGGCATTTAAATCAAAGGTATAATTATACTTGTTTGTAAATACAGGTCCGGGATAAACGAAATATTAAACATACTCATGATATTACTCTGCAGTGCAACATGGAAGACAGCTTGGAAAAGCTACTCATTCAAGAAACTGTGAAGACGGCGTCGGCACACGTCCAGAAGTTTCACAGATGTGTGAAGTCATGGCTTGTCGGGAGGGAATACCTGATAGACATGATTGATGAGATAGCCGAGGAAATAGACCAGCATTACCGAGACGTTCACATAGCTAAAGCGACTGGAGCTGGCGTGTCAGCAGTCGGTATCGGCCTGACGATTGCAGGGTTTCTCTTCCCTCCGGCAGCTCTGGTTGGCATTGGGATTACGGTGGCAGGCGGTGTAACAACCACGGGCGCTGCCGTTACTGGAGTTATCATCGAGAAAGTAAAGAGAAATGAAATTCTCAAGATCATAAATGAAGATGAGGAAAAATACAAAGCCGCTCAGGCGGCAATGGAGGAAATCAACGTAATAGTTGAACATGCAAGTAAAAGAGTTCCCCGCATGTCCGTGGCTCAAATCAAAGGCTTCATCTTTGTTGGAAGCTATGCTGTCCAGACAGGGGTGCAGGCGGGGACATTTGCAACGGGTCTTGCGAGGGCGATATCGGCAGGCAGTGTCGCCGCAGGAGCCTTTGATGGGATCAGTACAGCCATGGCTGCTGGCGAGACACTGACGGCGGTCGGTCGTTTCGCTTCAAGAGCCCTTGTAGTCGCCTCCATTCCATTAACCCTCGCAAGTTTGGTTTTGAGTATAAACGCTTTGGTTAAGGAGCGTCGTGCACCTACCAGTGAAGGACTGATGAAATTACAGGAAAAGTTGCAAAAAGAATATACCGAAGTAAACCAGGAGTACGAGAACATTGTATCTTTGTGCAGAAAGATTTGCAAAGACGGCTCAGTGCAGAGCAGTCTATACCACGTTAAATCTGCATTTTAAGTGGTAATGAGTGATTATAGACTCGTTCTTGCATATCGTTATAGACCTAGCGAAGCACATGGGGTATATACCTTGCCGTGGGAAGGCTATAACCCGACTCGGATACATTCGGGAATCTTCGTAACGAATTGTGTACAACCTTATCACTGATCTCTATATAAGTACACACACAGCTGCGAAATCTCGAATGGAGTCGAACGTTACCGATGAGTGTATTATTTTGGTGCACATATTTGCTGACGGGCAGTTTTCCTATGCAGGCCCGCGCTTATCGTGCTTTTACGAGCGTACCCCGCTGGGCAGCGCATGAGTATCAACCTTCTCTCCCTACGCTTAAGTATATTTTGAGCAGATGTTCGCAGGCCTATAAGAATTAATATTCACTTCAAGAAATACATCCCAGTATTCACGTCACTACAGAATGAAATATTTTGTAGCCTATTTTCATAGCTATAAAGACTTAATTCAGATTTATGGATACACATCATAATAGGTGTTTTCCCCACAACGGTGTCTCCGTCGCAATATCATGTTTCCTCTGTATATAATCAACCAAACTTGTACCCTACATGACTAAAATTCCCCCTTACCAGAGGGCGCCATGCGACCTGTGCTGATGTAGTACATGTACCATGATTATTTTATAGAACAATTTCATAACGGCATCTAATGATGTCAGTTTACATAATACGCGCAAGGATTACCCCCGATCGAACCACATACACCACATGCAGACGAGCTGCAGTGCACCACAGAAAGTAATTTTCTTTGCATGAAGACCGCCACTAGGAAAAAAAAAATTGAAACGCGTTCTCTTAGAGCCGGCCCGAAATCGCTCGCGTAAACCTCTTGTGGCTGGCCCGAAGCTCACATTCAACTGGACCCCATGGGAGACCAGCTCGTACAGCTAAATTGGGCTATCCAGCCATCTATTCAGATGGAAATGAACAAACAAACATGCAATGTATATATTTATAATAGAAGATACAAAACCATAAAAGGAAATGTCAATAGCGTATAATGGCCACAGTTATAAAACAGTGTCTCTAATTATGGCACAGAAAAGTAGCTATATCGCATGTTACGCGATCGTAACTGAGGCAGGGAGAAAACAGTACATTTTGGAGACGGCATCTTATAGGCAGAGCTGGACGTAAGATGGAGCCCCGACAATTAAAATAACCAAATAGATTATTCTAGTTATACTTTTACATTTACATTACCATACTGTACATGATATAATCCAAAGGGAGAGAATTAGAGACGGACTAGATGACTATATTCTTTATGTTTTTGTGCAGGTATAAAGTGTGGGTGTGTGTAATTTAGATGAAATTGCTACACCATTGCATTTATGAGAGAATACTACTTTGTATACGTATGTAAAACATTGCAATTAAGGGAATGTAATTCTAAATGATATGCATGATTGTGTGTGGCGTAAAGTTTGCACCTGCGTAGAAGTCATCATATTCAGTATATATTTTTGAAGATGTGCTGTAAAAGAGAAAAGAATAAACTACTTTATCATTATTGTAATCATTATCATAATTATTATGATTTTATCATCATTTCAATTTTTTGTGTCCTCTCTATATTGAAACTGTACTATCTAAAATAGTTTTGATATTATCTACAATATATATTTCAGTTACAAGAGCCTTCATAATAAATTATAGATTTGGATGTACTGTGATATTGATTACAAGGTCTTCATTTAAGAAGGTCACTCTTTTCCGTCGCTTTATCTATTTTGTCACAATTGCAAAGTATGCATTATTTTTATTCATTTATTTTGCCCATATATTTGGTATCAAACTTTATGATAACGTGAGTAGTTCTTACAAATTGTTATAATGATTTATTCAATCATATACCAGTATATGTATACTTTGAATTTATATTTGGGGGGTTTTTTTTGGGATGGAAATTCAATGGGAATGAATTGAATGTTATACGGGTGATCGGGAAGGGTGTTCAAGGTATTCGCCAATATAATGTCTGGCTGATTTCTGGGTAAAAAAAAACAAAAAAAAAACAGTTTTGGGGTTTATGAAGCAACAATTTGTCCGACACTGTCTGCATGGCTTTACTGCACTTGTATACATGTGTGTAGGCCCTACTTCATTTTAAGTGAAATATGTTGTGGAACAATAAGGGGGAGTTGATTGTGTACCTGTACGTGAATAATCCTCCTTGTAAAACTTGAATATCTTGGATCTGTTTGCATATTGCAGCTGTGGAGTATGGGCTATGTGTGAGAAAAATATTCATGTGGAATTAGTATGAATTGAAATAGTAATATTTTTGTTTACCTCTACTAATAGCAATGACTTTACAGTATTGCAGTTTTTCCCCAATCATGAATTAGAAATATGAGTTATTAATTAAGAATCACAAAGATTTATTAATGTTATATTCAGACATGTCTTATTGTTGAGCATAGTGCGCTGTAACTATTGAAGAAAAAGCGCTTTAGAAATTCTATTGCATTCTATTAAAGCTTTAAATTGACAAGGGACATTTATATACAGTGTCCAATGATATGATTTTATGTATATTCCATGATAGTTGAGAATCTATAGTAACGCCTTAAAAATTGGTCGACTATTACTCGCACAGATAAAATTCATCGATAGTGAGCTTGATAGTGTTTGTTATAGTTTAATGATAACTTATTACCTTCAAACAATTGCAATATAGGTCAGCTGAAATACACAAACGATTAGTCTGAGTTCCCATATCATGTGAAGAAATGATGGCTTTATCGTCAGCAACATTGATAAAACTTGGAAAAGGGGAAGATTTTATATCTTTATGTGAATATTGAATACAAAATGACCTAATTAGCCTTGAGGTACACCACTTCTATCGACTCTTTAAGACAATATGGGCTTAAGAAGCAGTGTATTACTTACCCCTTAATTTACGAACCGGAGCAGAGCTTTGCTTTTTTTAAACATTCGAATTAAAAATTGATGGATAAGTAGATCATGGTAAATACTGTAGTATGCTTTCAATAACTCCATGTGTATACTTACATGTTCCTTATTGACAGAGCATTCAATTTTGTCACACATGTATGTGTGCAATTGCAACTTCGATTGAGTACCCACTTCTGAAGCCAATTTGGTTATAGGTAACAATGCTTACTTTGCAAGAAGTGGCATACCGTTATGACAATTTTCTAAAGAAAGTTAAAATACTCGTATTGGCCTGTAAATATTTATTTGGAATCATCTTTGAATAAAAGTGCAAATCAACTTGACAAATTTGAGAAAGTCTGGAATTATTTCTTTTGGAAGCAAATTAAGGTATGAGGTAGGGGACTGCAGTATTGATTATTTGTGTCAAAAAATATTGAACGATTACACCATCGTGTCCACTCTCATAAACTGTTTTTTCAGGATTTGGACAATGTTAATGATTTCGTGATTATCAACAGGGGAAAGGAATAATAGAACCTTTCCAAGGAGTATGTAGATAACTGGTAAAATTAGTGGTATTATACCGGGATCTACATTCGATACTAACGGCAGATACCGATAATCATTATTGTTAGGATTTACAGATTTTTACTGATTAAGATGTTGGTATCTTGTTACTTTTGTCTATCCTAAGAGATAATTTGCGCTTTCAAAAATTGATAAAAACTGTCTTCACTCAGTTTCTTAATTACTATTAAATCATCTAATTTCGAGATAATTGACTTTTTGAAATGCCCATTGTTGCCTACAGATTTTATAATTACGTATATTGTGGTTATTATTTTGTAATGCTTTCATTGATTGTAGGCCTATGATTTATTACGTATTAACATTAAACGTATAAGACCCCTATAGCAATCCATCATGGCTGTGTGTTAGTTTTTGGTTTTTTCGTTGTTGTTGTTGTTGTTGTTGTTGTTGAAAGTTTTCCATTCAACAGAGGGAATTTCAATTGAAGAATGAACCCGTCTCATATACAATATCTCCATCATCATCATCACATCTATGTCGGTACATTCTTCCTTGAGCTAAATCAATGATTGCCGAGTTGATGTTGTTTCCATTTTTTCTATACATCAGACTTGGTCCTACTGGTATATATTGTTTAGAACTCGATGAACTGGTAATAGTGAAGATTAGTAAATGGCCAGATTTAATATGATACACTGTATTATGGAAAACACTGTAAATACTTATTCCTAACGCTAGAAAAGTTGTCAGTACGAGTTGTTAAACATATTTTGTATTCTTGATATGTAGTTGATATGTGACTGAGAGGAATGAGCAGCAAATAAACGAAACAATCAGTTTATCTTATTACTGCTAGAATTAAAGTTTAATATCGAAGTCTATAAGTAATTAAGAAATAATGCTTAGAACATTAACAATACTTTCAAGAAAAAGACCAATGTTGTTACTGAGTGACCTATACACTACACCTTAAAGGGATGGTATAATTTTTATTGAGATGGGGATTCAGGTTTTAAATTTTTGAGAGATAATAAGAATATATGAAATATCAAAAAGATTATACAGTTTATTTGATGAAAATTGGTTTAAAAATAGCTAAGATATCCAAAATACAAAATGGTCATAAGAAAAGGTGGCACCCACCTTTCATTAGGACCAATTTGTTCTGTTTTCTTTTTGGATATCTCAGCCATTTCAAAACCGATTTTCATCAAATAAGATATTGATTCCTCTTAGAATTGTATGCTCTTTAATATTTAATATAAGTGGTTTCTAATTATCTTGCAAAAAGTTAGAACCTGAATCCCCATCTCAACCAAAGCAATGCCATCATTTCAAAGTAATTGCAACAGCCCAAGAAATCAAGATTATGGGATATCTTTGGAGGTAAGGCCTTTGACAACCCCATAGTAACACATTTGATATTACGATTAAAAGTATATTACAGTTGCGATCTGTCATCACTGCAATGCACGCAAAACAGTACACACTACAGAACAGAGATAGACTAATAGGATTTACAAATACGCGGTAGTTTTATTCATTTGTGTCCATTATTGTCTGAGTATACAAAATTTTATTGGCTTTCCCCCTCTTTAATAATCCATGGCAATGTGGAAGTCCAGTAAAGTATTACTTAAGGAGGACTTGAATAGGAAGAAAAAAAAAAAGAGAGGAAGAAAAGGAAATGGAAGAGAGGTGAATAGAAATGAAAAGTCAAACCACAAGATCGACATTATAAAAGAGCATCATTCACAGATTCATTGATCAACTTATTAAAGCAAACAATATCTACAATATATAACAGCCTTATATTCACTATATAAACATAGAAACCAAACAGAAACCACCACTTTTCCTCTCAAACTTGACACTATATCTTATGCTGAACTTCTATACCTAGAGTATTATTGGCCTAAACAGGAAATTCGTAAATTTGCTTTCAAACCTACTTATGAGGTTCTTCTGAAAACATCCAAACTCTTTCAAGAATAGTTCTCTGTTGAAATATCCATGCATAAATACAAATGCTACACAGCATCGTGGTTTCTAGTTCAAAATCAAATCTCACAATTTTTGCCTCTTTCAAATGTTGCAAACATTTCTTGTGGCTATCACATTTGTGAGTTACAGCCCTACAACACTTTCACTAAATCGTAGATAAACATATAATTATGTAAAATCATACAACATAATACCAATTTGGAACGCTTAGCATTACTTACTGTGCCTGAATGAAGCCCATGGTAAATGCTTTCTATTCCCAATAATGGATCCAGATAATTTCATGCTAACAATTCGAGTACAATACATGGCAGACTATGAACAGTTCTTGTGATTGTGATAAAAATTATCACCATGATTTATCATGACTTTAGATAAAGCAGCCCCTCTAATCCCTGGATTACTGAAATCCACCATGATTATGTGTGTCTACATAAACACGCAACTACATCTGGAAATATACACAACAAAGAATAAAAACACTTCACTTGACATGAGCAGCTAGTTGAATGTATTACCAAGAAATATATATGTACTATACACAACTCTCTCTATACAATGATATCCCTTAAAATACTTATAAAATATCTTTCTCTCACTCTCTTGTTTCTCTTTTTTTGTTTGTCTGTATGAGTGTGTTTCCTTAAGTCATCAGGACAAGAACTATGAGTTGCATTTTCCTGTAAATGCCATGGTAAAATTAGACATTTGCTAGGATGATAAATACACATCGCTACAAAAAAAAGAAGTCTCCCATCAAAATTTTTGTCGTTCTTGCCTTTCATTAAAAACCTCCAAGAAAAGACAGAAATCAGGCGTAGATTAATCAAGGAGTTCTACGGTCCCTGGATATTAAACATCAACAGAGTAAAGTTAAATTGCATTGAGAAGTTTGAGGATTGAACAAGAAGTGTGAAAAGAGACCTTAACATAAAAAAGACATGTCCTCAATTGATCTGAATAAATACTGACGGGTACAAAAGAAAACATTGTATTTTAAAAATTCCTATTTACATACAAACAACATAACATGATTTTTAAAACAATTACATCATAAATTTTGCAATTCACAAAATGTGCATTCATTTCAAAACCACAAGGAGATGACTAAATTGAACAAGTTTTCTGGACATTTGAGCCCATATAATGTCACAGCATACTTTGTGTTCAAAGAGTATTGAGCTTGTACATGCTAAATTTTGTCATGAAAGGTTCTTGTTTGGGCTAAGGAGATGTAAAATATTGTAACTAGAATATTCTCCTTAATTGGTCATATACATTGATGTCACACAATTCACTGACATCACATTCTCTTCACCCAAGAAAATGATTCTTCCCCCTCCCCAGAGTTTTCAAAGGACATCACTTGTGCTGAAAACTCTCCCGCGTATTCCTGCATTGTTTGGCTTGCATCACGCAGGTTGTAATCCTACAATGATTTCTGACAGAAAAATCTATAAATACAATACATATAACATTAAATTCTATAGTATGTACACTATACACAGAATTCTACCTACATTAAGCAAACTTAGATCTACCTTCATCCCACCAAACTACCACATTGACTAAATGATAAAACCTTCGACTTATCCCACATCATATTATTTTCATTGTGTTTCTTAAAATAACCATTCAATGTCTTTTGAGCCAATGACCCATTACTGAGGAAATCAAAATGTATAAATTACAGTCATGATAACGAACATTACCTCCTCGTGTATTTGAAACGTATATTTTAATACGACATGGTGATAAATAGCCCGCATAATCCATGGTGTATTGACTAAGATATTTCTTGACAATAGCGGCATGGCATCAAACACACTTCATCCAGTCACCAAACAGAAAGGAAATCCTGTTCATGTACAGTGTTTGGAATGAATCATCTTGACAGTCTTCAATCCAATAAGTTTGCAAAAATCTAACATGAGCTTCATGAGAAACATGGAGATCTCCTGTCTAGTTTACTGTGTGTCTGCAACTCTATGGTAACATCACTCAACACAGAATACTGTCATCACTACAAGGCATTCCCCTAATCTATTTGACTTCCATTTGCTAAATCCAATTCAACCTTTCACATAAACATAATTATAATACACATATTGATGGAATGATGGCAAATCTTTCTTTGCCAAAGTCTGAATGTATGTGATAAAAAATATATATATATCATCTCTTAAGAAGATAACAGGATTCAAATGTTTACAAAACAGGGCTTCAAAAGAAGTTGCAATGGATTCCTTTTGGTTTCATCAGAGATTATAAAAAGTTGACACACATATTAAAGATTAACAAATGATTATTTGCTAATGTGAGACAACTTCTGGCTCAATAGCAAAGATTAAGCACCATAAATGAAGGCTAGACTTGCAAATAGTTATCTGCATGATTATTATTCACAAATTCAGTCTGCTTGTCATTAGTTCATTCCCCTATTAACAGCTACAAAATAATACACATTATAAAATGGGTTCAAGAATGTAGCCAATAGGAAGCGCTGAAATGAGACACACCTCCTTCCTTTACTTCAGTACAACTGCACTGCCTGTAATCCTATGGTAGATTGCCGATCGTCTGTGCGCGCGGCGGCTCCTTTGATGAATTGCATGCATACGCGTACGCGCTGTCAATCCTGTAAACAACTTCTAGTTCGGGCTGCCGGCCGGCCGGCCTGTCTTCCCTTGTGCATAACATATGTGGCGTACGTACGTATACTGTACTAAACGTACACTTTGTACAGTACAGCAGACCAAGCGTTTGGGACCGGACGCGTACATGGAGTCACTTTGAAGAGCAAATCCAACGATTTAGCAGGTTAATTCTCACGCCGTTTTCAGAGTATGTTGTCTAGTACGTAGGCCTATATGAGGAGTCTATATCAAGTCTTTAAGGTAAAGGGTGCCTATTCTATGTAAAATAAGTAAGTTTTCATGCGGGTGTCCGGAAACCCAACCCCCTATTATACTTATAGGCCTACTGTATGTGCGGGACTTCCGCGAGTGTGACGTGCGTAAAAGTTTGGGACGAACATCTTCGGACGTCTTGACCCACAAAGGTACGTGAAAAACGCTGAAAAATGATGTTAGTTTTCGAATTTTCGACCCATTTTATAAAACAAATGATGCACAGGATTATTTCGTGGCGTTAGTGTAGGCGTAGCTCACTCTCGGGTAGTTACAATGTAGTGCAACATGCACTCGGCTTCGCCTCGTGCATGTTTCACAATTGTAAATACCCTCGAGTGCACTACGCCTACACTAACGCACTCTATCCTGTGCATCATTTGTATATCATAGCATCGCATTTGGTTGTTTTGGTTGCAAGTGGTTCACCAGGTTGGGGTGGGGGGGGGAACTGTACACCCTTTAACAGACTTCTGCTGCATTTAACCATGCCCTTGGTAGATTTGACACCACTGGACCAAATCTTTACACATTTTTTCTTTCATGTGACACAGTCCTCGTTGTCCTTAGCAACAGACTGGACTCTGTAGCCTTCCTTAATTTAAAAAAAAAAAAAAAAATCCCTTCCACAATTCACTCTCAGTAAGGTATTTTCAGGTATTATGCCTGTTCTCTGGTTACTAATATAACAACGTCAGCACTTTTGCATTAAATCTCACTATTTATTTAGTCAGGTGTTTGTTGTTGTTGTTGTTGTTTTTTTCAAACATTGACAGAAAGCATTACCACATCCCTTATGATAAAAGCACTTTCCAATCCTCCACCCCACCCCCTACACTCACACTTTTTTGCCTCTCCAAATCTAAGTCAAGTTCAAACTATCATAGCCTCAAAATACCACAGTCTTAAATTGCTAGCAATCCAGAATTTACCAAAACAAAACCATTTTAATGGAACATTTCTCACAAAATCTAGTGGATGGTGGAGACGAGCCCCCATCCTTAACCTTTCTACACATTATGACCCCATTCCACCCACATCTGAACATGGTAGCATAAATGCAATCACTCCAAATGCACTCTATGGTGCTCATAAGGCTAGTGAGATCAATGTTGCAGGCACAGGGATAATGCAATTGAGAGAACAAAGTGGAGTTGCACAAACAAACAGATGTGCATGCATTCTCATGCAAATCAGGCCACTGAATATAAAAAAGGCTCTTGTTTTTTAAAAAACTTGATATGTTCAAAGACACAAGACAGCACTTCCAAGAATTGGTTTGCCATATAAGGAAGTTTAAGATGTCCAATGGATAATTGGTAGGGAGTAAAAAAAAATGCAAAAGCTAAACACAATGGCCCAAATTCATGAAGGTGGTACAAACAAAACCATGGTTTAAACCATGGACAAAAACCATGGAGTGCCAAGTGTCGCATGGAATATTTCGTCACGAAATCAGTCATTTCGTCGATGAAATTATTATTTTGTAACAAAATGACAACATTTTGTAACTAAATGAACATTTCGTCCACGGAATGATAATTTTGTTAACGAAACCTGTCATTTTATCGACGAAATGACCAATTTCATAACGAAGTATTCTGTGCGACACTTGGCGCTCCATGGTTTTTGTCCATGGTTTAAACCATGGTTTTGTTTGTACCACCTTCGTGAATTCGGGCCATTAAGAGTAAGAGTATGCTGCAATGATTTCCACACACACACACAACAAAAAAAAAAAATCATATGTGAAACTAGGTGGTTGGTACTGTCAGAATGTGTCAGTATGGGGAAAATTTTCTTCTACGTTATGGGCCAGCATACGTAGCAGTCAGTACAGCTTGCAAATCACAATGCAACCAAAAAAAAAGAAAAAAGCCAAAAAACAAAACAAAAAAAAGGATAAAACAACAACTCCTGCATCATCAACATCAGGCAAGCTTACAAAACCTTTTGGCAGAAATCTATCTTTCAAAAGACACAGGGAGATTTTTTTAAAAAATACATCTCCTGAATAAACATGCAAGAATGCAAAATGAACCACTGAAAACATTGCCTCTTATTTTATGCCATTGCTTAATAAATGGCTTACTAACGAGCTTAATTGTCATTCTTATTCACAATAAAGTAACATTTTCTCTGCAGACACACTATCTACCATGCCTTGGCTTTCCAGCTCAATCCTGTGTTGTTCATGGACTGGGCAGGGAACGTACTTCCTGACCCAAGACAGAACAGAAGTGTGAGGTCATCGCCATGGAGACAGGGTCACAATTCATTACCTTCACCGCCCCCTTCCCATCCTGCCATCCCCATCAAAACATCAGGTTCAAACGATGTCACTGTCCAGGAAGAAATCCCACCACTGTACTGCCCATCACCAAGAAGGTCTGATTAGTGTGAAAACAAATTCTCCAATCACGTCTTCAACCACATAACCATGGAAACAGGCACGCCTTCATGTGGTTCATCACTCCATGGCTTCTTGCACACTGAAAATCTAATCTTCCCTATGGTCTACTCACAATCCCTTCTCCTTTTCCTCCCAACCCCTTCAACCCTCACCCCTCCTCCCTAGATACATGTATTTCTCAACTCCAGCCATGGCGATATTTCTTAACCCAGGCCCCCAAAGTTTTAAAGGTCCGTCTCAGTGAAATTCTGCAGGCTCTCCTCGGTGAAGTGGTCCAGGCAGAAGTGGAGGATGCCGACTTGGGAGATAACACTGGACATGCCCATGATCTCAGCCAGGATGTCCGGCTTGTCCCTGTCGGCCTGGGAGACGGCGGGGCCCAGTAGGGTGGGGCCAAAGACAGTGGACAGGTTGTGCAGCGACATCTTGTTCTTCTCCTCCTCTTTGGCGATTCTATGCGGCCGATGGAAGAGGGAAAGGGAAAGAGACAGAGAGGTGAGAACCCTGCAATCATATCACAAAGCATCGATTGAGTTCCCTCAGTGACATACAACATGTCGGACTGTAGAGTTGTGTATAAAAAGCTTGACATGTGGAGCCACCAAGTCCGTAGCACTAATGACAACACATGAATACTTACTGGAAGATATTATGAAAATCAAGCAGAGCTCACTAAAATTGGTCCATTGTGCACAATTAATCACCAAAAAAAATAGTTTCAACTATTACAAAACAAAAATCATTACTACTATTTACAATAGTAAAAGTAGTAGTAGTAGTAGTAGTAGTAGTAGTAGTAGTAGAAGAAGTAGTAGTAGTTGTAGTAGTAGTAGTAGTAGTAGTAGTAGTAGTAGTAGTAGTAGAAGAAGTAGTAGTAGTTGTAGTAGTAGTAGTAGTAGTAGTAGTAGTAGTAGTAGTAGTCGTAGTAGTAGTAGGAGTAGAAGTAAAAAGTAGTAGTCGTGACAGTATCATCATCATCATCATCATTACTTACCTCTTGAGGTGATTAAAGATGAGAAAGATGATGGTCTTGTTAGGTTCAACGACCTGCTTTAGGAGGGACAAGAAACATCTCTTCTTGGCTGACTGGTCAGTGAGTTCTAAAGGACACAAGACAGGGGGACAAAATGTATGAAAGCTATCATCTAAGCCTAAATATGATAACTTTAATAGGTAAAGCACATACAAAAAAAAAAAAAACTTGCTATTTAACTACAGCAAAGTAGGCACGACAAAAGATATGTTTGAGAACGATAAAGTCATATCTTTATCGTTTTATCTTTATCTCATAAAAGCCAAATCATAAGCAATTTATAGTTGGACTTCATTTTTTTTTTTTTTTTAATAGGGGAGTGTGAGATACATAAAAGATCTTTAGTATGAGTTTATCTACGCAAGTAGGCCCTACTGTTGTTGGCCTCTGGTGAGTTTTTATATTGGCTAACTCGTGTATTGCTTTCCACAAACATGATCTCTTGTTCAATTGTCTTGGAGGAACTCTATTAAAAGAATTCACTATGTACTGCATTCTTTCTAAAAAGATTGAATGAACTATCAAAGGGGATAAAGTTAGTACACCACCACAAAGACTTTGCCATTCCAGCCCAATGGATCACATCCATGAATTTATACTTTTACCGTAATAGCAACACTTGTGATATTAGTAGTAAAAGTAGCAGCTCTAATCCTGTGTCAGTGCTATAGAAAACACTGTGGCATATGAAGATACTTTAATACTTTTAAAATAGAGCCCAAACTGGATCAATCTATTTATTTTTCCCTCTTGTTGTAATGTATACAGACTTTGCAAATGAAATAGTATGTGAACCAATTTATTAGCAAAGACAGGCCCCCAGCAACGTTTCCATTGCTTGCTTTCTTTTAGACAGCATAATGCCTGGCTCCCACAGTAGAAACTTACAAGTTCTCTAAGACAGCAATGGTAAAGTCAAAGAAAGCAAAGACTGGGGGAAATGTGTTGCTCTTTGTTTTGCTTCAGTCACATTAGATTTCAGTCATCTGACTTGTCCCTCGGATAGGACATAAAATGGAGGTCCCGTGTATGAGAGAGTAACAACTCATGCATGTAAAGGATCCCGCTTCATTCATTCAACGCAAAGAGCAGGGTGTTTAACCCAGTGAAGTGGTCCCACCTCACATCCAAATGGACCCCATGGAAGACTAGCTTAACATAGCTGAATATGGGCTATCCAGCCATCTTCTCAGATGGAAAATGAACAAACAAACTTACGTAATCCTTCAACAAATTTCGGATAGAGCGCGTGGGTGAAGAGTGGTTCGGGCAGTTCCCTGAGGTAGGCCTTCAGCAGACCGGCTACGGCGTGGATGTCACTCTGTTTCAGCATGGTGGCAACATTTCGACGATCTGCCAGGGAGAAAGGAGAGAGAGAAGTTGCCATGGTAACAGGGAAGTGTTCAAATTTTGAGCAGATCTGTAATCTGTTTTGACACTGATATAGAGACACACAAGTGTATTTTTTTGTCATTTCGTTTATACACTGTACTGCTTTTAGCAAGGATAATAGCTATCACACCTGTACATGCCCATGCACTTATGACTGATAATGTCATTTCAAAATGACACACGTATGAAACATGAAATGACAAACAGTGACATTTCTGATTTGAATGTTCACTCTGTAACCCAGGAGAAAATGTACTAGGGAGCACATAGACCTATGAATCTGATAGCAAATAATTTGGCTCTCTTCTGCATCAGAGGCACATCAGTGTATCTCGAAAAATGTATCTATGTCTCTGGGCACGACTCCACATGGCTTATATCCCAGCCTGAAACATCTGAGATTGTGTGACAGGCTATACAGGAGTTTTCTATTTACTCCAAAATGTCTCAGACTCCTTTCTATTCAAAGATCCTTGAAGTAAACACCCTTTCTGAAGTATTTTACCGATATGCCGAGTTCACAACTTTACAATACCTGCCACAAATAGTGGAAGACCAAATTAAACAGTGTGTATCGTCCACACACAGATAACTGTATGAGCATAGTGCAGTACACTGTTCTCTGCATTCATAACATTACTGCCTGTGAAGGGTCATGCTATATCAACGAAATTCTGAAACAAACACAAATCACCAAGTAATCACATCTACGACATCTTCAAGTACCATTACAACATGCAAGCTGTGGTATGGAAGTGGGGAATGTTTAGGGATATCTGGCACATATCATTAAAAAAAGATAAGGTAGACAGCTTAAACGATTATAACAACTCAAGAGAAATAACAAAATAAATGCGTTTGACAGGAGAGATGCTTGTAACAACCACTTCATTGGCAATAAACAATCTGAAAGTAGCAAAACAAGTCATGACCTTACCTCAATCTACTGAAATTATGAACATACCAGGGCATGTAGATGTTTTATCATGGTCACATACCACTTCCTCGTGGATAACAGAAATGATTTCTTGCAAAATAGTCACAATTTAAATTAAAAATTCTGGCCACCCCCCTCCCCCATTACAACAAAGATTGTGAGTTTTTCTTTGACATAATGCAGAGTCTAATGCATCTTTTAAAACTGTCATGCTGACAGAGATTCCTGAGATTTGTCAGTGAAAGTCTTTAAAAGCTTTTGTTCTCACAGTTTCTTTCTGTCAAGGCTGCAGTGATTTTTAGTATAAGCTAAGAATGTGTGTTGTTCAAAATAAAAGTGACTTAGCAGTGCAGAAAGATAAATATAGAAACATAGAAAGTACATAAGGTGTAAACTATAACTCCTTTCTCAGACACAAATAAGGCTTGATATACCTCAGCAAAAAGAAAAACAAAAATCATAATTATAATAAGATCTTCAAAATTGAGCAGCTAAGCAGTAGTTCAACTTCACTGTTCATCAAGCAATTAACTGTTAAGTGAAAAGGCAGTAAAATATGAACATTTGAAAGCTATAAAGTTAAGACACAAAATTCTTGTGAACCACTTCGCATTCAGTCAGCAGTTAAAGTTAACTGCTGAACTAACTGAATTGAAAAAATAACATAAAATATTCCCCTCTGTTATCATACGATTATATCACAAGAATTTCATGAGATTTAAGGATCTCACATATTTGCAGAAAAAAATACATGGAACAGAAATAAAAAACAAAACAGATAAAAACACAAAGGCAAAACAATGAGACTAAAGTAAAGATAATGCAGTTATGTATGATCAATCATAAGAAAGACTTTATGGAGACTATTTCTGTCAATTTATTTAAATCTAATTTTTTCATGAAAAAGCCAACATATTGTGAAACTGCTTGATGCAAACATCCATGCAGAAACACATGGAGGTACAAGTTGTAAGCCTCCATGGCCCTCTTGCATCAAACTATCATGGTAACTTTATAATAAATGGTAACTTCCATCAATGGTGACTATCAGTGATTTTCTTGGCTTTGATTGGTTATGGAATATGTTTGCCATGGTATCTATCATTTATTGCAGAGTTACCATTAATTGTAAAGTTGCCACAGATTTAATATGCAATGAGGCCCTGGTGTGCAATGGTTTACAGTATGCAATTGACACACAGCTTTGTTTTGCAGGATATAAAATAAATGCAAATAATTCAAAGTCGGTCAATCATCAAAAGTATGAATGTAAAATCCCAAATGAAATTAATAAACATAAATCAATTCCTTTGTAACCCCAATCTGGATATATGCAATCAGTCATAGTGACACAAGTCATTATGTCACACCACAATTATCATGCCAACATTTCATACAGAAAAGCACTGCCAAGTAAACTGTGTATATTAAAATCAGAAGGAGGAATGGGTGTAATACAAATCTGGTCCAATATTATTACAGCAAACAGAGTGATATTCAAGCATGTTTCACACGGGTCTGAGCACTTGAGCACAACATAAAAATAACGGGATAATAACATAAAAGTAAAAGGGGCAAATAACATAAATGAAAAGGGGGCATGCCAAGGAATAATCACAAAAACATGATTAGTCACAGCGTGACAGGGAATAGTGGATGGCGTGCATACGCACAACTAAAACAACAGAAATCTGATGGAAATCACAAACAAAATGTCAGTCGCAAAAGTCATTTTCACTGCGGCATGCACATAGAAACGTATACATGCTGATGAAGTAGGTTAAACATACCGATCTCATTCACATCAGACGGATCATGGAATGCTGTTTATTTGAGAGTGTTAAATACACGGAACAGCAGATAGCAGATGACATGTATTAGACAGTATGATCATTCAGAAAAACAATCAAACAAAACTGTTACGTTCCGATATAATCTTTGGACTAGCATATGTCAGATTACAAGTGAGAAATGAATGAATGGAAAGGTTAAAAAGTAAATAAACAATGTTTAGATGAAAATGAATCAAAGATATAATACAATTGGAGTATGTTTTTCATTTCAGTAGCAGAAACTTTCTTGCCATTCAGTAGAAAAGAACTACCATCAAAGAAAATGACAAGAAACTTCTTTTCTATCAAACAAGGAATAAATGATGGTAACATAATGTTGAAAACAAAATCTGGCATTATAAAAAAAAAAAAATGAAGAGTTTGTTTGCAAAAACCGATAAGTCCATTTTTAAAGGTTTTGAGTTACGGTCTCTGTCATAAAGTACAAAATAATACCTTTTAAATGATATATTGGTCATTACATATAAAGGTAAATTTTTGAAGTTATGGTCAAAAGAAGCACAAATTTTCTTATTATTCTCCTTATTTTTCTTGACCTTTAATCGCAAATATCTCTATTTGGCAAATATGGACTTATCGGTTTTTGCAAACAAACTCTTCAAATATTATGATGGCAAACTGTATATATTAACATACTACAAATTTTTCTCTTTTTTTGTTTGTGAGGAACCCTTTGAGTGTCTAAACAAAAATATCATAATCCTAAGTGAGTTGGGCAGTGTACACTTTCATCATAACCATTTAAAGTACATGCAAATGTATCACATTAGAAATACATTACTAATATGTGGGGGAAAAAACAACCAAACAGAAGAATTTAATTCTGATGTTGCAAATTCTTTTAGCTTCTAGAAACAGTGATCTACAGCATATTCATTTTTGTTTGTTCATTGGGCTGCATTTGGGCTTAGATCAAAGTGACTTTTGTGTGTTTCTCATATTTAAGGTGAAAACAAAATGAAAAATGTAAGGAAATTACTTTTTTTTTAATCTAAATATATCTAAACCTATCTAAATTCTATTACACAAGTGAAATTGCACTAGCACAACTCATATCTGCTATACAAACAGTGAAATTCAGCACAGAATTAAATTGAAAAAAAATCTAAATATATCTAAACCTATCTAAATTCTATTACACAAGTGAAATTACACTAGCACAACTCATTTCTGTTGTACAGACAATGAGATTTAACCCAGAATTAAATCTGTACTCATGTTACTTTACAGTTTTAAATGACAAACATATCATAAAATGCTTGCAATATTTGGTTATAGTCAACACGGATATGAACAGTATCAAACAAAAACATGTCAGTGTGTTATTAACAATCATTCTTCCTTTAAATAGGTGTGGCTATGATTATGAGATGATGCTGTATATACATATTAGTAATTGATATATCTGCAGCTGCTGTAACCAGATTAATATGAGTAATGCATTCATATAATTGCCACTGTGTATGCTTCACTTCACATTCTCTTTTTTGTTTTTTCTTTCTTCGTCTAAATTCAGACTAAAAACACTTTTCTGAATTCCAGTCAATGTTTATTGTCCACTCAAGGCCAAAGATCATTAGGGACTGTGCTCATGTTCGTAGCTTTGTTTGCAAAACAACGAATTAATGGCAAGATTTCCACAAACTGCATGAGTGGAAAACATGGCAGCACAGATAGTACATGTCCCATACACAAAGTTTTTTCTGTGAGTCCTGTTGCACACAGCATTCATAAGAATTTATCCCTAAAAACACAGCAGCACCCTATCGTAGCATTAGACAAACAGTTGACAGGATTTTTGAGCCGTTGCCATGGCATCCGTTATCAATGCTATTAGTATGTAACATAGTCAGCATCCTATATAACAAAGCAACGTCAAGGGGAGCTTATATCCTCTACATTTTTTCTCTCTCTCCCTCTCCCTCCCTCATATGAATAAGCTGACAATCTTTATCATTTGTCCCTAAACTGTAAACATGATGGATGGAACATTATCTCATAAGCCTTGATATGATGGAACTCAGAAAAAAAGAACAGAGAAGAAGCAGCAAAACCATGTGATTTTGCTACACACAAACTAGAAATCTGAGATATGTTTAGAAATCTCCAGTTTGATATTGAAAGTGCCCTAGTCAAAATGACATAGTCTAAAACCATGCAGAAATTCTATTTTTTATTAAACATGAAGCATATCTTCCTATGCTACTTTTGAGTTGAACTGATGTGCTAAAATGTCTGAACACCTAAACACTTGCACACATCCAAAATTCAAAGTAAATTTTCTAAAAGGGTCAGTTTATCCGGTTGCTCGGTCACTTCCTACAGTGTTTCTGTGGAAAGATCTTGAAAATAAAGCAGTACAAACTATACAGCACTAGAAATCTAAAAGTCTGGTGAATTTAAGAAAACCAAACTGTGATATCAATATTTGGCAAATTCATTAGGCTCTGTTTCCTCTGTCTCTCTCTTCCAGACCTTCATCCATCCATCCATCCAACCATCCATCCATCAAATCATCCATCTACATGCAATCAGTCATCCATCCATCTCATAAAGTCTAGACTACTTTTCAACTTTACATCTCAAAATGTCACGAACCAAGAAGAATGAGTGAGAAGGATAAAAAAAAAAAAGAAATGAAAACTCACTCTGTTCAAAAGCTTTCTTCAGCTTCTGGATGTCTGCTGATGATCCTGATATTCTGTAGATACCCATCTCTTGAGTACCTACATACAATGGAGAGAAGAACAGTGAAACATATCAAACACTGCACAGGACTTTATTTTGCATATGCACAGGAGGGGGGGGGAGGTGGTGGACACTGTGTGGTGAGAACACAGTGTCACAATTCAAAGAAAGATGTACATGTTGGTAAAAATGTCCATGATTACAAATAATTGGAGGCATCTCAAAAAGATACCAGGAATGATCCCATGCATTTAAATTTCGCGAGAGCCAAGATTTGCAAAATTATAATGCACATTGAAGTTCTTGTCTACACTTTCTGCACTGAATGCCAGTGACAATTTACGAAAATTTCATGCCTCGAAAAAGGCAGTCGGCTCTAATATGCATGAATTTCATGCTGCAAAAATATCTTGCTTCACGGGACTCATTTTTAAGAATGTCAAATCTCAACTGGGGAATAAATGAGAGGCTACTGTCTTAATTTAAGGCAATGGCCCTAGATTCATTTGACATCCCCCCCCCCCCCCCGAAATTCCTTTCTGTGAGTTGGACCAGCCTTATTATCTACATCATATTTTCAACATTCCTTTTTCTTTTTTCTTTCTTTTTTTATTTGTAACCCTTAACACCAATTTCTGGGAATCATAAGACTTGAAGGGAGGGGGGAACCCCTTGACACCTTACCTCTTTTGTCCACCTCCTCCAGACACATGGTGATGATGTTGGGGATGTCTTTGCCCTGCCGGTTAGCCAGGGTACCCACGTGCACCCCAAACACGCCCATCTTCTTCCGGGACTGCACCCTCTTGAGGGTCCGCTCCGAGGACTCGAAGCGGAGGCTGACGTCCACCTGGAGCTGTGGAGGGGAAGGAAACCAGGACCAATGATGAGAGGGAGGTACAGCAGGAGAGATAGATAAACAGATAGATAGATGGATAGATGAATAGATGGAGAGATATGTAAATAGGTCGACAGATATACAAATAGAGAGATAGATAGATACAAACAAAAATAGATAGACATATCAAGAATAAATGGATAGTTATGCAGATAGATTGACAAATAATACAAAGATAGATAATGAGAGATGGAAAGATAAATTTACGGAAAGAGAAGAAATAGAGGGATAAAGGGGGAGAGAGAGGAACAGAGACATGAGATAGGGGAAGGTGAGAAAATGAGCTGATTTATAGGGCCTCATCTACAATGTATGAGTTGGTGATAATCACATGTGGTACAATATTACACATACACATTGAACTGTACAGAAGATGAAGATGGTGATATACCATAGAAAGCAAGCTTCTCATCACAGCAAGGATCCAGACCAAATACACAATAAAACAACCACTCAGGGCACAAGGCGCTACAAATACCCATCCATGTGTTAATGCCACTGATGATACATTAGCAAAACAGAATTCATGAAGCAAGTCTCTTCTATGCTAGTCTGTGAAGTCACTTAGAAATCTTGGATGTTATGCCACAGACTGGATGCATCCCCTGGGTACTATATGATGGTTCTCTGGTCCTGGGACAGCCCGTAAACGTTTCAAGATGTTTCTACTCTCATCCTGACTGACACCATTTTGCAAAGAGTCCATACATATTCCGGTAATCCACAGCTACATGTAGATCATCGAGGAGAGGTTCAGTGGAAAATGACACACCCCGGATGCATTCTTGGGCAGAGTACTCTACATCACTACCATGACGGAGTATGGATCACATCATCAGCTGCTAAATAACCACCTTTCCTAAGTCTTTTCTCCTATCCGTCAGATGCAGTCAAGGAACATTCTCTTCCAATGTGAAAACTCTGCCACCTGTGCATCACCCTCTTGTCAAGAGATGAGATGACAAACAAAACTCTCCTCCTCTCCTAATCCACCAAATCAGACACAGTCTCCATTTCCACTGCAGCCTGGCAAAACATTACAGCCTTACCCTCTTAAAGGGAAGATAAACCCCAAGAACAATGTGGATTGAGTGAAAGCAGCAACATTAGTAGAACACATCAGTGAAAGTTTGAAGAAAATCGGACAATCGATGCAAAAGTTATGCATTTTTAAAGTTTTGGTGTTGGAACCGCTGGATGAGGAGACTACTAGAGGTTATGACGTATGAGTGGACTACAATATCAAGAAAATATAAAGAAAATACTACAAAAATCCATTTTTCATGAAAATTACAAATTCCATCAACTTGATATTGACATACGTTAAGGGTAGCAATTATTCCCCCTGCTTTCTGAAAGCGGTTGGTCCACTGCTCTTTCATAATTCTAGAAAAGTGAATTTTTGTTGAATATCCTTTATATTTTCTTTGTATTGTTGTCCACTCATACATCATATCCTCTAGTAGTCTCCTCATCCAGCGGTTCCAACACCAAAACTTTAAAAATTCATAACTTTTGCATCGATTGTCCGATTTTTCTCAAACTTTCACTGATGTGTTCTACTAATGTTGCTGCTTTCACTCAATCCACATTGCTCTTTGGGTTTACCTTCCCTTTAAATGTGCATCAGGAGTGACAAAACTGAGCAGAACTCTATCTACACCATGCATCACAATCACAGCAAAATCCTGTTTCCCGCCTCCAGAAGGGGTACTGTCTACCAACTGAAGCATGCCTGACCATTACAAAATATATTTAATCTGAGCACGATGCTGCTGGCAGCAACACATTGTATGTCCAATCCAGGATACAAGTATTTACCGGTAACTGCTCCGAGCTCGAGCCCAAGCAGAGGCATGGGAACCACTACAACGTGAACAGTTGACAAGAATAGACTCTGTCTATATGAAAGACTGCATTTTAGACACAACATTGATGTTTTCAATACAGTTTATATTAACCCTAATCTCCTCCCTGGGACTCCTTTAATGTACTGCCCTACCAAGATTAAACTATAGTATTGTATCACAGCATAATCAAGTTTAAAACCTGTAATACCCCCATCCCCTCACCCCCCCCCCCCCCGAAAATAAATAAAGAACTCCTAAAAAAAAAAAAAAAAAAAAAACTGCCATGCTAATTGAAAGGTGTATACACACAACATCCAAGGCATCTATTACAACTGAAGATTAAGACTGGGATTTAGACTAGGATCCCACATTGAAAAAAGAAAGAAGCTGGTAATACTGTCTTTTGTTTCTCTAAGCCATGTCTTCCAGTATTGAGCAAATGACTCCCACAAAAAACATGGGCCCTGTCCTTTCTTTCTTTGTCCTCAGCCTAGATGCCCGTCTCTTTGTGTTCCTGTTTGAATGGGTCCTGAGTCTAACTACAGCTAATAAGCTGATGGTCCTGGAGGATATACTGCCATTCAAAGTTTTCAGAGAGGAAGAAAGAGGGATCGAGTCCCAAATGATTGAAGTTTACCTGTAGTTCACACCAGTGCATGACATGGACATGAAACTTGATTCTCACAGGGAGCTTTTAAAAGTTGCCAGAGTAAACACTGCATTTCTTCTGTACTGTTTTTTCCCTCTTACAACTCACAAATTACAGGGGACTCATAGTTTCACTCTGCATTCTCTCCATCAGTCTATTACTTTTGTATTTCAGCACCAAGCTGTCTAGTTTTAACGACTGAGTTGTCTAGTTCAACATGCATGAGTACAAGGATGTGAAGATGGCGACTTTAATGGCTATATGTCCATGACACCATTTTTATGGTCACTGAGGGATGCCACATTGGATGACTTTGTGTCACTCAAACTGTAGTTTCTTCCCAAACACTTTTGTGTTTGGATGACTTTGTGTCACTCAAACTGTAGTTTCTTCCCAAACACTTTTGTCCGTGTCATTCGGACAAACTCTGCTCTTCTGGGAGAGGCAATCACATATTGTTTCAATCTTTGTTGAAGGGTGTAATTCAATACAGACTAGCAAATCTTCACCATAGTAAGTGGTTTGAGTATTAATTTTCTTCATGGGATTACATATCAATTCTCATCAAATACAGTCATTCAAATATAAAGCTATGTGTTTTGATCATATCAACAGAACTGCACAAAAAAGTGAAATCTGGTTTTGCCATCAGACCTGATGAAATGCAGCTACCATATTTGCCCTCCCCCCCCCCCCCCCCCCCCCCCCCCACTCATTGTGTCTCATGCCCTCCTCACCTGGTCCATCTGGACAGTGCACTCCCTGGGCTCTGCGCCCCTCAGGTCCTGCTTGAGGAGGCTGATGGCACCCCTGTCATACATCTCGTCCTCCAGCCCCCGGGTGTGGTCATAGCAGAGGATCCGGAGTGTCCGCGCCCCGTCCACATCAAGAGCAAACTCCTTTTGTGAGAGAAAAAGTTATAGAGAGAGAGCAGACACTGTGAAAAACGTGTAGAGGTGAAACCTGATGACTGAACTTAAGTTTTCATAAAGTATTGTCTTGAGATAGTATTTTGTTATAAAGGAAATAAGGGAAATTTTTGAAAAGGTAGTAGCCCCCTCCTATAATTCTTATAAATTTCATCTGACAATGTTCAATGTGATAAGACAATTATGAAAACACTATCTAAATGCTTTTGTGCTTTCTTCCAATGGTCATAGCAAAGTGTTTTCAAGTTACTGTAGATAGAGTTCTACTAGTTATTAGAAGGCGAAATCATTATTAATGGTAATCATCTAAACATGAACATAAATCACATTTTGTAACATGCTCACATCGGGGTTGGTCCAAATAGTTGTTCTAGTATCATTATAATACCAGGATTATAACACGAATTACCAAAGTAATTTAAAAAAAAACATGACACACATCATTCCTCTTGGTCATTTTTCTAGTTTTATTGTGTGTAGTAGAAGAATTTGAACAGGGGGAATTTTTTTTCTTTTATTTATTATTATTATTATTTTTTTTTTTTGGGGGGGGGGATATGTTTGGATTGTAAATGCAGGTGAGGCAGCTACAGCTTTTAAAACCATGCCCTGACTTCTTCATTGCATGAGTCGTTTAAAATATGCAATCCTGAGGTGTGACATCAACCCCAAGGGGAGCTGTGATTGGTGTTGTACCTCATTCCACTTTGGCTTGACAGTGTTTGATGTCTTCCTCGTCTTCGCCATCAGAGAGAAGATCCCGTACGCATCCGTCTCTAGGCAACAGTACACCTCTGAACAAATGAGACAAAATACAAATAGCTAAAATTGAATTCATGCCTGGAGTTTGTATAGCATTACTCAACATAACTAATCTGGTACTTATTTTTTGGTTGTTGTCCCTAGCAAAGACAAAATTCAGACCAAAAAAAAAAAATAGAGGAGCAAGAGTGAAAGATGCAGAAGAAAAACAAACAGTGCAAAAACAAACAAAAAAGATGCAAGCGTTGAGAAGCGAGTGGATCTGAGTGCAAGTGAAAATTTTGTTGCTATTCTTTTCAATTATGTCCATAATCCATGAACAAAAAATAGCTTGTGACAGCTAAACAAGTGTTGTCTAAATTCAGAGCAATCCAAATATCAAGTCCTCAGTTTGAGGTTTTCATTTTTGAACATATGTACATATCTGGTGCCTCCAAGTGACTGAACACACTATCAATCAGCAATAAGGTTTTGGTAGTATGTTTAGTAATTTACTTCTCTGTCCAAACAGCCCTACATTAATACAGGATGGTAGAAGACAATGATTGCTGACTTACGTGAGGGAACAGTCAGTCCTCTTGCCTCCTTCACCGTCACATACAGCATTCCCGTCATGAGTTCATCGGCTGATCAGAGAAGAGAGAGACAGCAATTATGATAATATGTCACTTTGCCTGTTCTTCCACCCCTCAATTCTACAGGGAAATCTTGGGCACATACTGGCAGACACACACACACACACACACACACACACATGGAATGTATTTATGTAGAATGATGATTATTTTTGTGTGGTTTGCTTTCATTCCAAACAACATGGCAAATATACACATACAGTAAAAAAAAGTTTGATTGACTGGTCAAAAAAAAAGAAAAAGAAAATAAAAAACATTGAGTAAGCATGGTTATAAAGAGATGAAAAATCATAGTATTCACTAATTCATAGGCAAAGTGAATGCAGCGGAAGAGTTGATATCAAACCATTGGTAATGGTGCTACTCTGTCCCACAGTGGCACAGAAGCATTTTTTGTTTCATTTCTTTTTTGTTTTTCATCGCACAACAATATGGTGGCTAACGACCCATGGGATAATTTCCTCTGCTGACATCATGTTGCTAACTTACGGACACGCTCTATGAAGATCAACAGTTCATGACTATGCATTCTCAATGCCAGATGACTTATTGTCAGGATATCAATCACCATATCAATCAGGTGCATAGGCCTGAAATTGGCACTACTAAGGTCATTTCTAGTTTTGTAATACGTACGTATGTTCATTTCCGAGTGGGTTTTTAATTCTGTCTGGTCTTTTCTGAGCATGGCCATGTCAACATTTGACACACAGGGCTTTATAAGGTAATCACCATCACATCACTCCGAAGATAGCAGTGGGGTGAAAATGACATGAGACAAAGGAAGTCGGCTGTGCTGAATCACTCATTTTGACTTGTGACCTCTTTGCTCTCCTGCTGTCTTTATCAACCATGATGCAAGCAAGGGCCTCTCCCTACATTAAAGGAATGGTCTAGTTTTGGTCGAGATGGGGATTCAGACTTTAACTTTTTGCGATACAATTACAAACGATTTATGAAATATGAAAGAGCATAAAATGATCTTATTTATAAGAGGAATTCGAAGTTTATTTCATGAAACTCGGTTTTGAAATGGCTGAAATATCCAAAGGCAAAGTTAAACAAAGTGGTCCCAATAAAAGGTGGGTCCCATCTTTTTGATAATAGGGCCCCTTTGTTTTGGGATATCTCAGCCATGTCAAAACCAATTTTCATCGAATAAAAGTTGAATTCCTCGAATAGGATTGTATGCTCCTTCATATTTCATAAGAGGTCACTCATTATCTCACAAAAAATTGGAAGCCTGAAGCCCCATCTCAACCAAAACTATACCATCCCTTTAAGTACAGTATGGCAGCATACCTATGCACGTCACAGTTAGGGTGAAATTCTGCACCTTTAGGGTATTAGAGCAGGAAAAAAAATATCCCCCAGATGCCTCTTGTGGCTGTTTCATCTTGGTCATGTGAAAAAGCTAATTCAGCATGACTACAGAAAATGTTGCCAATTCATTTTCATTACCATTTCTCTGAACACATGTATCGCGTTAGCCATTAGCTGCAGTCTCCTGGTATGTCTCTTTGTCTCACATATTTGAAAAACGGGAAATATTCGACATCATAGCGCCCTCGCGTGGTGGAATCATCCCCACTCTTACCAAAACAAATGGCATCCTACAGAACAGTGCAGACTCTACAGCCACAGTTTATGGTGACACTAAACATGGCACTCTAATTCTGACTGAAAATGATCCCCTTCCTCTATACACTACAGGTCACAACTCATCATGGAAAATTTGGTAACGATGAAAATGATGGTAAGGAACGCATTATACCTAATCCCACAATGTAGATATACCTGCACAAGGGCAACTCATAATATACTGCAGTGTGCAGTGAGTTTTGTGTTGTGGGAATTCTTTCATGTTTTTTGTGGCCTTCTGCCAGTGGTGGTCGGCGAGAATGTCTGTGTCTACTCATAACAAATGCCGCAAACATCCTGGTCATCACCGCAAAAGATTTTTCCATCCATCTTCATGTGGTGGGGGGGGGGAATATACTGTGACCTTTGTACTCTGATAAGTGAAGGGCCCAATTGCCACGAAAATTAACAGGCCAATTATCTGGCAGTGTGCATGATGGTTATAGCCTCCGAGCTATTGTAAGCTACCATCATAGGATTTTTATTTCCCGTAGTCTCAGCACAGAGACCGCCAGGTGAAAGGTCCTGTTTGCCTTCGGGAGTAGTGATTTTAAAAAATGTTCACTTTCACAAAAAAAAGATATCACTTTTGATGCGTATGTGTAGGTCAGTTGTATCACAAAACATCCTACCATAAATTTTTTGCAAATAAAGCCTAAAATATAAGGAGATATCACTATTTTTCCCATTAAACCATAACTGTAGACAGTTTAGTCTGGAAACATTTTTATTATAACTATTGTTCACATTTTGTATATTGAACAATACTTAACATTGATTATACTGGTTCAAATTTTTACATTGGTTGTTTCTATCCCTAACTTTTAGAACTATTTTGAAGCACTAATGTTGGGTTTTTGTTTCATCTGCAAATGGTAAATTATGCCTTTAAAGGGATGATATAGCATTGGTAGAGATGAGAATTGGGCTTTTAACTCTTTGTGAGATACCAAGAAACCACTTATGAAATAGTACAGAGCATATCATTCTAAGAGGAATTCAGACTTTATTTGGTGAAAATCACCACATAAACATTGATTTCCTCTTGGAATGATATGTTCTTTCAGATTTCATAAAAGGTTTCTCATTATCTAAACAAAATTGTTCGAAACATGAGGTTAGGTCTCAACCAAAACTATACGATCCCTTAAACTGTATACTGTGGGTCAATGTATGCAAAGCAACACCAACACACAACACAGGATGATGGTACAAGAAGCACTGTATATACAAAATACTCACTGTCTTTCAGCAGGACAGAGCTGATGTTGACGTACGAGTCCCGACCCTGATTGAGAGAGAGAAGGAGAGTTGGGGATTAAACTCAAAATGACAGGAAGGAAACAGGAAGGAAAGAGAGGAAAGTGAACACATCATTAGGCCAGGTCCTCAAATTGGTCCTACCAGTGAGTGTTTGGTAGTAATCAGATCTTGTTGCTGGATTGCTTTTGTTCATTCTTTTTTTTTTTCTCTCTCTCTATCTTTGTTCCAAAGCTTTCAAACTAGAAAGAAGGTCAAAGAGCAATGAGCAGCTGCATACACTGCATTAACGATTATTAACTGTCAAAAATATATTACAGTGGGGAACTACAGGAATACAAAAACCTGTCAGATTACTAGATTCTCAGGTTCATTGGTTTACTCCCCTCTTCCCTCTCCGAAGAAAAGGTAAGAATATATATTTGCCTGCATCATTCATGTAATGAATCTACCAAATGTAAAGGAGGTTCATTTGAGACTATACATTATGTAATTGACTAAAATCAAGAACAGCACTTTCAAAAGAAAAAGGAAATGAAACAGAATTTTTTTTTTTTACAAGGAAACTACCTGCACTAGCAGATACATAAAAAATTTTTTTTTAAAAATGGATGAAACATATTTTCATGTATTCCCATATTTTCATGTATTCCCATTGATATAGGTGGCCACACTTCATCAATGCAAAATCAGAAAGACTTGTCTAAAACTTGTCTGAGAAATACATCAACATGGGTGTAGATGAATGTGGACAAAGTATGGTAACATACTTTAAGAGGAAATAATCTGTCATATGATTGCCTCATTTATGCTCAAGTACCTGTACTGTTGTCAAAACCAGACTTGAATACATTTTATTAGGTTTTTATGTTATATGTAAGCAATAAAAAGTATATAAACGCAAACTTTCCTACTCCTCATGGGGTGAGGTTAGTTAGGTTTTCATAAATCAACATTTATTCCACACATTTAAGATGACTTAGAAAAAAAAAATAAAAGTAGAATTAAACATAGCAGCAGAAGTTTCAATAAGATAGGAGACAGCCATGCCACTTCAAAGTGTAACGTTTTCGAAAAGCAGTGAGAACTAGGGCCATCACATGATACAAATTAGGTGTGGGGACGACAACACGATCTTAAAAGTTCCTTGCACACAAATCTTTACTACACTTCCTTTTTCCAACATTTTAGCCATGCTTACTTTAGTACAGGGAAGGTGGATATAGCTTCTGAAGAATAGTGAAAGAATTTTATCTCAAAACTTCAATTTACACATACAAGAGTTACATGTACAAGTACAAGAGGATGAGACCTTTACACTGCCCGATTTCCATGTTATTGGTAAATGATACAAGTATCACTATTTTGAAAAATTATGCTTTAACTCATTTTCCAAAACCATCTTAATTCATGTCCAATTTTTATACATCCTTTCCCTTCTCACCTACCTAAGCTGACTTTGGTTTTCTAAGTCACTTTGAATGACTGTGTAGCTTGGCATTTTTGCTTTAATCAGACTTCAATGACTATACTGCTGCTTTAAATTTACACCTGCACGGCAAGACGTGCTCGAAACTACACTGGTAATATCCATCGTAAAACAAAATTTGTTAGAAGATCACAGGTGCGCTTTATGGTTCACTTGGTATACATTCATTCGTTCTTTTCTTTTCATGTAGACATCGCAGCATTGAATGTGAAACTGTGCTATTAAAGAGTGAGGGATATTCATGTCATTAGCAACCGTAACCATATAAATATATGAGCACACAAACAGATGAAATAAACATCAAAAACTCAAATACATAACAAGGTATGGGGAGAGGCAGTTTGACGACTTGATACTCCTTTGTCAAGTATGTTTGAAAGTACAAGGGGGATTCCCTTGGGCAGACTTAAAAATTTCGTGTTTGTTCTGCAGCCAAGCAATTAGCACTACTCTTGCAAAATAAAACATTCAAGTAATCAAGACTAATTTCATTCACCTTTCATAAACTATATCAAGAATGAAACGTGATTAAATGAGCTCTCTTCGAGTACTTGGGTGTGGTGTTATTTGTCGCACCTGTTAATCTCCAACTTGATTACGTGACAATATTTGCATCTGACTCACATCTGGTTTTGGTCTCCTTTATATTTTAAGAAAATCTCCCAAAACACACAATCGAAAAAGCCAGAAATAAGGAAGACAGAAACAGGTAATCAAAAGATTGTTGGCAGGTGTGTTGTATTTGTATTCTCAAAACTATATTGCTCATAATTGTTTCTTTGCACACAATCATATTATCTCCATCTCAATAATCTTTACAAAATAAGGATCAAGTCCTCAGTGAATCAAGGTATTCATTTCCATGTGGAAAATAGTGGAAAAATCGTGGAAAAATCTTGGAAATTGCTTCTATTTCCAAAAATAACGAGGCAAAATCTTGCAAAGACAAAGTATAGTACAGTTAAAGGAAAATACCCATCTATATTGCAAAATGACATTTTAGTGTCCATATGATATGAAAGAATAAACTGCATGACTTTCAAGTTTACATCAAAACACAGAAGTAAATTAAAAAATTAAAAAATGAGGGATGCATCCCTTGAATGAGCTCAGTAATCCAAAGAGCTGCTTTTCCAGTCGTTTTTCTGTCCCCCAACTGATGCTATGAGCTCACACTTTCCACAACAGGCTGCTCTGATCTGCACAAACTAACGAGCAGAATACATTTTCTGTACACAGCATCATTTCAGGATGCAGTGTGGCATTGAGAATCGAGAACAAAACACTGAAGACCCGAAACTATTAGTCGCCAATTTCATTTTGCTCACGCGAGGTCATATCTTGCAAGTTTCCGTTGCTGTTCATGCTGGACAACTACAGTTTGTGTGCCTTTATATTCATATCTGTGACTGTTTTTTTTTCTCACAAACAGTGGAGATGAGTTTCGCACACCACCACTCTCTTAGGCCCCGTCATTATTTTTTCTGAACCCACTTGTACAGAATACAAAACAAACCTTTTTAAATCATGGTCTAAAAAGGGTTAGTCATAATTATGCTTGTCCCGAATTTTTCCTTTAACCCTATTCTAACTGGGGGGGGGGGTCAAATTGACCCCCCCCTCGACGTTTCGCGCCACGATTTCGCAACGCGCAAAGATTTTGCCACGTCGTTTCACGACTTTTTTCATTGAAGTCTCCCGCATATTTTGAGACCAAATTTGCGACGTCCGGGTACACCGTTTTGAAGTTACGTAATGTTCTGCATATGCATGTCAACCAAAAAACAGCTCAAATTTATGATATCGTGTGCAAATCCAATGCAAATTGTGTTTTTTGGTTAAATTGATATAAATTAGATTATTTCAACTTTTAACCATTGAAATTAATCAATTCTAGTGTAGATAAGCCTGGAAAAGTGCCTGCAACAAATTTTGGCAAAAAAACAATAGAAAACAAAAGGTCGAAAAAACACTAAAATACATAAGAAATTAACAAAACAATAAAAAACAAAAGAAATTGATTTCGATTGTGCTAATTTTTTACAAGAAAATTGTTTGATGTGTCTTGAGGAATTCTGACACAAAAATTTAGCAATCCTCCAGTCTTTTTAATGGAGTTATAGGTGAAAATATGATTTCATGCACAAATTTGCATAATTGATTTATTAAAAATAGAAAGGCAATATTTTTCTATTGTATGACCATGTTATCTTGTAGTTGACATCCAGCTCTATCTTCAGGCAAAATTTCGCGGCGATCGCACGATCGGCGGCCGAGATCTGAAGGGGGGGTCAAATTGACCCCCCCTCAGTAAAAACTTGGTCTCAAATAGCCCAGTTAGAATAGGGTTAAGAAGATGACCAAACACCCAAATCCAACATAAAAAAACCCAACAAACAACACAAAAAGAGAAGACTTGGTAATCAATTGACCGATAATGAACACCTGGTCAGAACCGCCGAATGTTTCCATCTCCCAATGGAACGGTTTTGCCCAAATTAATATCTTCCGCAGGATGCTGTAGGATCACATTTAAAACACCTGTTGATGCTCTCAGAGCTATTACAGGTTCTAGGGAGGGGTGTATACAGGGGTGCTTTACATAGGCATTCTTGGTCTGTGTCCATGTGTGTGTGTGTGTGTGTGTGTGTGTGTGTGTGTGTGTGTGAGTGAATGGTCACGTACTGTGTGCTAGATTCTAGCAAGTAAAGGATATTTAGTCTTGCTCATAGCCAGTTTGTGCATTGGCTGTTGGTTGATGTTTACATCACAACAGAAAAAACAAAGAAACAAACAAACAAAAACTAGCATGATCACATGATTTCACCCACGACCCTACAAACAGCTTTGGGTACCAGATAGATATTTGCTGATGCTGTACCGCACTTAATCTCCTATTTAGTTTGTCTCTGTTTTTTGACATGCCATATAGACAGCTTTCACATGTTTCTGTTCTTCATCTGTAAGTCAGACGCATGTTTGAATGATGGAAATGCAAATCAGTATGTCGCTGGTATCGAAAAAGCTGCTTACCCGTCTCGTCCTTGGGATGAGCTTGCTGATGTGGTAGGGGGTGATGGAGGGCGTCATCCTGCACTCCCTCTTGGCGTTCAAGATGGCCTCCTTCCAGTCAGACCTCTCATAGTCTGATGACATCAGGAGCGTGTACGTCTGGAGAAATAGAGACAGACAGATAGAACAGAGAGAAAGAGAGAAGATGGGTAAGAATCAAATTATGCATTATCTACATACCCATGCAAGTGGACATCAAAATTCAAAAAGAAAAAAAAAGCAGGGAGGGGCAGGGTTCTTATCTCTTAACTTTGAAGTGGATGCTCACCCAGAGAGAAAACTGTTTTTGGAATGAATGGCTCAGTCACAAATACCATAAAGAACTGCTACGAATGCTGTATGAATGATTTTTACACAATTTCGTAAAACCTACAAAACCAGCATTCGTAGACCATTCTAAAGTTCGTAGCCCGGTCGATGGTCTTGTCCAAGATTTTTTTTAACTTCTTACAAAACCCTCTCTTTGTAAGGCAGCCGTACGAACTCCGGAATTCGTACAAACAGTGACATTTGTATGAATGCATCGTTCGTACGAGCCTTTGTGACCGTACACTTGTAGCTTATTAAGGCAGTTGCAACAAAGCATAATCAAGCAAAATCTGAGCAAAGGCAAATTGAAATAACGTTACCTAAAAGAAAGACATTAATATCATTTTGACTGTAATTAGATCATCAAACATTCAAGTCTATGGTTATCAGTAGCAAGCAATTTTTTCACATGAATATACCTCTCTCACAGAGTACACACCATTTGCTGTATACAAAAACAGAAATTGAAAGGGTCACAATTTTGGTATTGAACATCTTTCTTCCACATTATGTTCTTGGATGCCACTTCTATGATAATGCTAAAGGCAGCACATATGACTTGTTCAGACAGGGAGAGGGGGTAGGCAAGAAGTGTATAAAGCCCAATGCTGGATTTACAGTAATAGGATTTCTTTCTTTATCTCATTTGGGTATGATTGACAGCAGCTGCATGAAAAAAGAATGTGTATAAAAATAGAGGGAAAATAGGTGATCTTCCACCATCGCTCAAATGTTGACTTGCTGATCAGAGGAGGAAACCCCACAAAAAAGGGACTTGCGGGGTTCGGAGAAATGTTGGGGTTTTTCAGTTGCTACTCTCAAGTCAGGGTTTAAAAGAAGTGGATTTGGAAGCTAAAACCAGCTGGATAAGCCTTGGTGTCATGAAAGGAAATGGAGCATCAAGACTCAGGGGTGTAACTGCCTCAAAGCAGGCAAGAATTAATGTTCGATACTAAAACAGAAGCACTGGTTTGAAATTGGCATGGTGCAAGGCACAGTGATCTTTAAAATGAGACTACCGACAGATACTTAGAATCAGCTTTATCAACAAAATCTCTCTGGCAGAGCTTAATAAAAAGTAGTCTCTTCTTGGTAAGGGATGATTTAAAGCACCAAACTGCTTATTTCCTGCAGGGATCAAAGGTCCTGCAAAAATGATCCACAAATATCTTAAGCTACCTGCAAAAACTAGAATGTGACAAGCACACACTTACTCTGCAAAGTCTGAAAATATTAAATAAGCGACTTTGAACATCTCATCTGTATAAACCTATAAATCTTCATAGTTTTGCTTTTGCGGTTTTCCTTCTCTCGGAAATAACGAAGAATGTTTACATGCTGGAAATTTTACTGCCACTTCTTGTCAATTCTAAGAAGAGAACACTCGGGAGATGATGATTAAAGACATTATTCTCACGTGAGACACAGTAACATTTCACTAATCATTAACAGGGCCAACAAACAGTAGTTATTGAATGTGACATTTATGAGATACCTGGCAACATATTAGATGTTCTGCAGGCATTATGCTTATTATACCCAGGTGTGAATACCACTTTACAATATCATCTATGTGCAATCTTTTTGTTTCAATTAGTAACAATTCAATACCTTGTCATCATGGGAAACTGAGATAAAACATATGTTGGTCAATAAATATTGATATTGCTTGAGCACCTGGCGGGCATTTCATGAAGCGTTTTGTCTGACAAATTTGCTCTAAGCCAATCTGTAGCTTGTAACAATTTGTCAGAAAAAAACAATATCTGGCAAAACACTTTCATGAAATGCCCCCAGAGCTCACAAGTAAAGCCAAGTATGACATGCTTGCTGGGGAGAGATGCGAGATCAAGGTCAAAGATCATTGAAAATCTCAGCAAAATTAGACCAAAAAAAAGTCAGAAACTTTGGCCTCTTTGACTATCAGTATATTGCACAGATGATAACTGACAGGAGGGAGCAACATACAGAATGTTCTCTATTCTTTAACCAATGTCTTGAGTCACTGACTTCACTTACTTCCCCACAAAAACAAAAAACAATATAAACATTTCTCTTTGTGGAGAATTCTTCATCAATAATAATGGCCTTAATCAGCAAAGCATCATGGGAAATATTGTTTGGTAATAAGATTCTGTGTCACTGAACCGATGAGTCATCGGGACTTTGAGATGCCATCACATCTGGGAAGAATTGTCGACACGATATCCCAGATCCAAATTTAGAAAGAAAGTTTCTAGACAGCAGTAAACAAAAGGATTGAGTGGGAAGAAAAGGGGGAGTGTCTTAGGGCTGAAAGTGACTAATCAACTTGTTCATTTGCATATTCAAAATTCATTAACACCACACTTGATAGAGGCTGCTACACTAACTAGCCAGCTTACCTGAGCTTGCCAAACATAACAACAACCAATGTTAAACAAACCGGATTTTAAGTACTAATATAAAGGCATTTAGTAGGAAAAGGTATATGTAAATAGAATAGCTTGTTTCAACATCCTAAAAAAGGAATATCCGTAAATCTGAACTTGTTAATGAATCGGGCTATTGTAGCTGAAGTTGATGACTCACAAGTTAAACGTGCAAAATCATAATGCTATTTATGGACATAACGTAACAATGCAAGTACAGTATTCACACATTTTATCGCACTTTTCTCAGAGACACTGGTTTGGAGATGACGTCAGCCAAAGAAAGAAATCAAAACAATGAAAGCAAAATGGAGAGGAATCCAAGGAAAATCTTGACCGCACTTTCCTTCATCACCCATCTCATTGATAATGGTGAGCTGTTAGCACACACTGCTAATGGCACTTAGAGATTATGACCCCCAGAGGGTTAATTTACAATCTGAAACACCCTGTTCTGATACAGAATATTGTCTTCAGACTGTATTGTGATGCAAATATTGCGAGAGAGGGAGAGAGATAGGAAAGGAAGTCATTAGTCTGCATGATGAGTGGGAGATGCTCTCTGGAACTACAAAGAAGGACATAAATAAATTGGTAAAAATCTTCTGATGCTTGTAAGTCATCATTCGCATGAAATATGAGTGCAGGTAATATTCAAACAGAAAAATTCCTTGTAGACCCCCCAAAAAACAGACATCAATCCATAAACAGAATGTATTTTGTGACATATAAACAAATCAATTGAATCTATCAACATTTTTGGCAGTTTCCTGCATACCAAGAGCAATTGCATCATTCTTTTTTATCCTGTTTTTGACAAATATGGCAAGTCCACACACTTAATAAGTACCTTGGAAATGTTTAACAACATTGAATTCAGTATGGGAATCTAGCCATTTTCTTTGAAGTGAGTTTTCCCAAACCCAAAGATCAGGAATCCATGAGTCTGAATGGGGGATTTACCACAAGCATTTTAATACTGCAAAGAAAGCTACCACTGTATTACTGAAGAGAGGACTTCAAACAATGGTTCCCACAGATTTCAGTGCACACAATAATAGAGATCTCTGGATATACCGACATACTGGGCTGGCCGTTTCACTTGAGGGCAGTCAGTCCTGACTATTCTCTAAAGACAGCCCAAACCAAAGGGATTTTCTGCTTAAAGTACAGTAATAGCCTGCCCAAAATTCATTTGTATATGTTTGTATTAGAGAATGGAATAATTTGCCATTGAGAATTAGGTCAGCCTCAACACTATCCAACTTTAAACGTACATGTCACATCTATCTTGAGGGAAATTTGTAAAACAAGAATTGATCAGAGAAGCTGAATTTAAAAGTATAGTAAATAGAAAGTATCTTTCTGCAATTTCATGTCAACTACATGTATGTGCATGAGCGTTTTTGTGACACGTGTTTGTGTGATTGAATGTGTGTGTGTGTGTGCGTGTGTGTGTGTGCTTGTGTTGCATCTGTCCTATGTAAATATGTTACTATAATACTTCTTGTTAATATGTTTAAAACTTTAGTATGTTTTGTTTTATATGTTTATCCGGGACCCCTTTTTTACAAGCTCTGCATCTTTTGGGGTCCCAAACCATTCATTATTCTTAATGCTGTATCCTTTTGTAAAATGTCAAATGTTTAATGAATTGGTTAAATAAAACTTGAACTTGAACTTGAACTTGAAAGATACCTGAGTTTTTACAAACACTGGAGATTCTGAATATAACTACTAACAATCAGTGAAAACTGACTTAAAAGGATGGCTGATTCTGAATGATTACAATATCAGTGTGTAATTTCCATTTTGACTGACAGAGATAGGATAACATGTGTTGATTGATAGTGTGTATGGTGATTCTAATGAGGAATAAAGGCTTGTGGTGACACATTGCGCATGTGACCCTGAAAAGGACTGTTGTTTTTTGCTTTATTTGTATCTTGTTTTGAGATTTGTTTTATTTTTATTTGAGAGATTTTTTTTCCTGTTAATTCAAAACAAAAACATTACTCAAGTGCACATTGTGTGTTGCCTGTTTGCCTTGTTAGAATTTGTCACATACAATGACACTCTGTCTTAACATAGCCCTTTTTTACTTTTAAAAGGGGTTTGCCTAACATTATTTGCAGATAATTGGACAATCTTTTCAAAAGATACATTAAGGCATTAAAGATATTAACTGACTCACTGCATGTAGCACACCCCCATTGATGGTATTATGGGAATTACGTAAGATTTGTGATGTTACAATTACATAATGATATAAACCACATGAGGAAAGTTATCTCAAAAATCTTTATTTTTCATGAAAACTGAACACTCCCTTGACATGTTACTGACAGGTTAAATGGCAAATATCAATCTCCCTACATTCTGTAGAAGTTATTCCAAAAGCTTTTTGATGGCCTTGAAAAATGAACCTTTGTCAAATTCCAATTCAGATTTTCTTAATATCACCCTACCAGTATGATGACATTACAAATTGTTGCTGACTTCCAATCTAGACACTGAATTACCAAACACTATCACATTCAACAACTTTTACAATTTTTTTTTACATTTTCTACACACATTCACAGTGTGTTTTGTTGATCCTTCTGCATTGGGTTTCTGGGTGAATTCAGCTGAATCTACCAATATGTTGCAATGTTGGTGAAATCTCTCTTTAAACCTGTTGAGGACGGACTAATTTTGCTACAACACGCATTTCCCATAGACACCATGCCCGAGTATACTCAGGACTCGTCCTAAATGGGTTAAGGGCCAGGCCAAGGGTACATTAGAAGTATTGAAATAAATTATAAACGAAGAACTGTCCAAAATTGTTCCTCACTCATTGCTTAACCTTTTATATTCCCAAAGGCTTCACTTCTCTTGCCAAGCTTCCTCAATGACATTCAGTAATACTGCCACACTTGACCTAATTAGTCAGAAAGTTTTAATAGCCAGTGCACTCAGGGTGCATGATAGCAATGTGGCTAAATCCAACTAGAAGGCCATGGTGACACAATGGGGACTATAAAAGGTGATGAGGTACTCTCTAGTCGTCATTGAAAATTAGTTTCTAGACATCTGTGCAAACGAGCACAGAAAACATTCTAGCTTGTGTGCCAATCAGCAAACATAGAATATTAACGGGTTAAGCACGTTGAGCACACAATCTGGATTGTGAAATCAGGAAAACTAAACCTTGTGACTTGCCAACGACCAATTACGACAAAACCAATCACCAAGGACAAAGGTAAAGGATTGTATATAAAGTAGAATGAGTTTCGATCATCATTTAAACAGATATTCTTAATGGCTACATCTTCATACAGTGCTTAATTGTTGGTCCCTTGAAAGCACTACAGCAATCAATTTGTCTAATGACTGGAAATGGTGTTGAATGGTGTCATGTTTCACATAACACAGAAGATTTATAACAATAGTTTTCGACAGTGTCAAATGAATGGTCTTAGGGCAATTAATAGGACTTATACTTTAATAATGTCAAATGATGTTTTGCTTCACTTTATATATATATATATCGTCGCTGGGGCGACAAGACCTCGTATCTACAAAATGTCAAATGTTCAGGAGAGCAAAAAAAAACATGGCAGCCAAAGCATTGTATCCAATGGGATAGACATTCCTTTGACATGCCGTGGTGGCTTCATTTTTGGGGGTAAGACATCTAGGATTTGGACAAGAGATCACTTTAACTGATTATCTGACCATTAATCCAAAAGAGTCATTTTCATCAAAACTGCAGATACAAGGTTATGTCACCCCAGCGACAATATGTTTGTTTTTTTGCTTGTTGTGCTGGGAAAAGTCCTCTCCCTCCCCCCCCCCCTTCCAAATTTGAATTACAGAGTATTAAACACTGCATACACTGTGAACAGGTTCATCACTGTATGCAGTGATGCAGACGCAGAAGAAAACCACATCCACCTCTTTCTTACGAAAGCACACTAAATTGTTTCAGTCACAGAGAAACTTGTGCTAAAAATACTGCTGCTGAGAGCTCACAAAGGGTTCGCTGGAAGAGCAGGTGACGGTTACTGCCTTCCTGATAGTCCCAATAACTCAAGTGAGTCCAAAGAAAAACTGCAACGTGCACACATACACACACACACACACACACACACACACACACACACACACACAAAAGGCACAAGAGCTTGTTGCCATGGCTACAAGATGATATCCTTACCTTCCCGGTGTGGTGGTAGAGATGGAACGGCAGCTTGGGGGACTCGAGCACGTAGGTAACTTCCTGTATGCGGCAGGAAAAACAGAAAAAGTTTGAAGAATGAGATTGGAAGGCAAGACAGAAACTCTACGACAACTCACAAAAGATTCCTTTATAGGTGGGGTGAATAAAAGGTAACAAAATTCATGGTATGTAGGCATGCATATAAATGCTTCTTTTGGAAATATCACTCACTGTAATATATCAATTATTATCCATTTGACATTAGGATAGTGCCACCAATTATGATATAAAAAACCTAAACAATGATTTTTCATGAGTTTCAGAAATTTGTTCCATCCCACACAGTTCATTTCTCACTTGAAAGTATTAAAGAAGCCATTTGCAGGCTAGACTTTTTGATTCCATACATTTTAAGAAAGGATTTTTTCCCAACATTTTGGGCATCTGTCACACATTTTCATGCATCATTCAGTAATGAAACATCACACATAGAGAAGCATGGCTGTGAATTTTTAATTCAAGGAGATTGATTTAAAAGAGCTAGCTTATCTCCTGGACTCCTACTACACTTTACAAACAACAATAACAGAAAGTCATCAATACGTGACAATATCATCATGAAATGTACAAGATGACTGCATAATTTGGGACCGACTTGCTATAGGGCAGTCAAATTTGCACATCAACTTCAAGGTTTTATAACCAGATCGCAGTAGTTTGCAAAATTGTTTTAGATCTACACTGAATCCTATGAATAAAATTCTGATCGAAATTGGCCCCATCAGCAATAATTGAGTTGTAGCAACCCTCATAGACAGGCTGCACTTCTCCTTGCTTTTGGAAAGTGTGCAAAGAAGTGAGACAAGAATAGATGAATAGAGATTTTTCTCTTTAAGAGCACTGTATAATTTCAGCTCCATCCTTTTCTGTATACAATTCTCTGGAACAAAATGAAACATACAATACAAAACTACTAAAAGTGGACGACTTTGGGCAATATGAATATTTTGAGAGCAGCCCTAACCTTACCAGCACCCATTCTTAGTACCCCTTTCCCTATCTAATCCCAAAAGACGCCCAAAAAAAAGAAAACATAACATAACATTAAATCGTCAAGTTTAAAACAGGAATGCATCTGCATCATTCTAGTCAAATATAGCACCAGACATAAAAGCACATGTAGACATTAGCTTGTCTGTGCCTCAGCCTAAAATAGGTCTCTTCTTGTCAACAAAAAATACAAGACAACACACATACCATGACATATCATTTCTCAAAAGTCTCCTCCGACCCCCTCCCCCCCCCCCCTTAAAAAAAAAAAAAAACCAACAACAACAACAATAACAAACAACAAACATATTCAAGCAATACAACAGACAGGCATATACACTTCAGACAAAAATCTGGATCCATCTAGTATACCTCTAAAATCACAAATTTGTTTGATTTCAATGACACATGGTGCATGCACATCACTGTAATCCAAGCCTTGCCCCTTCTGCTCCCCTTGAGAGGAAATAGACGGAAACACAGACACACACACACACTAAAATACAATCTAACAATCACTATCATATAGTAGATAACACACACATGAATTTATTTCCCCCATTGAGAAACATGCAAACACATGCCCAATTAGTGCAGGTGTAGATAGAGCAAAAATAGACCCTGTTCTAGTAACCCCGTCTCCCCAGCACAGATTTAGAAAAAGACTGAGAAGGGGGGGGGGGGGGGGGTGAAATGCATTCAATTCCACAGGTCTTGTGAGATTGTTATCCATGACCTGACAAAGAAAATGAAAAGGGGAAAAACTAGGCAGATGAATTATACTATCATGTTGTGTCAAGGAACGCCTCAATTGAACCCAAGTGCAAAGTCCTTCAGCACCGCCGGTGTAACATCAAAACAACCCCAAAGGATTCCAAATTTACAGTACATGTACATGCTACATGTTTTGATATGTTCCCCCCCCCCCCTTTTTTTTTTTTCATTTGGAAAGGCAGCCACAGCACACTGAGTACCATTTTTGGTTTCTTCTTGAAAGGGACAGACATAATGGGCCAGACATCAGGAATGCATACTGTGTAACAATAGAGAAATGTTCCCATCTTTTCAAGTTTTTCCCACCAAATTTACCATTAACGGTATCGCACGTGTTTGTCCACAAGTTGACACGAATTCAATCTGTAGTCCTTATCCACTATAGTTTTGTAAGATAAAAATAATAATTTTGAACACTTTTGATCTAAAATGGACTGCACAGGATACACAGTATGACATCAATAGATTGTATGCTTGTGGTATTAAACCAATTCTAATACAGCCTCCAAATTTCTTTCAAAAGGCAGAACAGCAGAATCAGAACTGGTTCTCTTCATATCTACGAGGTAAAAAACATCCATCCCTTCCCATAAATTGTGCTTATATTTCCGTGTGCACGGAATATAAGCATGATTTATTGGAAGCGACGATTATTTTTTTTTTGTTTTTTTAATGATGTAGAGTATTTGGATATATGTTTCATTAGAGAAACAAATTTCTGTCTAAAAAATTACTACTAATCATTTATGAAGAATTATTCCATCAAAAACAAGTCATGCATAATGCATGGACATTTTTGCGTACACTTTATTTTATCTTTTCAGTTCATAAGGGGAACAACAAACACAGAAAGACGGCAGGACAGTGATAAGCACCAATTAGTCCCACAAACCGGTTCTGACGTCAGGTGAGCGACCATGGCGAATGGGTGTGATCACTTTCTCACCCGCAGCAAGGGTGACCCCGATTTGAACAAACGAAAATGTCATACAAGCAGAATCAACAAATCTATTATCAAAAAAAAAAAAAAAAAAAAAAAAAAAAAAAAAAAATCCAAGGGTACGGGAAGTGTGTAGAGACATGTATGCAAGCCAGAGGTTTTCAGGCCCGACTGGACATGGTATTTAGCAGATATTCTGTGGGGCTTTAAAGGGGGGATCAAGCCATATTCTATGGAGAAAGGTTGCCCATCCTTGCAGTAAATGACAGGCTTATAACATCCACAGAGGCATTAAATGCACTTCTGGCTGTCTGAGTAGCTTTGTGTTACAGTTACCCCACAAAAATGCCTACAACACTATTAAACCCATACATGTACTTCAACTGCACACAGATGTGTAATTGAGTGTAATTGATATTTTCTCCCATATTTTTTTCTCCTCATTGAAAAGCTAATCTACACAATGCAATTCCTCAAAACTTAAAACTATTGAAAGCAATATTGCAAGGTGACCTTATTTACTATAATCTCTTCTTCTAGCAAGTAATTTGCTTACAACGTCTCTTTGCAAATGAGTGTCTTTTCTCTCAGCACAAACTCAGACAGTCTCTAAAGTACCAGTAGCATGCAAGGCAACACTTTTCTAACAGCAGCCTCCATTCACAGCTGGCATCACATGGATTACTGCATATAATATGCCATCTCTAGCTAACTTCAAAGGCATACTACATGGGAAGTGCAGTGAAGAATGCGCGTTGCAATATCAACACAAGGAAATGACGATCATAGAGAGCAAATATTATTTCAGCGTTGACACACTTAAAAATGACATCATAAGCATTTACATGAATATCACATTTTTTTTCTATTTTCTGTTCTTTCCTGTCCTCATACCTTTGAAGAGTGGCCTAAACTAAACAGATATTACTATTTGTTAAAACAGAAACGGTGTACTGTGGCATGCCAAGATGGGATGGATGTTTATCATTAACGATGAAACATTTTTTACGGGGGGGGGGGGGGAATGATGGAAGTGAATCAGTGACAACCCAAATGTGAATTTACTAACAGAATGTTTAATTTCTAGTTAATGTTTCACTCTTTTCACCACTGTAAATGACTTGAAAGTGGGGTGTCTGCCATGAGAGGAACCTCATTCTATTAAACCTCATGCTCATGCAAGTGAAGAGGGGGTGGGTGGAGGGAATACCCCTTTTCATTGCATCTTGCATTAAAAACATTGCAGACACACGCATCTGTAACACACACAAACACACACACATATAACACACACACACACACAAATCCATGTGCAAAATTACAGTGGGCACAGATAGTGCATGATAAATTTACAATGCAAGTTTGGCATCTCCAAATACAACCCACTGCAAAAACTCAACACTTTGCCTCGTGAATGGGAAAAAGGTCATTGGCTTGAATTTCTACCCCAAGACATAATCTTGCGTTACATTCAACCATCCTTCTTTGCATAATTGATCATACCGTCCCTATTACAATGTTCTCAGTTGATGTTTACTACACTACACGTGAAACCGTAGAAAATCATCAATCGACACATGAAACCGAGAATCGATTTTCAGCTGAAACTCAAGCTCCCTGCATTTTGCCAGCCACATAAAGTGCATAACCCACCAGATGATGAATTTCTCTTTCCTCCTCCATTTTTCTTTCTTTTTTTTTTCTTTTTTTTTTGCTAAAGATTGTTCTGTGCCATCCTTTCTCAGTCTTTTTTGTTTTTCCCACGCAAAACTTTGCCATGAAACTGCTCCAATTATGATTTGTGAAACTTTGGCATTTTTTTTTTTTCACTATCAGCATGGAAACATGAATAAGAAAAATGAAATTATGAAAGAGACAAAAAAAAATCAAATTGAAGAGAAATTCAATTTCAGCTCACCAGTTCTGCTATCCTTTTTTTGTTCTGTTCAATACATTTCTGGATAGGTCTTGTTGGTTTCTGGAGTGGGGAAAAAAAAAACAGATAAAGTTAAATCCACTTCAAACATACATTGTACATCAACATCATTTCCAACAAAGATCACAGCCCAACATGCAGACAGCATGGATGGTCTTCTGGAGAAATTCTCTAAAACTTTGAACAGAAATGCAAAGACATATTGGTGAAAGAGATCTTTCAATTTGCTGTGTCTATATGTGAGATCTACTATACATTAGCATGATCACTTTCCAAACAGTGTGTTTCATAGAAATTTTTTTTTTTTAAAGCATTAAAATAAAAGGATTATACACAGGTGCTATTGACCGATTCTGTGACGCGCTATGTGTATTTTTGGCATGGGCAGCGCCATTACTGCGGTGTATCATCCGACCCCCCCTCCTCTCTCCCCACCCCTCTTACGAGCGCAGAATGAAAAACTGATCCATGGTTGTTTTAGCCAATGGGAATCTCGTACTGAGTGCGCGAATGCTTGCTTAGTGCGCGAACCTTTGTTACAAGTGCGCGATAAACATGTTGCCCGTGGGGTGGGGGAGAGCAGGGGGGGTCGGCTGAGACACCGCAATTTGAGCTCATGGCTGCGCCCAGTGCCATAAAATGTCTGCTGCCCTCAACGAACCCGAATCGGTCAATACTTAAACAGTAAAGAGAAGAAAAAGGTGCCGGCAATGTCATTGTCGAACTCTGGTCTGATATGCATCCCAATGTGGTCAAAACTTCTGCTTGCATTTCCCCTCACAAATGCTGGAGTGTAACAGCATCTAACATCACCTCAACAATTCTCCGATATCCAATCCCCAAATCCTACACAGCCATTAACAAGATGTAATCTTTGTGAGTTCAACAGGGTGTGCACCTGCAAATTCTAGGTTCGATCAAAAATTCGTTCCAGCATCATACATAGACACAAGTAGATTATGAGAATCATCTTCATGAGGTACATGTACGGTAGTAGCTAATGTGTCCGCCTCTCCAAAAAGAGGGAATAAGTCAACTCACAGCTGCCTTGTCGCGTTTGATTTTCTCCTGGAGCTCCGATATCTCCTTCTTCATCTGTTTCAGCTCTTCGTTGCTTTTCTCAATGACCTTTGGCTCAGCTGTCAAAAAAGTAGTATACGAACATGGATTGTTCAAAATCCCACTCCTAGACAAGTTAACTGCTTAGATATTTTTTTTTCAAATCATTCCCCTACTTACTGTGCCAGTGCTACCTTTAATACAGAGGGCAACACTGGCTAGAAGCATACAACATAGAGATGTTCAAAAGTATACTTGTAGCTTGAATAGAAGACAGAAGGATAATAATATATACCGGAATAAAATAGGACACACAATCACAAAACAAAAGTACTGTACGAGCTGAAATTTTTGCGTACAGATATTTTCGCGAATCGCTACTAGGAGGACATTTTCACGTGTTGTTAATTTCGCGATTGCGAGGTCTAACTGTACTTATCGTTCGCACGTTGTTATTTTCGCGTGTTGTTATTTTCGCAGTTCAAAGGCGATTCGCGAAATTCGCGAAAATATTCGCGAAAATAAAACCACCGCGAAAATTTCAGCTCGTACTGTCATCAAAACTTATCATAAGAATCGTTTCAATTTCTGACACAGCATCTTTTCAAGTTCACAAATATTTTCTTCACTGAAATCAGTAATGCACTATTACTTTCACTTGATCCTACTCTACACATTTCAGTATTGGGGTGGAATCCAGCTCACATGCACTTGATATTCATTGCTGTGTTGATATTGAAAAGCATAAAGTAGTTGTACAATAGTTATCTTTCAGGAAAATAATAGATATAATATTAAACTACATAGTAGACTGTCCTGTTACTATAATAAAAGAGAATATATGTCCTCAATCACTTGGCTATTAAAGTGATGTAAAAAGGATTACAATGCAAGTCCTTAACTTCTTCATTAAAAAAAAAATACTGGAATATACATTTGTAGAGTACTTTAAAATCAGATATGTCAGATGTTATTGGGATGCAGAGAAATAAAAGTGAAAAATAGCATCCCTCCTCTATGGAGTTCACTGTACCTTCGTTGCGGTCATTCGGTGTGAGTGACACTTCGGTGAGTGGGATGTACCACTGGAAATCGTATTGCCCTTTGTCACGCTGGAACATTCCACTGGAATGGGAGTTAAAAAGTGGAGGGGGGAGGATAGAATATGAAATATATGACATATGGTCAACATTACAGACAATTACATCCCAATTTCTTCCCACTTTGTCAGTGCATCGTATGACCTGTAAATACCTTACATTATTTATTGCGTAAAAGTTTTTATGGTGACGTATAATGTACATGAGAGAGGGAGGTTTGTGTTTACACCATGTGTATGGAGTCCTTGAAAAGACTGATGTTGGACCTTACATTATTACCAGCCCATTCACTATTCATCAACTTTGAATATTGTCATTTGTGGCGGCCATGGTCGATCAGGAGCTGCACTGCTTGAGCACGGATTCCAGATCCAAGATTACAATGTATCAATGGATCAATTGTGGTATTAAAATCATGCATGATCCAAGTATTACCCTCAGCCAGCACTCTCTAAGTCAGCGAAACCAATCCATGCAAGACCAAGCTTTACCCCTTTCTATGTTAGGGACTTTGGACAGTGTGTACAACAGTATGGGGTTTTCTGAGCCAATCAGCACTCGACGCACACACCGGATTTCCACCCTGTTTGACATAGTGGTGGCTTAACTTGAGAAATGTCGTTGAACTTTGCTGACCAAGCAGTGTGAAGATGTTCAAATATGTGACAAAAAGAGAGCATGTACTGCAGCACGTTAAATTTTTTGAGAATGACATTGCTGTTACGAAGAGATCTATGAACATAATAATATCACCATGCCAATTAACAGTTTAATAAATCTTTATTCTATGACTGACTGTTACTAAATTTCAATTTGAAAACTATTGTGCATGGGAAATATTGAGTGTGGGAAATCCAGTCACTGACTGGTTTTCATTCTTTTGAGGTCGTTAGCGTTAGCCTTAATTTCCCACCCCAATGTTTTCATAGTTTCATATGTGCACAATGCCAGGGCTCTCTTTAAATAGCAAACATGATCATATTGCTCTATTCTTTATCCTATAAAGCAACTTGTCACAGTAGGTCCACACACTTGGCTATCTGGGGTCACAATATGAAACTCTTGCAGTAATTTGCCCTATGCAGTATGTGTAAATGACAGCAAATGAAATAAATTTTTTTGCATCTCAATGCGAAAACCGATAACTCCCACGTGTGAATTGTTTAATAGTGCATGAAGGGAAAAGACAGGGAGAAAGCGAGAGAGGGCTACAATGGACAGCTTACCTAACAGGGCGCTTTGAGGCACAGATGATGAGGTCAGACCAGAGAAGGATCCTCCGCAGCTTGCGGCCACCGTCCGTCCACTCCACTAAGAAGCCTTGTCTTAGGAGCTCTCTCTTCTGCACCAGCAAGGAGAAGACACCATCGGAAGATGGAATTAAGAAAAGAGAAGCAAGGAATGTAACACATGAAGCACCGAATCAGTTACTACTCCGTATACCTATACCATTCAAATCGTTATGACATGATCTACAACATGGGTAACTTGTACAATATTGCACAAAACTTGTAACTTGCACAATATTGTGTGGGGGGATGAGGACAGGAGGTTACAGAGGGTTAAAAAAGGTTAGAAAGGGTTAAAAAAAAAAGATTAAAAAGGGTTAAAGAAGGTTGATATAACCCCAATATCTTTAATATCAATAATTTTGCCACCATGTACAGATGGATTCTACTGGTCTTTTAATCCTGCTTATTGCACACCATTTTGAATATTTTATTCACCATTGATTATTATGCCTGTCATAAACATTATGGTAATTCTAACGAGGGGGATTTTTGAAATTAAGAAAACTGGACACGTGCCAGAAACCTCTGCCAGAAGCAAAAAGTTTGTCAATTTTTACCTTGTCAACCGTCATGTCTCTTACAGAGTCTCTTCAAGAATGTGTTGAAATGAAAAATGTTTCAATTAGCACCTGCTTTTTTGTTCGACTTCTGTGAGAACAAGTCTTGCAAGAACAAATGATCCATCCCATATGCGTCAATTGCCCCTAAGAATAGCCGATGATGTGAAAATGTCTCATATTTCCATTGTCTATGGGAACGTCATGTGAATTTGACACCGCACAACTGCTCACGTCTGAAACTGTGACGCACGCCAAGGTTGAGACATATTGCTGCGCTGAATGGCATAAATAAACATATCATCCCCCTAAAGAGGTGAAGGAGGGGGTTTGGGTGGGGATTCCCCTCCCCCCTAACAATTAATAATTAGTTGGTTTTATTTGGGGGGGAGGGGAGGTTAAAAAAAAAAAAACTTATGTAGAAAGTAGTTGTTTGGAAATGAGTAGACACTCACTCCAGATTACAATCAGATTGGACCATACGTCATGGTTGGTAGTTCTACTGCACAGCTTGCGCTGGAAAACAACACTCAATAACACACAAAACCCTCTGGTCTATGCTAACAAATGTCAATGAACTTATGTCTACCATGTGATATGGCAATAAGAAAAGGATTGTCTCTTATTTCATTTTCAATATCCCCATACCCAAGGTGCACTTTCTTGTCACTTTACTCGATGTGACAGAGTAACTGAAAATACTTGATGTTTAGATTGAGGTCTAGAAGCATCACTTTTCAATTTAATTGTTACTTTTAATTAATTAAAAACTCACTTATTTCGTTACTAGCGTACAATGTTCAGTAACTTTTTCAGTAGTATACTAGAATTACACCGTTATATGTGGTTTGCCACTTTTCAGTTATAACTTTATTTCATTATGTATGTACGTAAAGCACTTTGAGAACCTTTTTGTGTTGAATCGCGCTATACAAGAACATTATATTATTATTTATTATATTACTTTTTGCTGCAAAGAAATTATCTTAAAAGAAAAAGTATCACCTACTTGATGCAAAAATCCTTAATTTTGAATAAATAAAATGCAGTACGACTGCAATACGGATTGAAACCACCACTGAATGTAGGGCCAAAGCTTGGTATCTATTGGATATGACACCTGTCTAGCAATCAGGTCATGGGTTTGAGTCCCACCCCTGTGAGTATCATGGCTATTACTCAAACACTGATATTCTGGTGTTCATTTACGTCAATGAAGGGCAATTTGTCAATCAGTCACAACAGAAGTATCACCTTTTCACTATCTCTGATTTATGTTTGTGGAGATTTTTGTCTCAATAGAATTGCAAGATAATAAACCAGCAGCTTGGTATCTATTGGATATGACACCTGTCTAGCAATCAGATCATGGGTTTGAGTCCCACCTGAGTGAGTATGTATGCCTACGATTTCTACCATGGCTATTATTCAAGCACTGATCGATGTTCTGGTGTTCATTTACGTCAATGAAGGGCAATTTGTCAATCAGTCGCAAAAGAAGTATCACCTTTTTACTATCTCTCATTTATGTTTGTGGAGATTTTTGTCTGAATAGAATTGCAAGATAATAAACCAGCAGCTGGGTATCTATTGGATATGACACCTGTCTAGCAATCAGATCATGGGTTTGAGTCCCACCTGAGTGAGTATGTATGCCTACGATTTCTACCATGGCTATTATTCAAGCACTGATGTTCTGGTGTTCATTTACGTCAATGAAGAGCAATTTGTCAATCAGTCACAACAGAAGTATCACCTTTTTACTATCTCTGATTTATGTTTGTGGAGATTTTTGTTTGAATAGAATTGCAAGATAATAAACCAGCAGCTTGGTATCTATTGGATATGACACCTGTCTAGCAATCAGATCATGGGTTTGAGTCCCACCTTAGTGAGTATGTATGCCTACGATTTCTATCATGGCTATTATTCAAGCACTGATGTCCTGGTGTTCATTTACGTCAATGAAGGGCAATTTGTCAATCAGTCACAACAGAAGTATCACCTTTTTACTATCTCTGATTTATGTTTGTGGAGATTTTTGTTTGAATAGAATTGCAAGATAATAAACCAGCAGCTTGGTATCTATTGGATATGACACCTGTCTAGCAATCAGATCATGGGTTTGAGTCCCACCCGAGTGAGTATGTATGCCTACGATTTCTATCATGGCTATTATTCAAGCACTGATGTTCTGGTGTTCATTTACGTCAATGAAGGTGTTCATTTACGATCAATCATTCACAACAGAAGTATCACCTTTTTACTATCTCTGATTTATGTTTGTGGAGATTTTTGTTTGAATAGAATTGCAAGATAATAAACCAGCAGCTTGGTATCTATTGGATATGACACCTGTCTAGCAATCAGATCATGGGTTTGAGTCCCACCTTAGTGAGTATGTATGCCTACGATTTCTATCATGGCTATTATTCAAGCACTGATGTCCTGGTGTTCATTTACGTCAATGAAGGGCAATTTGTCAATCAGTCGCAACAGAAGTATCACCTTTTTACTATCTCTGATTTATGTTTGTGGAGATTTTTTTTTTTTAATAGAATTGCAAGATAATAAACCAGCAGCTTGGTATCTATTGGATATGACACCTGTCTAGCAATCAGATCATGGGTTTGAGTCCCACCCGAGTGAGTATGTATGCCTACGATTTCTATCATGGCTATTATTCAAGCACTGATGTTCTGGTGTTCATTTACGTCAATGAAGGGCAATTTGTCAATCATTCACAACAGAAGTATCACCTTTTTACTATCTCTGATTTATGTTTGTGGAGATTTTTGTTTGAATAGAATTGCAAGATAATAAACCAGCAGCTTGGTATCTATTGGATATGACACCTGTCTAGCAATCAGATCATGGGTTTGAGTCCCACCTTAGTGAGTATGTATGCCTACGATTTCTATCATGGCTATTATTCAAGCACTGATGTCCTGGTGTTCATTTACGTCAATGAAGGGCAATTTGTCAATCAGTCGCAACAGAAGTATCACCTTTTTACTATCTCTGATTTATGTTTGTGGAGATTTTTTTTTTGAATAGAATTGCAAGATAATAAACCAGCAGCGATTTCTATTGAGTGATCTAACCAGTAAATCTCAACCCCCCCCCCCCCCCCACTATCTACGGTAATACAATATTTGGGCTCATACTTCTAGATACTTATCACTGTAGCACACAAGGAACAGGTCACCAATATTGCAAACTCCGTAAGAAAAAACAACAAAGTACCACGTATGTTTGTCTTTTGACTCAGAAGCTCATTCGCTGCTCTGTACCTGGTACACACATCTGCATGACAGCTATAATAGGAGAAACTTCTAAGTAAATTCACTGCTTCTCCCCTGAGCACAGTCAACTATTGGATCAGATGGTGTGCAAAGTGCATTATGATTATGACTCATTTCATACATTAACTGAAACAAATCACACCTTCCATACACATCTCCCCCCCCCCCCCTTGCTCTCTCTCTTTCTACTACAAGTGATACAGAAGTGGATGATGTATCAATGTATCGACTCCATGTGACAATCACACCATAGATGTTTGACACAGGTCTTCTGTATTGAAAAGCAAGGTTTCCATTTGAGTGCCAGGTAATCAGAAGTTGTACATAGTTTGTCCCAAACATTTGCATTATTCAAAAAAAAAAAAATGAATATACTACCAATTCAAGATATAATCTACTTCTAAACAGGAATTTTTATGCAAGAGTATTTATTAGGCACATTACCAGCTCCCTTACAACAATGTTTTCATCTGAACAACAGTATTCATTCTTATACAAGAAACCAACAAGATTTTCACCCTCCCCTTTACCGAACCAAATTAGCTGAGTCAATAATTTTTGATCAAGGTCCCATTTTGTAGAAGTGTATATGTTTTACCGAATGAACTGAAAAACTGTAAATCACTGCAGCAGTTCAGAAAGAACATCTAAGCATCTATGGGAAATGTGTGTTGTAGCAAACTGTCCTCAACGGGCTAATAGCATCATAGTTTTGTATATTCTACCGGTATTTTACTCTATACTTTTTTCCTTCTTCAGCCTGTTTTGATCGTATACCCAATGGCCCGAATTCACGAAGGTGGTACAAATGAAACCATGGTTTAAACCATGGACAAAAACCATGGAGCGCCAAGTGTTGCACGGAATATTTCGTTACGAAATTGGTCATTTTGTCGACAAAATGACCGTTTCTTTAACAAAATTATCATTTCGTGGAAGAAATTCGTGGAAGAAATTTTCATTTAGCTACAAAATGTTGTCATTTCGTTACAAAATCGATGAAATGACTGATTTCGTAACGAAATATTCCATGCGACACTTGGCGTTCCATGGTTTTTGTCCATGGTTTAAACCATGGTTTCATTTGTACCACCTTCGTGAATTCCTGCCTTTGTGTTCTATATATTTTGTACCCATAGTTTTTTAGTTGAGAAAGCCTTGTATTCACTTTGGGGCCTTTTACCCAACAAGCCTGAAAGGCTTTTAATTGGTCCCCCACAATGAATACGTTTATACTATGATGCTATTCTGTTTTTTACGAACAATAATCCTGGCCAGTTTGTTTCCTGGGATAGGTGCATAGGGTACCAAAGACAGCTGTGTGAGGCAGTGACAATAGCAAGGGGGAACTTGGTTTCGGTGTACCAGTGCAAGAAGTCAAGGGCTTGCATGACATTAACCCTTTTATGTACTTTTAGTGCCAGCCGATTAGAAGCACTGGGCACTGTACACACTGTAAAAGTCCTGACACAGAAAGGGTTGAAAATGACAACAATGGAACCAAAAGGCCAAGATCCTGCCTAAGTTACTGTCTGCATTCAGGAAGTGACTTCAATTTCAATAAATTCATTAATCCCACAAAACTTTGACAACAATTATGATTAGTTTTGATCATGTCCACTCAATCTGAATTCAAACGCATATGAAATAGAGGGCATCTCTTTGGTTTCATGTCGAACATGCATCGAAACTACAGTGATTTACCGTCTTCCTGTGTATTACACAGCCCTCTGCTGAAAATGCTGTTATTGACACAGGATGGTATTTGATGAGTCTGGTATATGCAAACAGTGATAAAGTGTATTAGTTGTAGTGACATCTGAAATTGCTTATGGGTATGATAAGAAGGCATTTCAACTCAGAGCACCTTAGTGTCAGCCATCAACAGTAGCTCTCATTCTTGTCAGCTTTAAGTGACTACAACCGAAAACAAAAACGTAGTATGTTTGTCTCAAATCGAATTTAAGCCACTATTTCACATTTTCTGTTTGGAATTGCAGCTCATAATTTGAAAATGCAAATCCTTTGAATTTAGTTTTGATCATGCTAATCAGCAAAAATTAAAACAAAAAGTCTTGAGCAAATTAGGCTACCAGCCTAAATACATATTTGTGGTCCAAACAAAGACAAATATTCTAGTTAACTGTTTGGCCAATAAAAACTCATTTGCCGAAACTTGTCAACACAACGCCCTTCATGCAATCAAAACCTTTCAGAGTTTTACTTGTACACATACACAATAATGCCTTTTTCCATTTTTTTAAAGGACAAAAAGACAAATATTAAACAGAGTATGTCTTTTCATGTAAAATATGAAGAGCTTCATACAATTCCTACAGCCCCCCATGACAAGAAAAAAAAGGGATCCCAATTATTGCCCACATGAACTTTACACCCTAGACATGATTACATTACCATATAGCCACTGACAGCTATGCTGTTCTAAAGGGGGGGGGGGGGGGGAATTATAGAGGTAATGTGTCTGATCTAGTTGTTGATGTACAAAGCATACATCTGGGTCCTACAAAAGAATTAGATGTGTGAGCATTTGGGCGTGTCATATTGTAATCTCTATGAGCTTTTACGATACCAAAAGTAGGGGAATTCCACACGTTCTGGTCTTTTCAGAATGTTACCTGCAATGGAAGAACTAACCCAACCAACAACACCTGATCGTAATCTTCTGTATACAGAATGTGGTGATCAAGGCTGATTGAGGTGTGTGTACACAATTTTGATAATCAAGAAAAAAAATGGAATGTCTACTTCTATTCTTTTTCAAGTGAACCAAAATCTTTGTAAGTTCACAAGATGCTCAATCCTTTGTGTGTGTCGAGTGCCGTTAGGCATAGAAAACCCCATAGCATTGTACACACTGTCCAAAGTCCCTGGTACAGACAGCTTGGTAAAATGTTTCACATCAGCTTTGCACCTGTGCATATAAAATGATAAAGAAAAAGATTGACTGCTTTGTCAGTGTGACTGGATGCATTAGGAAGTCTTCAAAAACAGATATGTGCCCCCCCCCCCCCCACTCCACATACATGGGGGGGGGGGGGGGGGGCAAAAAAAGATAATCATTTACCTACTTGATTTCTAGCATGACAGTTAACATAGCACAATATCTATTTCATAAAGGCAATTAGGGAAGAATACAGTTAAGAGGGGGGGGGGGGGGGCATGAGTGCACCTTGGGGTGGCGAATAAATGGTTGTTCACCACTATTTCATGACTTGATTTGCTTGCACTTTAGCTTCCCATACAAATTTCTCCCCCTGCCCCTTAATCTATTTATGACACACTGATCAAATTCGGCACTCTCAGCCCCAAGTGCAAACATCGCTGGATGGGACTCCAAATTGGTCCGCCTTCCTCACAGCCATTCATCCTCACCTGCGAGTCATGTTTGTGTTTATCATTACCTAAATATTTGAGCGCCTTACAAACTTTGACGCAAGCAATCAGTCACTCACTCTCTCCCCTCTTGTCTTTCTCTCCTGGGACATTGGTTTTTCAATCTATCCATCAAACAATATCTTATTATCATTCCATGTAAACATTTCTACCATAGTCTCTATTGATCTACTAAGCAGCCAAAACATATCTTTACATAATATATTTCATGTATCTACCAATACTCTCACCAACCCTATCTGTCTGTCTGTATATATATAATATATATATATTATTTGAATATAAATTCAAATAATGAATAATTATATTATGTATGTACATACATATTAATCACATCTACCTTTCTCTTTCTGATACTTGGTTATTTGATTTCAGCTTCTGTCAGACATAAAACAATAAATCAATTTTGACAAGTCATCTTATCATTATTGTTCACTTAAAAACATTTATTTTCTTTTTCTCATCTTTCATTTTTGTGGGGGTAGGTTTCTAATCTCTCCCTCTTATCATGACATTACCTTAAATTCTCCAAATGTATCATAGAATTTAAGGTAGAAAAGGTAAAAAGTAAACAATACATTACATATATGCAATATGATGCTGCCTAAGGCCCATAATTCTCTATCAGGGTAAATGTTCGCAAAGCCCTTCCCGAAAAGCTACTGCACAAGTTTATACATCAGTAATTTGCTGAAATTTGCCTGGTATGGGGAAGTAATTGTGTTCATTTCGCTGTGCGGCACACCCCCTCCGGTGACAGCTCAAGTACATCAAGTCTAGCGGCTTACGTTTATCAAAACACATTTGATAACTTGAATTGGACGTCATTATTCAATCATGCTACTTATGTGATGGGGGGGGGGGGGTGGAAAGGAGAAAGGGAGTGTTACAGCACATGGTTATTAAATGTGTGCTGTGAAGTTGGCTAACAAACATTGCATTAGGAGTCTATAGTCCTAATGTGGGCAAGCTTGCTTGAGGTTACTTGCTGACAAGTACAATAAATCAAAATAAAAGAAGCCACGGGCTTTTATCACACTTTGTACTGGGTACTGGCAGGGGTGGGTAGAATCTGAATACAGGCAGATGTTACAAGTCTACTTGACACGTGACACTCCTACACTGTTATCCCTTTCACTACAACTCGATCAAGTAATCTCAGAAATGCTGTACTTGTCCTGGATGCAGTATAATTTTTTTTTTTTTTTTGGTAATCAGAGAAGTAGACATTTATACTAGAACTACAGCTATGCAATCAGACCCCATGGATTCAACATTGGGAGTGCGCAGGGACACGAACATAGTACAAGCATGCATTTTTGTGTTGGACCATGTACGCTATACAGCATAATAGGGCTTGTGTTTTCATGTCTAGTTACACTGCTCACTGGCAAGAGAGGATTTCTTTCGGGTTCATTTTTCTCGTCTGGCCCTGCTGTTGAAATGAACTTCAGGAAGCAGGAAACAGCAGATGGAAGTTCTTGTCTGTCTACGAGATAAACAACGCTACACTATCTCACTGAGAGAGACCACAACAGATGGGGAGCAACTGTGATGGATTACACATCCATCCACGGGATGTTGGTCCATTGACGCGGTGACCCGGCCCCGCCCGACAACGGCACAATGCCCTACTACCAGTGGTGGCTACCCATCTCTTCTAAAAACATCACTGCACCCGTCACCGCTACCACTGGCACTTTATCATTTGGGCTCAGTGAACATTCCCAACACAAGAAAATATTGTAAAATGATGCTCAAAAAAGAAGGAGGATGGGGTATATCAGTTGGAGGAAACATGAGGTATGGGAGAGATTGGAATGAGTGCAAGAGGAAGAGAATGACTAGTGTGAAGAAAGGGGATAAATAGAGGGAGAATGGTAAAGAAGACAGCGAAGACTAGTGATGACGTTGCCATGGTGATGAACCAATAATACAAATGCTACAGCACGCAGAAGGACCAACATGTGTAAAGGAGCAAAACCACAAGGAGGAGGTGATAAAGAAAGAGGCAAGGGGAGATATAGAAAGGGAGATGGGGAGGGAAAATAGAAAGAGAGAGAGAGATATATATATCATATGCACAAATAATTGGAGAGTTTCTGGCACTGGAAGAGATAGTGGGGATACATGTCACACATGAAGTGGGAAAACTAAAACAAGGTGGAGAGAATGGATGAGAGAAATGTATTAAAATGAGACAGAATAAAGTAGAAAAGGAAGACGAGGAGAAAGACAAAGAAGAGAAGATAAGAGCAAGAAAGAGAAAAACAAAGAAAAAGAGAAAAAACAGGAGGAGATAATGAGGAAATGAAGAATTCATGTTGCAGAGGAAGCAGAAGAGGATGAAAGGACAGAAAAAAAGGGATAAAAAAAGAAAGATGGAAAAGAGGAAAAGAAAGCAGAAGGGAAAGATGAGGGACAAAAGGAAGGAAGGAAAGAAGGGGGAGTGAATGAATGAATGACTGTGGTTTACCTGCTTAGTGCTGTGAATCTCTCTGGTAGCCTCATCCACCTGCTTAAAGAATCTCTTGGTCTTCTCCAGCACCTGGCTGAAGATGCTGTGGTCTTCGTGATGTTCTGGTGTGTGCTTCAGCAAATCCTGCACAACATCAAGGTTGGGGAAAGCAAGAGTGAAGGGCAGAGAGAGAGAGAAAATGTATCAGAGTATAATACAACTTTGACATTCAAAGTGACATTTATGAAACAGGTAGTAATAAACTCACTAATAAACTAAATCAACTTTGAAATAAACTTAACTGAAGAGAGGAAAATATTGTATCCAGGGTGGTCCACAACTTGAAATTTTAGCATGTTGCAAGCTCACAATCTGAGAATATTGCAGAAATTGAATATGCGTGGAGCGCACACGATGAGTACATAGTACGCAATATTTTGCTGCTTATCTCTCTTTGTGCTGCTTAAATTCAATGTTCTCTCTCATGTTTTATATATCTAAAGTACCTAGTAGTTTGATGTTTCTTATGTTATGCACATGTTTTGCACATTTTTGAATACTTTTACTTTGAGCTTGTTGCAAATTCTTGAGGATGTTGCATAGCATGTTGCTGGCTTTTTAGGATGTTGCACAAGAATTTTAGCATGTTGCAGCGACATGCTGAAACCCCTCGTGGACCACCCTGGTATCAATGTGTTCTTCCACTGAAAAAAACAACAACATATAATATATATTTATATATTTATTCATTCATTTTTTTATTTATTTTTTTATTCATTTATTTATTTATCTACCTATCTATCTATCTATTTATTTATTTATTTATTCATTTATTTATTTATCTATCTATCTATCTATCTATTTATTTATTTATTAATTTATTTATTTATTTATTCATTTATTCATTCATTTATTTATTTATTTATTCATTCATTTATTCATTCATTCATTTATTCATTTATTTATATATTCCGTTTTATTTCTACAGGGCAGCCCCATTAGTAAGCAGGTATACACTGCCTTCCCTGGGGGAAGGAATACATACAATCAACTGAACAATGACATGAATGAGATAAGATTTCACTCATATACAAAAAGCGACTTTTATGAATGAAGTATGAAAGGAGAATAAAACCCAAGTTACATTGTATATGTGGATAGAGTGGATGCAGCAGTATTAGTGGGGACATCAGTAAAGCTTGAGGAGTATCCAGCAATCAGTTCAAAAGTTCTGAATTTTTAAAGTTTCAGAGCACCATCACTGGATGGGAGGACTACAACAGTTTTTGATGTCATCGCATGGCAATGATATAAAGAAAATATAAAGAGAATTCAACATATCTTCACTTAACTAGAATAATGAAAGAGCTCTGTATACATGTACCTCTTTCAGAAGGAAAGGGAATTATATTACCCTTGACATATCAATTATGTCAGTAACAAGTTGTGGAAATGCACACTTTCCATAAAAAAAAATTAAATTTTGTGGAATTCTCTTGACATTTTGACTACATATCCTTTACTGGAGAAAGAGTACAAACTTTGATAAACTTCAAAGGAATGGTGACAAACTTTCCCATGGTATATAGAACTTTCTAACAACTACTACAATACAACACTACTCCTGATTTCCACAGTATATTTCCTGTCTATCAAGCATTACAATCAAAACACTTTCTATAGATCATTGTTTACAAAAGAACAAACACATAATATATGAATATGTGGGCACATAATGTGGGCCTGGATTGTGAAGTGCCATTTCTGTACTTTTGGTTTGCACAACTAATCTTGCTGTCTTGGACACTACTTGCATAAATGTTCACTCCAATGGTTGAGCCCATCAAAGCAAAGTTCCTGGGCATCTTGCTTGGTTTGGGTTTTGAATTGGTAATTGTTTCTACTGCTTTGTTTCTGTTGTTGCTTGCTGCTGCTATCTCCGGGATTACCCAAAATTTCACACAGCTCGAAAGTAAATTTGACGCTACCGTGCAAATCATTATGCTCATTGCAATGAATCGAAAGCCAAGGAAGAAAAAGAGTGAATTCAACCTCTGTGAAATGTTAACCCGTTGAGGACGAGTCCCAAGTATACTCGGGCAAGTGTCTATGGGAAATGCGTGTTGTAGCAAAATCAATCTGTCCTCAACGGGTTAACACCCGCTACGGTTTCTAACCTCGCAGAGAAACAGAAGCCAGTATCAGCTGACTGAAGGGCGACAAAGAGCATGGACCGACACAAGAGGAAATGCACCATGGCAAAACCAAAACTATAGATTTCCCCTCTCCAGAGGTATCAACAACAAATTGTAAAAAAAAAAGAAAAAAAAAGAATAATATATAAATAAAGCAGGCCACTTGAAACTGAAAATGCAAACAGTCATGGCAATGCACGCAAGTTTAGAAAGAGATCGCATTCAAATAACAAAACAAAAAAACAAATCCAAATTGAAAGCACTGAAATTTTCAGTGAAAATCGTGACTTGGTATATCTTGCTTCTATTGAGAAACTTTGTAGAGATAAAACATAACCCTTTACTTCTATCAAGGTGTGTCTCATGGTACATGTAGCTCTTTGGGGAATTCCAGTATCCCTGGAGCACCAGGGTTAAAGGGACGTTATAGTTCTGGTTGAGATTGGGTATTCAGATTTTAAAGGGATGGTACAATTTTGGTTGAGATTTGGATTCAGTTTTTAACTTTTTGTGCGATAATTAGAGACACCAATTTTGAAATTATGACCTCTTGTTTTTGGATATCTCAGCAATTTCAAAACCAATGTCCATAAAATAGACTTTGAATTATATGCTCTTTTATATTCATAAGAGGTTTCTGTCTATCTCGCAAATGGTTGGAGACCTGAAGCCCCATGTCAGCCAAAACTGTAAAATTCCTTTTCACATATTAGGTACTGTCACCAAATACAAACAACAATGACATACCAGCTATCAACATCTTCTTAAATTTTTATACAATATTGAGCTCTGGCAAAGATGGCAAAGACATGAACTACTCTGCATTGCAGGAGCATAACATTTGCACAATTTCATAGAGCATGGAATGGACATGAAATGTGTGCACAAAAATATCTCATCAGTCTCATTCCCTGTCTGTTTGGCACATGATGCATCACGCGTTACCCCGGGGTACCGTAGTACCCCGGGTAACTGCGTTGTGTAGCACCACCTCACGTCCACTCGAGGACAGCCAGAGAAAAATGCATGCACTGTGTGTGCGTGCACATAGCATTCCCATGCCACTGCATGTTATGCGTGCATGGAAGCTGCGATACCACTAGTGTGTACTTTAGTGCAGTGCAGTAGTGGCTAGCGCGCGCTAGTTCCAGCACCAAAATAATTTCCTCTTTTTGGCACCCAGGGTACAACCTTTTTGAAAAAATAAATAATTCAACAAAATGGCTGATTTTTATTTGGTACCCCGGGACACCATTTATGTCATCACATGAAGATGTGTAATGAAGGCTTACTTTGATCATTTAGGCAACATACATTTTAGTCTTCCACATTGTCCAGCATGCAGCTCAATGCTTGCCACATTTAGATGGCTCTCCAGTGGCAAAATATCTTCACACCTTTTTTTTCTTCCTTTTTTTTTCCTTTGGTCATGTGTGGATTCGTTCGTTTAAAAAAGAAGGGGTTTTAAAAAAAAAGGAGCTTCGGTGTCCTGCCATGCTGCTCACTAAAGAGTGTTCTCTTTTGAGGGGACAAGGGCATCACAATTAATCCACAAGAGACTTTTGGAATCCATGCATGGACAGTTTGGGTACACCGTGAGTTCCGAGTAGTTACTGTAGCAAACTGCTGCTGTAGACTGTTTCGGCCAAAGGGGGGGGGGGGGGGGGGGGAGAAGAAACATGTCACTAGTCTTGAAGGGATCGTGTAATATTGGTTGAGACCTAATTTCAGGTTTCTAACCTTTTATTGGTGAGATAATGAGAAACCTCTTATGAAATATGAAAGAGCATGTAATCCTATGAGGAATTCAATGTTTATTTGATGAAAATTGGTTTTGAAATGGCTGAGATATATATATAAAAAAGAGCGATTCTAATGAAGTGTGGGACCCACACTTTATTATGATCGATTTGTTTTACTTTGTTTTTGGATGTTTCAGTCATTCCAAACCCGATTTTCATCAAATAAACTTTGAATTCCTCTTAAAATGGTGTGCTCTGTACTATATCATAAGTGTTTTCTTAGTATCTCGCAAAAAGTTAGAAGCCCAATTCTCATCTCCACCAATACTGTACCATCCCTTTAAAGTGTCCCACAGACTTTGTAGTGACAGTGTGGTCTTTCATTGATTCTACTTCTGGTACAAAACTACATGAACCAGATGTTTCCCTGCCATGATTTTCACTTATTTATACTGTTCAGGATTAGTCTGCCTTCCAGACACTGCTTTTGTAATAATCACCAGTAAATGAATGACAGTGTCCATGTGTATCAACACCATTGTTTTTTTTTTTGTAGATCTCCCAGACAATCTATGAACTACAGTAATCAATTAACTACACACACGAGGAACATGTTACATAGGTTAAAAGTATCACTGAACAGAAATAAAATATACATATAATTCTTGAGGAGAGGGAGCAATCAAGAAAAGATGAACTGACTTTAATATAACACACATTTCCCATTCACCCCAGCCTGAGAATACTTTAGACTAGTCTTTAATGAGTTAAAAGCCTATTCCACTCAGAATTATTAGAACAAATGTGTAGACACCTTTGAACTCAAATACACTCAAACAAATAACACTTCATCTACACTTTTGCCATTAAATGATTCTACATCTCATGTATACATATTGTATATCAATATAGGGCAGTGGCCCAGTGGCCCAGGGCCATCAAATTTATTTTTTGATGGCCCAAAGCAACTACGATTCAAAATGGATTGTTACTTTTGCTTTTATTTTAGGCCACTACATACCTTTTTCAGACCTCCAAATTTCATATCTAAAGATTTTTGTGGCCCAAAAGGGCCACCAGACAACAAAAAAACCCTAAATGTATATAATTTTTTAGCAGCACGCTGTTGATTATATTTAAACAAAAAAAAAAAACTCCCTCGCTCTAAATCAATGGAAGATTCCACCTTTTCATGCTCCCATTGACAAACCTCTACCCCTAGAAGATCAGCCTATTATAGACAATATAGATTGATCAGTCAATCTCAAGGCAATTGACCCTCCAACACACACGCACAAATAGGCGTGACATCATCGGTGTGATATCATCCCGGACTTTTGGCGGACACCTCCCTCTTTGTAATAGCAAAGACAATTTTAGCGACATCTGACTCAGAAGATCTACTCAGTACCTCAGATTCAGTGACACCAAAGCATCACCCCGCAAAATTTAATTCATTTACAGGGCAGTGTGAAAATAGATATTGCCTATCTGTTGCGTGGTTGACTATGTCTACCTCTGAGAATAAAACTTGTATGGCTCCACCCTCTTCACTTTCCTTTCTCTATTTCTTTCTCTCAGACTTTCTCTCTTCTTTCTATCCCTCTATCCCACATCCTTATTCTCTCTGAATATGATTGCCCTTATGCCAATCTTATAAACCTTTCGGGAGTCTCCCATTCACAAAAACAAAAAAACAAAAAACAAAAAAAAATTGAAACAAAGTGACTCTAGAAGTGAGGTTTAAAGAAATATTCTTTAGCACAGAAAGATGGTTCCAAGTGAAGACCTTTGTCAGTGTAGCAAGACAGAGAGCCATGAATTAAAACCCAGAGTGATAAAATGGGCATGCAGCAATGGTATTATCAAAAGTCAGTTTGTCTAATATTAAATGACATCCTCTGAGCCATTTAAAGTTTGTGTTTCCCTTTTGCAACCCTGAAAATTAGATTCATTTGATATTGGAAAGGTAGGCAATTATACAGAGGGTTCCTCAAAACAACAAAACTAGCAACTTCTTTATGATGGAGGGGAAAACAATACTATAGATTTTGAGTGAATATACCTCGGACCATGAAAAAAATTCCAAACATCATTCTTGGTACAAAAGGGGAGCATATTCTCAAGTGACATGGGGTTAGTTTTTTTATTTCTTTAAAAAACAAACTCCCAGGTGTATTACCATGATATTTCATACATAATGTTTGGAGACTTTATTCTTCAGCCATGCAAAGACTAGTGACTTTGGAAATGGGATGAATGACCTAAGGAGATGTCAAGGTCATTTGACTGCATACAATGTCATGTGTGTGACCACTCTATTACATTCACTCTCTATTGTCAATCTGCGATACAAGGTCTTGTCTTTATCTGTCAAAGATGTCAAAAAAAAAAGAGAAAAATACCACATCCGTTCAATAATTTGAGCAGGGTCATGGATGTACAATTGTAGTTTTTCTACCAAAATAAAGTGGATTTTGTGATATTTATCGATTTTGAAATGCAAGAAGAATACTAATATGCCATTCACATCACACTCACCTGACTATATCAACTATTTTGAGGTATAACACAAGAAATGCTCACTTCACGCAAGACAGTGAAATGGTCACAGCCTTCTACATTTATTGTCTGCTTTTCCAAAAAAAAAAAAAATTCACAAGTCAGTCTCCCAGCTTTCAAAAAAAGAAGGTCAGTTATAGGTCAAATTCTAATTGCATGTAATTCTTCGAGTATTCTTCCAGACATGTGATGAATTAACATAACAATATACAAAGTACTTGCACATCCCCAAATAAAATAATAATCAACAACCATATCATATACATACACTTTGAGCAAAAGAAATAAAAGCATCAAAAACATGCTGAAAGATACTGACGCTTTGACAGATGCAGATATGTGAGGAGATGGATTTTTTCCCCCCACTGGTAAACAAGAATAAACTTAGAATGAGTTATGAACTGCGCTATTACCAATGCTGGATCTATGGATTGAAACTTAGTGGAAAATTGGGGCGGTTTGCCACAGGGGTTTACCGATGTACCTCAGAGATGCAAAAAATCTTCTGCAAACCTGCCCCCAGACCAAACCAGGGAAACACTAACTAAAATGCAATGTCTAGTGACCCCCTTAATGGCACAAAGTTTGCCGTCTGGCAGCTGGTCAAACACAGCGTGCCACTAGAGAAGGGTCTGGCAAGGAGCCTACACCATGAAGTAACACCTTCATCAATTATAAAACTTTACGGCAGCGGGGGAAAGCGTAAGTGAGTCACGCTCAAACGCAGCTGCATGGCATTGAACGATGGGGGGAAATTATGACTGGGAGGTCGACAAAAAATGTATAGGAGCCACAGAAAACAAAACGTCAATGACTTTGATCTGGTGCGCACCTCTCTGCTGCACAGAGCAGAACTGTGAAATCTGTAATTGCCCATTTGGCTTGCCATATGCTTTGCCTCTTGGCTCGATGTCACATGAAACACAGATCATTCTGCACCATCACAAGACTGAAATAAACTCACGAGGCCTTCCAGCTGGACATTTGATATGACATGTCTGTTTTAATCTTATTCATTTTATTATTTCTTTGGAGGGGGCAGTGGAGATTAGGAGGTAAGGGATGTAAGAAAACAACAATACACTGAGTATAATTTGGGTGTAATGCAGCAAGTACAATAGTTTCACACAAAGTGAAGTACAGATACAGTACAAGAAGCCTCAGTCACATTCTTATACTGTCTGATTTGTGCTAAAATATTTGACTCTACAATAGCATGTATGTTTCATTTTCATTGATGTTTTCATTTCTAGTCAATAAAACCTTTGGGGAGAAAGTTCTACTCTGATTGGGGTAAATCCCTTTAAAATGGAAGAGCTCCTGAACGGAAAATGACATAATCATGCACCAGTTATTTCTACGTGCAAAGCACTACCAATGATCCTGAACATATCTACGAGATTGAAGGACATATTTTACCGCTGCTTTCCTTTATTGCAACTGAGGGACAGGATATTGCTTTTGTTTCTTTTAGATCAGTTTCCTTCATTAACGCAATTCTGTCTTGCAGAGAAACAACAGCTTGAAGTTTTGAGTTCTGCACATGGATTGGGGAAGCAACACGTACTTGGTTTGGGGTTTTCCAACAACTTCCCTATCCTGCGAAACCAAGCCGCCACAAGTGGCTGCTTCACGATGTTCTGGCACGCTAAGAGCCCAACGATCTTGTGGGCTTGATGGCAGTTTCAATTTCAGGGCACTATGAATGGTTTCCCCTCGTTAGCGACAGTGCATTTTTTTTTTAACTCTTATTACAGACAAGTACAAGTACAACATTGGTGGTTCATTTCAGGGTAGTTCACACAAAGAATTGCCAATGGAAGTTTATACACACATGGTACTGTAACAAATTTTCTGTATACGTGCAGAATTTGGAGATATAGGCTTCTGTTTCTTCCTCTTTTCTGGCAAACATTGGTGTACTTTTTGTCACAGGTTGGCTCGCATTAACCTCACTGAGGTGTGAAAAAAGACAGATTGTTTGGTGGCTGTTTTCAACCATCATATTCATGGTTACATTGCCACATTCACTGTACAACTTACAAGTTTATTTGTCATGGTTTTTTTTTTTTTGTTCATAAAAACCCTTCCACATCGCAGTTATGCAATGACCACTTTTGTCTAACCACAGCTTTTCTTCTCAATTCCCATTAGCCGCAGTCAGACTGGCAAAAGACTGCGATGTCTTTGTGATCTTTTGCTGTCCGTTCACACCGGTTTCACAGCGTTTGAATATCCCTAGTTTGAGTGGGAAGTTTCGCGAAAAGTTTCGCGGGAAGTTTGCAGTCACACTGGCAAAACTTTGAGATCTTTAGGACCGTGATCTTAAACTTCTTGACCTTTTGCCAGTGTAACTGTGGCCATTGTTAAATTTGCCATATTAACTTTCCATGTATCCTCATGGGGAGGGAGTTTGGTTGCATGATTTCTTTCTTTGAAATGAATGTTGGTGTTTTGATAATGGTAGGCCTACATGCTATAATTTCTCATGGAATTTGATGGAAATTGAGACAACTTGCAATATGAAACTATTATCTTCCCTTCCTGTTCATCCCCCCCCCCCCCCTCCCCCAACGAACACACAAAAATCACAAAAATAAAGAGAGACTTGGTATAAATGATGAAGAGTGAAGTGACCTTAGTAACTTGATCTATGATCCACAGGTCAGCTCTTCATATGTGGCAGTATGCCCATGGATCAACTTACAAAAAATATGTCTGAATGGTATGCAGATCACATGGCATACAATATAATCCTTTGACCTTGAAACTTGGATTATAAACAGGTTTAATAAACCACAGTTTTATCAACCTGGGCCCAGTTTCAGTGCCTAGCGTGATTTGCGGCGGAGTACGCAAATGTGTGCATGAGAAACTGCCAACTCTCAAGGTGAAATGCCCACCTACTGGTTTCCAAGGAAACATATGCCGACCTCACGCTAGATGACCAGGGGACTCTTAAACGGGTCCCCCCCCCCCCCCCCTTGATCCATAGGAAGAAAATAAAATAACATTAAAGGAATGGTATCATTTTGGTTGAGACCTAATTTTAGGTTTCTAACATTTTTGGGTGAGTTAATGAGAAACGTCTTATGAAATATGAAAGAGCATGTGAATTCCATGAGGAATTTAACATTTATTTGATGAAAATTGGTTTTGTAATGGCTGAGATATCCAAAACAGAGCGATCATAATAAAGTGTGAGACCCACACTTTATTAGGATCGCTTTGTTTTACTTTGATTTTGGATGTTTCAGCCATTCCAAACCCAATTTTCATCAAATAAACTTTGAATTCCTCTTAAAATGGTATGCTCTGTACTCTTTCACAAGTGTTTTCTTGGTATCATGCAAAAACTTTAAAGCCCAATTCTCATCTCCACCAATATTGTACTATAGTATCCCTTTAACCTGACCAAATTGGCAGGTAAAGACAAGAAGGTAAATAAATGAAGAGAATTGAGCATCTCGTTGTACTTACATTGAGCACCATGGTGAGCTTGGTGATCCCTTGTAGAGGACTGTACAGCATGGCTGAAATGGAAAATGAAAACAGAAAATATGAGCACCACTCTCCCTCAAACAAACAGGGCCTGTTTGAAACTGTGGATGAATGCAAACATATATATATTTTTCAAGTTGCCATAATCTTTCATTGTTACTCCCAGAGTATCTGCTCTCACTGCTACTTGAAAAGACACTTTGTTGGTTAATATCAAAGGCCCTTTCATACTAGAGCCTAGAGCCAACGAATACCCAACGAATTCAAAAATTTGATGATACATTTGCATGCAATGCTTATACTAGAAGAGTTTATTGTATGTTTGACATTCTTTGTATTTCATTAGTTATTAATAGGGATTCGCACAGATACCCAAAATTAAAAATTGGCTCTATTGCATCTCTGTGTATTTCTACAAACAGCTAATGAATACAAAGAATGTCATACATGTTACAAACTATTCTACGATTGTAGTATTAGCAAAGGATGCGAAAGTATCATCAAATCTTTTAATTTATTGGGGCATTTGTTGGTTTCATACGGTCCCATGTGACAGGGCCATAAGCCAGAGGGGGGCAAGGTATTAAGCAATTTGCAGCAAAACCCTGGTGTTCAGGCATGACTGACACCAACTCGATCTTCAAAACAGATGATGATGAGAAAGCCACTGTCAAACAACGAGAGTTTGAAAAACCATAGCTGCATGACCCCATGCTACCAGAGCCTTGTAACTAATATATAGGAAGCTACTAAAAGACTAGGGTTGGAAGTAAATGCTAACTGTAAAGCAAAATTCTATTGGTGACCAAATCTACCATTATTGACTTTTTCCACAGTAAGCAGTGTTAGAATAAACCCTCAGATCAACAGATCTATAATATAGTGATATTCATTCACAAATATTTTGATAGTTACAATATATTCTAAAGACTTTGGTATTGTGGATTTTTTGTTTCCTTTTTGTATCATGCATTTTATTATCACCAGACATCTCAGTCAGTAAAGTTCAACAATTCACTGCAACTGAGCCAACAGAATTGTGAGCAGTGTCTTTAAGCCACAGAGACTATTTGCTTTTCATGGCTGGCTAAGTCTTCCATTAGAACTTTTGTACATTCGCAGCTGGGGCACAGAAAAACGTAAACCATTAAAATTTCTTCTGGGTATCTTAACAGACATCCTCCTGATTCATAGTCAATCTAAATTTAGTCAGGATTACACCTTGATCAATCAAGTATCAATCTAAATTCACTCAAATAATTCACAATCCTTACTTTGTTGATGCTACATCATACGTGAATGAAAATGAAAGAACGCTCACAGACAGAAAGAGAAGCTAACTTAAATGGTTACAAGACTTCCCAAATTTCATGAATCTCAAACACCACATCTTCAAAGAAAATTGAAGATGTTCAGGGAATTTATTTCTGACTCTGAATCCATTGCATTTGATTGCTTTTCACTGCTGGGGAGGGATGCATCACTCCTATTGTTATCATTTTTTTCAACATATAAGATTCAACTTATATGATAAGTCTGTCCAATTTAATCACAGGAAGGAATTAGTATCAATATCGATAGAATCATGGATATTATCACAAGACTGCATTTTCAAATGACACTATGTTCAGAGAGAATTTTTTGTACTTATGTCCTCATATATATATATATATAAACAATTTTGAAAGTGACTGACATGTTAATTCTACAATGCAGCCATAAGGATGACAACTCACATGCCAGATGAAAATTTTAATTTTTGAAAATATGAACAGCTGGTCAAAAGCACATTTCCATACAAAGTGATCGATACAACTCAACTATCAGCAACTCTCAAATGTCGTTTTATATGTTAATCATCAAATAAAGTGTGTTGATACTATCCGTTTATCGATTTGAACCATAAATGCAAATATTTATAGATCTATAGAACCTTAAAGAATAGCCTATGGTGCTTTCTAGGCCAAAGGAAGATATTGTTTCTGTGCCATAAAAGAATTACTACCTACTGCACCTGGCCTCTTGTTGCAAACATTGTGATGTGTCTCTTTGCACGAATGATGGATTACCACCCCAAAATACCAACCTATTCTGGATGACATCTAGCCAAAAATAGTCTGGCACAAATGAAGAAAAAAGAAATACTCATTGGCCTCAGCACAGCTGTCATGCAGTTTCACTTCATAAAGATTTGCACCACATAAAAATCCTTAATACATACAAAAAATAAACACAGAAAAAAGATTATTCATCAGCTCCATTGGGCACGCTGTGCTATGTGTGTATTTTCACCGCACAGATGCATGATCCCTAGTACAAATCCTCACCGATCTCATTTTCGTAAGCAGAATCTGGAAGTTTTGACCTGACTCAAGGAATTAATCCCATCAACAGTCTCATATCATTCCCCACCCCCATTAACTTTTTTTTTGTCAAAGATTTACATCCTATGAAACTGTTATGGTATTTCTTAATGATTTATGAACAAATGACATTTCTCCTTTTTTTGTATCTTACAGTCATATGTCTCGAAAGGTACTTCAAAAACAAAATCATGCTGCAATTAATCACGGAACAAAGCAGAGAGAGGAAGCCACTCGGCATCTTTGGTGACTAATGATCACTTGATAGCGACTTGAGAGCTGGAATACTGGTATCATAACATCATTAGTATTAACGAGAAAGAGGGGGAAAGGAGGCATATCCTTGAGGTGGTATGAGAGGAGCATTTCTCTTGTTTGAATCAAAACCTAAAATTGGTCACATGCATGGAGAAATCATTCCTAAGTCTCTGTGTCAGGTCCAAAAAGAGTCTGTCCTCATGAGCTCAACAAACATTAATTTGGTAATAGTGTTACCAACGAAGACATCAAACCTAATAAATGATGACCCTCTCTGAAAAATATGGAGGGTGATCTGTACTCTCTTTGACAAACTTACGATAAATCATAATTGACATTTCACTGGTGTCTGGTTTCCAAAGGGGGAAAAAAAGACAAATTTTCATGACTTTTGGTTAACTTATTGACAATACTAGCTTGATTTACAATTTACTAATTATATAAACTTATTTCAATAGAAAGATGAGGGAAAGCAGAGCTGCTGTTCTTTTAGCCTTGGTATGTCAGGCAAATAATACCAATACCATGGTAATGATACTAATAAATAGTTCTAAGAATAATGATGATGGTGATGATAATGATAACCAGAATAATGAAATAGTCATGACAACAACAAACCCATTCCAACTTATCACAAAACCATTTGAATTTAATAAAATTTCTGTGTATGATAGCATTTCTCAACTTAACTGATTCCCTACCCTGCTTCATCATAATGCCACAAGTTCATTGACTAGGCCTGTATTTCATACTCTATGTCTTGTACAGCAGATTAAAGTTGTTTGTATTGGCTATTGGTAAATAAATAAATGGATATTCTATTTCTTTTTTTAAGCAAAAACATCAATGTCCTCTCAGAAGCATTAGCCGCAATACCTGCATGACAGCCAATGTAAAAAAATCAATAAAAACATGAATCAAATGTTAATTCATGATACCACAGAGTACTTGGTAAAAATCATTAAGTCTTGCAGTTTCAGCGGCAAAGGCTGGGAGAGAGGAAGAAATCCCCCGCCCAGTGAGTTAATCATTAACTCACTCTGACTGAGGCAGGCCACCCTCCCGCTGATCCATCTCAGGAAATGCCAAGAACTGGGTCTGATAATTATTTCAGCATTTACCAAAAATTAACATGTAATTACGGCTCTGATTCACAAACGAGATTTCTACTTCCACAAAAGAGAAGTCGCATGCGTCCAGTGGTACAGAAAGCACTTTTACTGACACCTTGAAGCTATGGTGCACCACATGCATCAACCGCCATCCTATGAAGTATTGTGATTTATTTCAGTTTTCTGGCTGATTTTTCTGCACTTGACACATGACACAAACAACAGTGCCTGTCTGTTATGTTTCTCCTTTACCAAATACATTCACCTATTTCTGCGCCTTTTGTTCAACCATGTTTACCCATCCATTTTATCTCAAATGACACCATATTTGCTTAATATGACACTCTGAACAAAATGTAAACATTTACTTTAGATAAAATACTCTTAACTCTTACCACAACTAAACAAGGTATTCAAATAATCAGTGCCAAAATCTCTACTATCATTACCCTTAACAAGCAACACTAATTCTACTATAATAATTAATACTATTATCATCATGATCATAACCATCATCAACATTATAATCACTGCTAATAGATCATTCAAGTCTCTTGTTTTTAACACACTCAACATTATTATCATCACCATTTTCACTTTCTTCATCGTTATCATTCGGTCATGGATTTGGTCAAAGAAAGCCATATGATACATACGGTCACAGACTAGCAGAGCACATTAAAGGTCCAGTTTACCTTTGGGAGCAGTAATTTCAAAAATGTTCAAGATATCACATTTGATGCATATGTGTAGGTCTGTTGTATCATAAAACATCCTACCATATGAAATATTTGCAATAAAACCTAAAATATAAGGAGATATCAGGGTTTTTCTCAGTAAACCGTAACTGTATACGGTTTAGTCTGGAAACATTTTTATTATAACTATTGTTCACATTTTGTGTATTTAACAACACTTCACATCAATTATACGGATTCAAATTTTGACAGTGGTTGTTTCTATCCCTAACTCACATTTTAGAACTATTTTAAAGCACTAATACTTTCATCTGCAAATGGTAAATTATGCCTTTAAAGGGGAAGGCTAGTAACTGATCAGTGGGAATCAGTGGAAATGCTGGGAGATGATTGTTCCAATCCTTATGGGATTCATTCAAGAGTTCATTGTATATCTGTTGTTGTGTGAAAATGATTTGCTTCAGTACGATCTCATATTCAAGTAATGTGCAGATTAATGCTCCGTCACTGACCAGGGACGCTAACCTGGAAGCATTAAACGGCACATTACTTGAATATGAGACCATTCTGAAGCAAATCATTTTCACACAACAATAGGTATACAATGAACTCTTGAATGAATCCCATAAGGATTGGAACAATCAACTCCCAGCATTTCCACTGATTCCCACTGATCAGTTACTAGCCTTCCCCTTTAAAAGTGCATCCAATTATAAAAGACCAGAAAAAGGATTATGGCAGATACAATGAAAGAGAAGAGAAATGCTCACGATGACGACAATAATTGGTGTGTATTCATTGGTCAGTCAGTCCTGCTCTTACCTTCGAGTGTGTACATTTCTCCCGACTCTAGCTTGAGGGCCTGCTGAGCAATGTTGCGAAACACTTCGTTCTCAGACTGGAGGCGCTGTAGGGTGCTCATCGCCCGCTTGTAGTTCGTCACGTATTCCTCATGGATGTCAAAGTGGCTTGCCTGAACAGCAGGAGAGCAGATATTTAAAAAGAAAAAAAATATAGGTGGGTTAGACGTAAGGTTATGTTTATGCAAAGTGAAATACAAAAGGAAACTAGAAATGTACATGCAAATGACTTTATTGACATGAATAGTCTACACTTGCACAGTATATACATGTAGTTCAGAAGCAAATGGACGAAATTACTACAAAAAGTTGGATTCAATATGAAATTGACTCTATCAGAGCATTTTCTTGCTGCTCATCAGTACTGCCTTGTGAATAGAGCGTTTCTAGTGCCACAATATGCACAGTGCATGCATGTATGTATGCTTTAGATACACATGTGCAAAGACACATGATAAACATTTTCATATGATGCTTCCTACATAAATGATGCAATATACACATTCTTGCACCTAAAAATTTATGACCAGCTGCCATATAACATACTTCTCACTGCACTTGCTGGAAATGGCAATAGAACACCCATTTTTATAATAATTACAAATAAAATCACAGTAGAAATTATGGGGTATTGAACAAGAAAACAGAATTTATGAAGACAGAAGATATTCTTTCAGGCAATTGCCTCTTCAAAATGATTAAACCTAGTGACTGTAATATGTATAAATACAAATGTAATGAAAGTATTACCTATTTTTACCTAGTGTCACATATAACAGAAACTGCAAAGAAGCCAGAAAAGAGTCTATCTCATCTCCAAGATAAATGCTGAATGGCATTTTGCAAAAACAAAAGAAAACATCATTCAAAAACATGACACACTGTTTGAAGTCAAATTTACAAACTATCAGCTTTGTGTATGAAAATGTTCATATGGAACAATAGACGAAATATCCAGCAGGGAGGGGGAGGGGTGGAGAGGTGGGGGTGGGGTAGGAAAAAGAAGAGGTGAGCTCATAAACATACCAGCAGAAACAATGAGGGCACAAATATAGCTGTAGTCTCATGGCCTCACGTACAATGGGGATAGCAGTGACATTATTTCACACTCAGCGCAACAAGGAAATGATGGCAAATGCACGTCACTTTGATAGTGGTACAACATACATCATGGCACACACATAAGTCAGAAGGCAAAGTGTAACAAATTCTTTCTTTCCTTTAAAATATTATTTTAAAAACCTACTCATGAATGAAGCAGATGAAGAAGAAGATGAAGAAAATGCTTTAATTTTTGAAGTATTTCACATTCATGTAAAAGACTACAGAAAAAATAAACAACATCTTGATGTCCTGTTGGCAATGGAGTGCTGGTTTACATAATGGCCAATGATTTTGTGCTTGCTCTAATAATAACAGATTTTCAAGGCCTCAATAATGACCTAGTCACAATTACCCTAATTGCAAGATTTTTAATAATGTGTATCTTGGCTCTTTCCCACTGCAGTCTGGTATGCATTAATCATCTTATAAGCATTTAAAGATCAAGTCAATTTTGTCACAGTCTCTCCATAGATACTGACTTTTTTCACATTTTCATGAGTTTTTATGCATAAAATTTTCCCCCAAATGTTGCCTGTGCAATTCATCACTACCTTGCGGGGGTTTTTTTCCCCATGGCAAGAGTTAGAATTTTTCTTGGATATCAATCAAATGGGCTGGTAATACAGAAATTATATGTGGCTGTCTGTACCATGATAAAAACACATTTGTCTAAATTTTTAACAACTAATACTGGCATATGTGAGTTTGTGAGGTCATTAACATTCAAATGCTAGGGTTCTGTGATCTGTTTGCAGGACTAAAGTCTATTCACGGCATATTACTGAGCACAACTATGAGTATCACGTAAACCGTCACAAGTATCATATACATATATTCTGTTCCCTGCTTATAAAAATAAAAGGCAACAAAACACTGCAGGGAGTTCTAACACGCTGAGTGTCAGATTAGAGTTTCAGTGTACAGACCACCACGACTAGCAACCTTTGTTACATCACTGAGAATCATTAAAAAGGAAAGGAAAAACGAGGAAAAACTGGATTGTTTCTTCTTTTTTTTTCATCATATTTTCATTTTGAAGGATGTGGAGGACAGTGGTATAAAATAAAAACCAAATTTTCACTAAAATACCTCATAAATCACTGGGATGCGGTCACGTCAGCTATTGCATCACTGCTCACCAACTTCAAGCACACTACAATTCAATATCCGTAATGGCACGCCCTTTGCAATGAGTTACGGATATTAAATTAATCCCTCCCCCCCCCCCCCCCCCCCGGAAAAAAAATATCAAAAAGCTTGGGTTGAGAATATTCTTGATGATCTCCTTACACTTAATTGACTCTTGTGCTATACACACCATCCCCACTTTCCATCCCTTCCAACCCATTACACGGTGTTCACTTAGCCAATTTTCCCAGAATGGAAAATCCACTGTGTTCCTAATTACAAATGTGACTCACTATATCGGCGATCTAATCAACCATCACAGAAGCTAGGATGTCTTCCTCCCCTCCCAGAAAAATAATGAAAATATATAGATAGGTATATACCTACGTAAATGAATTTTATCACTCTTATGAAGTCTGTTGTTAAACCAATTTCTGCATTAATCAAGCCCTTGGCATACTCACAACAAAGTCGGGGAATTTTTTTTTTTTTTTTTTCTAAACAGAAATTGAAATACACCCATATAGATTCCTGGATGGCCATTTCTTGATATGCTTGAGTGCATTAAAACATTTTTTAGGGGAAGCCAAAATTTCCCCCTCTCTCCTAATTACAGGATTACGAGATGGGATGGAAGCTTTGTGATCATATTTGCTCTCAGACTCATATGTTTACTCAGGCCGTAATTGGGGAAACATACGCCCCTGCCCCAGAAGGAAGAGATAGAGGGGGGAAAATGACTGTGAGGGGTTTTCACACTTGCACAAGAACTGGTTTTGTAAATGTGTTTAAACACACAATTCAGCCTAAAACAAGTTATCTAGTTTGTAAATCTGAAATCAAAACTTGACTGATTCTTCTATCAAATGCACGTCTCACATTGCATTTGGCCAACCATGATCCAAAGGTATCTACCTCCAATCATTTTAGCTGCAAGTCTGGGTTTGTAGACCAAGTGGTGTGACCTCCTGACCATGTTTGAGGAGGTGAAGCTTAGCTCACCCTTGTATCATGCTTGCATCCACTTCTGCCATATTATGTACATCTTGCAAATCAAGGTAATCATCTCCATAGTTGCCATATGGAGAGCCAAGTAATTCCTGATACCACTTTCATTAAAGGACTTTAATTTGCTGTTGCAAATTATTGGATGGAATAGAGAATCTCTTAATAGTGTCTGAAACACCCTCCATAAGAACTCTTAAAGCGTTTCGAAACATGACAACACACAATAGGTGTGTCTTCATCAGCCTGAAGTTCAAACTAGCGGGAAATTTTGCGGTCCTGGAAAATAGCCCGATACAATGAATGTGCCTCTTCATCAGCTCGAACAGCCCGCTTGGGGAAATTAGCCCGAAAATTGACGCATGCGCACTTTGCATCATTACTCTGCTTTGCTCACGGTTCGAAAGTGGATTTCCCCATGCAAAATCTCCTGTATCACAGTATGTATGATAATAAAACCAGGAAAGTGAGCAGTACAGCATATTCTCTCCGAAGGGATATCAATAATGCTACTCTTTCTTCTGTCCAGTGAGACATCTTAAATGAAATTAACGATTTGCAATGCTAAAACAAGTCCAAAATACACACAATCTGCAAGAATCTTCAGCTTCGGTAGAGTGGACCATTAGAAGAAGTACAAACAACAGCCAGCATGCACGGCACTGAGTTATAAAAGGGAGGTGAGAGGTATCACCTCCCTGGTTTTAAAGATGCCAACAACAGTATAGGCCTCGACATGTGATCCTTGAATACACCGTGTGTGTATGTACTGTACACAGTCATTAGCTTGTACATGCGCTTTCCATAGCCAGCTGGCTAACCAAAAGAGTATGTGGAGGGATCAGGAAAATTTCAGGCTGATGGAGACGCACCCAAAATAGCGTGCTATTTCACGAATTATCCCGCTAGCTCACGAACTAGACCAAGATTTTGGGGAAAATTTTCCCGATCAAATAGCGCGCTATTTGCATCTTCACTACACAAATAGCGCGCTATCTTGACATCGGACTAGTTTGGTAACCGCAAGATAGCGCGCTATTTTGAAACTTCGGGCTGATGAAGACACGCCTAATTTTGACATCAGTCTGAAACCCCCTCCGAGAGAGATGGAGACCATCCACCTGGTATCACAATGATCATCACCATCATCTTCCCATCAGTGGGAGGAGAGGATGCCTCCCATCTCTGGAGGCAGGGAGAGAGATGAAATAAAAAAAGGGAGGGGGGAAAAAAGAGGAAGGGGGACCCCCTTGATGGAAACAGTTGTGATGCTGCTAATGACTGACTCACGGCAGTTATTGCAAACTGATTGCCGCGACGTGATGAACGGGCGAGCCTCTGCAATAACGAATGCTTCGCATTGCTCTGTCAGCCTGGAAAATTGGGAACAAAAACTTGGCCTTGCCTCTTCCATCTCCCTCCATCCCAATTCTCTCTTCCCTCCCTCCACCACGCCTCCATCATTTGCCACTCACCAATCCATCCGCATCATCTGACTGAGAAAATATTTCCTCGCCCTCCACTCACGCAACAAAGATTATGGTCCAGCGACAAAGAGGGAGCGCTTTGAATAATTTTTGAAATACGACGCCGAGTTCAGAACGGCTCGCAGCGCTTGTTTATCTCAATCATTTTTCGTGAATGACAGGAGTAAGGTGGAGAAGGGAAAGGGGGGGGGGGGTAAGGGGAGAGGGAGGTTTCCAAAGATGCTTGATTGAAGAATCTATTCCCACAAGCATCAGCATCACACCTCCTAGCATCATCACTCTTGAGTGGTAGAGTTTGCAACCAGGGAAAATGCCCCCTCAGCAACGCAAATAATCCTCCAGTAAGGTCCGGTCCTCGTCACATTCTGAAACCCAGAGAATGGTACCCTACATGTACATGGGTGATAGTGACCGCTCATGATAAACAAGACATTTTTGCAAATTGAAAGCGCATTAGACATACAGGAAATCATTCTATTCTTTCTGTTTTGTTTTTGTGTTTGTGCTTTCATGCCACTAGGAATTTCTAAAAAAAAAATTAATAGATAAATAAATTACATAAAATGACCTTGAAGTTCTGTCATAGGACTAAGGATCACAACTTCCATTGTGAGTTGTACATATTGCTTGATTGTGTATTGTTCAGTTTTGTCTTCATTTCAGGAGATCATGAAGTGGTTCAACTATAATCCATGTCTGGCTTTAATCATCTGACACTAATGAATGGAGACTTTGCACAACATTGTATATTATAGTATCATCTAAAAACATATCATTACTTTTTAATTGCAAATGATATTAGAGTTATAAACTTATTGATTTCTTTAATGGCATTGACTTGGCCATTTAGATTGGGCTAGGAAAAACTCAAGAATGAAACTAGGAAATAGTTATTGGCCTTTTGAGCACATTTTCAAACAAATGTTAGCTTTTGGATCTGGGTATTTATTGTGATGCATTTTTTATGTGGAGTTCATAGGCAATTGAAACTGATGTCATTAAAAGTATACATTTCACAAGTATTTGTTTGATTCTAAACTCACTGGCCCTTAAACATTGTGACCATTTTCCCACCCCACCCCCAAGAGTCATTAAAGTCTAAACACAATTTTTAGAATGTTCAGTGCACTATTCACACAACACTGAATGCAATTTTAGTTGATATTTAAAGTAAAAAGGGTAGCACTGTTGTTTCCATTGTGGGATGTCTTTCATGCAGAAGCGATTGGCTATAATCATTTGGGGGTTTAGTCAATCAAAGCTCAATTTGGTTCACATGAATCACAGTTAGTATAAGCAAGAGATGACTTTTCATTCTATGGAGGTTTTCCACTTTGGGGAATTCTTTACTGTGACAGTTAACTATAAAGGTCTAGCCTCCTGATTTTTCACTGTTTGTTTTTTTTTTTAACAGCATTTAGCACTTACTTTTCACCCTATTTTTTTTTCTTTTCTTCAAAACTTCGCACCAACGCAATATCACAGATTTTGATAGCATGTACGGTCATCATAAACAGTAGCTCAGCTCAATGAATAAATCAATAGATAGACAAATAAATACAAAAATGATTAGCCACACTGTTCCACAATCAGAGCATTACTCAGATTCTGCCATGGTGATTCATGATACAATTACCTGTACTTTTGCCTCAAATAGGGACAGGGGAGGGAAGGTTGGTTCTGATATTTTTTCCCCATAACCTAATGATGATACCGATTCTCACTCCATTAAGTATTTTTCACACCCAGGCAAGATCCCTTCGCTGTGTCAGACTGGGCATCAAAATCTCTTTGTTTGGAAAGTGCGATGTTAAGTACAGCGAGTCATAATTCCCTTTCATGGTGCGCAGATTACCTTCACCGCTGGAGTTAAATATTAAACACAGTCTATGACATCATGGGAGGCAGCTTCTTGGGGTTTTTTTCTCTCTTTTTTTCTTTTTGCATATTTTATAACCATGGCAACACCATCACACTGTGCACCTGATTAGGCTTATTTTGGAGAGGAGGAGTGAGACTCGTCAGGCATCATTTTAGTGGCACAAGCATGAGGTAAAGCAATTCATCTTGTGACAATACAAATATTTATTTTTTGTTCTAGGTTTCTGTGTTTGTTTGTTTGTTTGTTTGTTTGTTTGTTTGTTTGTTTGTTTGTTTGTTTGTTTGTTTGTTTGTTTGTTTGTTTGTTTGTTTTTTAAAAAGGGAATACATGACCAGGCTTTACCAGACTGAACCTACTTGAACTCTGGCAGTGCATGGTCTTTCATAAAATTCTGCTGACAATCACATGAATAAGAACATAATGGGACAAAGTCATGAGAATATTTCAAAGGCATCCTCAGTTGTACTACTATCTTGGGATAGAACACAGATTTCTCCGTGCACAGTATTCATATGATTTTTGTAGAAAATATTGACTTTGAATAAAATTTGAATTGCTGATGCTTACAAGCCATGGGTAAAAATAAAACAAAACAAAAACAAAAACAAAAACAAAACTCCAGCAGCCATGGAAACTATATTGTACGTATAATTCAGGAATATTTCACAGTAGCAATTTTTTATTTTTTTGCTACTGACTCCAGCCTAGTCCTAACTTCAGTTGATGGTATTACTATCAAAAGTTGTGCCATCAAAAGTTAAGAAAATAACTTATTTTGATGAATGAATAATGATTAGGAGTCTGATCTTGTCATTGGCATTCACGCATTGGGAAAGTTGCCATGTAAATGTACAGGTCTTTGTATTGAATGATTTGTCTTAAATAACTGACTCAATATCTGATCTCTTTTACACTATGCTATATTGCTTAATCGGAGCAAAGGTTCTTCTTCTGTGCCATCCTGACTAAGCAGTGGCGACTGTGTAATGGCGAAAGTTCAGTCTGTATAACTGATCGAACTGGATGATGGTCTGTAACGATAGAAACAAGTGACAGAAAAACCAAACTCCGAAATTGTTAATATTGAGGAAAACGGCTTTGAAGTTAAGGGTCTATTGAAGTGTGCTGACTCACTTTCTATTGTGCACACACACACACACACACACACACTCACACACACACACACAATGATTTCAAATCACACAGAAACCACTTTGAAGGGATAATCCGATTAACAGTGACTTAGCAAACCCATAAAGCTCCTTTGATTCATGATTATTTCAAAGTATCAATGCTGTTACTGACTGTTTTATCACATTTGTGTGCACATTATGCACACCTCATGTGCCTCATGAACAGAAAACAACACCAAATAGAAGGAAAACTCAGGAGAAACCAATCTCTTGACAAATGTTAAGATGGCCTACATAATGAAAGGTTCAATATATACAGTACATGGTATGCTATAAAAACAACTGCAACAGTGTTATGGGTATGTGTGGCTACCAAGAACAATACTTTTTATATCAAAGGGCATTTGATAATATAAACATTGTAAATGCATTATGATTGTATTCCTTATGGTATCAGGTTAACTATCTAAAATTGATCACAATAATCAATCAGCACATCCTATTTGACATTTTCTTTCATGTATTAAATGCAAAATAATTGTATCATAATATATCAAATGAGATGAAGCAACTAATTCTTTCATTTATGTTTTATGCTTCCATCAATACAATCCTCTCCACTACCAAATTTGCTTTGTTTTGTTTCACAATTCAAAAATATGTATACATAATTATGTACCAGCTAGCTACAATGTAGGCTTAATCCAGTTCTGGATGATATTAAGCAGGATATTGACCTACTCCTTTACAGTGCAGACAAAATGTTTTAGCTAGGAACTGTCAGTGATGACAAAGGAGGCACTTATTTGTACACACAAACCCTCAGCACACCCTGATAGAAACAAACCACAAAATACGGGCACTATGCGTAGGATTATGCTAATGTTCTCTTCTGCACCTACAAAATAGGATTTATCTTGTACTTACAACATGTAATTTTAATCAATGAACTAACAACACACTCTGGCTGACTACATCATGAACACACATAACCACAACTGAGATCATACTGTATACACACACACACACACACACACACACACACATGGTCATGAGGAGCAGGGGGGGGGAGGGGAAGCAAACCTATTCTGCTATCTAGCAAAGCCTGGATACACACACAACGGAATTAAGCAAACACAGACACACATACATACACACATACATACACACACACACAAACACATGCACACACAAATGCTAATCTGACCACCACTTCAAGAACCATCAATACCCTTTATACCCATATGCGCTGCAGAATGAGCTACGTACGGAGGGAGCTACGAGGGCATTTATGAATGAACGAACTCTTTCCTCGGCGTCACTCCGTGTTATTGAACCCGCCCGCTGACGCCGAGCGACTTCGCAAATTGCACAACCCCGAGGAAAAAAAAAAAAAGAAGGCAAGCCTAGCTAGCATCAGGGCGTCATCCCATCATCGACGAAGATATGACGCTGCCCTCGTCACACCGTAAAATCCGACAAGATTTCGACGGAGCACGTATTCTCTCATCGCTGTACCTGCAGCGCGTAATTCAATTTCTGACTCTTTCAAGTCACTCGTGCTGTGTTGAAAAGCTGTCACAACAGATGGTCAGGCTTTATTGCTTAAAGGCACTGCATTTAAAGTGGCAATGAACATAAAATCCCTGCTCTTGATGATTCAAACACAAGTGGGAATACCCAGTACTTGTCCCTTTTCCCTACTTGAAGATACTTTAACTAGTACTTTAACTGGTGATTTTAATTTTGTACCTGATTTCACTGCTTTATTTTTGCACAAGTGGTGCTGGTAAAATAAAGATTTGTTGATGGGAAACTACCAATCTCTAAAAATCTCTTTTTGTGTAAGTAAACAAAGCCTGCATCATATTGGTCACAGACTCACTATAGATACTAGCTGAATACATAAAGAAGTAAGCCCTATATTTAGTCTAGGCACAGTTATAATACAGAAGTTTACATCAAGACTGATAAATATTATAGGCCCTACTTTAGGAACTAAAGATACTAGCTGAATAAGAAGAAGTGAGCCCTGTATTTAGTCTTGGCATGGTTGTCTTATAGAAATTCACATCAAGAGTGATAAATATTATACTTTAAATAGGAACTACAGATACTAGCTGAATAAGAAGAAGAAAGCTCTGCATTTAGTCTTGGCACAGTTGTCTTATAGAAATTCACATCAAGAGTAATAAATATTATACTTTAGGAACTACAGATACTAGCTGAATAAGAAGAAGAGAGCCTTGTATTTAATCTAGGCACACTTGCCTTACAGAAATTTACATCAAGAGTGATAAATATTATACTTTAAATAGGATCTACAGATACTAGCTGAATAAGAAGAAGAAAGCTCTGTATTTAGTCTTGGCACAGTTGTCTTATAGAAATTCACATCAAGAGTGATAAATATTATACTTTAGGAACTACAGATACTAGCTGAATAAGAAGAAGAGAGCCTTGTATTTAATCTAGGCACACTTGCCTTACAGAAATTTACATCAAGAGTGATAAATATTATACTTTAAATAGGATCTACAGATACTAGCTGAATAAGAAGAAGAAAGCTCTGTATTTAGTCTTGGCATGGTTGTCTTATAGAAATTCACATCAAGAGTGATAAATATTATACTTTAAATAGGAACTACAGATACTAGCTGAATAAGAAGAAGAAAGCTCTGCATTTAGTCTTGGCACAGTTGTCTTATAGAAATTCACATCAAGAGTAATAAATATTATACTTTAGGAACTACAGATACTAGCTGAATAAGAAGAAGTGAGCCCTGTATTTAGTCTTGGCATGGTTGTCTTATAGAAATTCACATCAAGAGTGATAAATATTATACTTTAAATAGGATCTACAGATACTAGCTGAATAAGAAGAAGAAAGCTCTGTATTTAGTCTTGGCACAGTTGTCTTATAGAAATTCACATCAAGAGTGATAAATATTATACTTTAGGAACTACAGATACTAGCTGAATAAGAAGAAGAGAGCCTTGTATTTAATCTAGGCACACTTGCCTTACAGAAATTTACATCAAGAGTGATAAATATTATACTTTAAATAGGATCTACAGATACTAGCTGAATAAGAAGAAGAAAGCTCTGTATTTAGTCTTGGCACAGTTGTCTTATAGAAATTCACATCAAGAGTGATAAATATTATACTTTAGGAACTACAGATACTAGCTGAATAAGAAGAAGAGAGCCTTGTATTTAATCTAGGCACACTTGCCTTACAGAAATTTACATCAAGAGTGATAAATATTATACTTTAAATAGGATCTACAGATACTAGCTGAATAAGAAGAAGAAAGCTCTGTATTTAGTCTTGGCACAGTTGTCTTATAGAAATTCACATCAAGAGTGATAAATATTATACTTTAGGAACTACAGATACTAGCTGAATAAGAAGAAGAGAGCCTTGTATTTAATCTAGGCACACTTGCCTTACAGAAATTTACATCAAGAGTGATAAATATTATACTTTAAATAGGATCTACAGATACTAGCTGAATAAGAAGAAGAAAGCTCTGTATTTAGTCTTGGCACAGTTGTCTTATAGAAATTCACATCAAGAGTGATAAATATTATACTTTAGGAACTACAGATACTAGCTGAATAAGAAGAAGAGAGCCTTGTATTTAATCTAGGCACACTTGCCTTACAGAAATTTACATCAAGAGTGATAAATATTATACTTTAAATAGGATCTACAGATACTAGCTGAATAAGAAGAAGAAAGCTCTGCATTTAGTCTTGGCACAGTTGTCTTATAGAAATTCACATCAAGAGTGATAAATATTATACTTTAGGAACTACAGATACTAGCTGAATAAGAAGAAGAGAGCCTTGTATTTAATCTAGGCACAGTTGCCTTACAGAAATTTACATCAAGAGTGATAAATATTATACTTTAAATAGGATCTACAGATACTAGCTGAATAAGAAGAAAGCCCTGTATTTAGTCTAAGCACAGTTGCCTTACAGAAGTTTACATGCAGAGTGATAAATACCTTAGGAACTGACAGCCAAAATGATAATGACACCAATAGAAAGAAATATACAAACAGAGAACCAATCAATACAATACAGAGACTGGTTATAGACACCCTGGCTGTAAATATCTGGTGTGCTTCAAAAGATGATGGACATTTCTACCAGACATGGTTCAGTGGAAGCTTAAAGAGAAACTGAAGATACCAGGGGAGTTTTAAAAAGAAAGAAATTTGGACAGAAGATCAAATGCGTACACATGAATGAGTTCATTCAGCTATCTTTAAAATGAGAAAGATCCAAAAGAAATGTCTCTGTATTATTGCTTAAAGCGACTGTACAGTACTGGTTGAAGTGGGTATTCATGTTTTGAACATTCCTAAGTAAGATAATGAGAAACCTCATATGGAATATGAAAGAGCATACAATTTTGAGAAGGATTCAACGTTTATTTGATGAAAATTGGTTTTCAAATGGCTGAGATATCCAAAAAAGTGATAATAATAAAAGGCGACAGGCCCCGCTTTTATTATGATCTCTTTGTTTCACATTGTTTTTGGATATCTCAGCCATTTCAAAAGCAATTTTCATCAAATAAACTTTTGATACCCCTTAGAATTGTATGCTCTTTGACATCGCATAGAGTGGTTTCTGAATATCTCGCAAAATGTTAACAGCTAAATCCTCACCTCGGCCAGAACTGTACACATCCTTTAAAATGCAAATCAATGAATACAGCAATCAAATATTGATGAATGATTTCATGGAGAATATTTTTTAGCGGTTGCTAGACTCACCAGGAGTTTGAAGGAGTCTCCTTGCATCTGTTCTGGTGTCCAGTGCTCCAGCTTGGGCTCCATGTGGTGGACGAACTGGCGGTGGACCTCAGCCAGCTCCTTGATGCGGAAGAACATGGTGTCGTACTCCTCCTCCGTCAACACGGGCTTGGAGGTCGAGATGCTGGCCTTGAAGATCTCCATCACCTGAACATGAGGGTGAGATTGATTAGGATGATGAGCGTGATGACAAAATGTTTCATGACAGATGTCAATCTTACCATACAGAGGATTTCCACTATGTGGTCAGATTGACTTCATTGAAAAAAAAGTTTTACTTAACTTTAATACACAATTACAACAGGAAAATTTCATAACACAGATACTAATAAAAAATTCAGAAATATTATGGAATTTTGATGTTTTACACATTTCTACAAAGTGGTTTGTGATCCAAGTCATATTGAATGATGTCATCACCTCAGAGCTCTTCCACTGCTCTTTAAAAAGAAAGAAAAAAAAAAGAACATTATGCACATTTTTGGGATCGACTCTCTAGTAATTTAGCTCCTCTATGAAAAGTTATCATCACCAAGTATTTGACCTTTATGAAAAATATCTCTTTTTCAATTCATTCATTCAAAAAAAGGAAATTGAACAAGAATTCAAAGACATGATAACATGACTCTTGTATGGAAATGACATCACTTCATCTCTTATTCTGCACTGAGCTTTGACTGCGTGACTACTAAATTTTAAACACCTTTTGATTTATCTGTTCACATGGTAGACTATTGAGGCCGATAGAGGCCTATTTTACCAGCAGGATACAATCTCATACAAAATATATCTCCACTTCAGTAATATGTGAAAATGATCAAACAAAGGTCAGTGAGCCAACTCCCCTCCCCTGTACACACATGAACATAATTTTTCTTCTAACCACTTTCCCTTTTAAGACTCTACTGCTTTTTATGACTCTCCTGCCTGTTATGACTCTACTGCCTTTTATTTCATTTTTATTCAATACTCAACAAATTACTGTACTACTATGCCAGCCATTGACACTTCCCTTTTTTTTTTTCCATTTTCTCTCACTTAGGAGTTATATCATGAGCCTGAGTCATCCAGACTGATATTACCATTGGCTAGAGTCAGGGAAGCGGACTGTCAACATCAGGCCACTAGTCGACCAAAACCTGACCCAAAACTAACACCTTAGTAATGACCTACGAGCCCCTTGTCCAGCTATCTTGGCCTAGCCACAGGAGAGCAATTACATGTAGATGAAGCTAACTAATCAGAGGGTCTAGTTTCTGTGCATGGAACAGGGAGGAATACGGGCACGGCTAAAAGCTCCAGATTTATGCTCCATCCCCTACCAGCCTCATGGGGAAGTTGAAGAAAGCTTGATCAAAATGATGCTAGGGCCCCTTCCCCCCTCCCCCCCCCCCCCACACACACACACACATAAACAAACAGATAAAAAGAAGAAACAAAAAGAAAGAAAACCATCCACCAAGAAGGTAGAGCTTTTTTCCCTTCTTCTAAAATACTACAATGCTCACACACAAAGCAAAGAAATTAGAGTTTCCAACTGTAAATGGGTTCAGAGAGTAAAAACCAAACAAACATATGAGTAAGTTACGTTCTTTTATCCTGCGAAACTGCTCATCACACTGACATTTTCACTCAACGTTGAGGATTTTACATTTGCCATTACAACAACATCATGATCACTGCATCCAGGTGTACAGTGTACTTTTAAGATACTTCTTGCTTGAGACAAGGGACACATTACAACAACATCATGATCACTGCATCCAGGTGTACAGTGTACTTTTAAGATACTTCTTGCTGGAGACAAGAGATGTCCCATATATAACACCCAGTTTGCCCATTATGTTCTCGAATGGAAAATGGTGGGAAGGAAAAGGGAGGGGGTTGTGAGAGAGGAGGAAATGTTCACATCATACTATGACAAGGGAGGTGGATCACACCTCTTGAGAAATGTAATTGCAATGTTGAATTACAATTACGATTATAATTACGATCAGAATTATCGTCTATTACTAAGGAAGGCTTCACGGATTCTGCAGTTTTGAATTTTAGAGTGAGGACAGGAGTCATGGCTTTTTTCCGAGTTCTAATCAGTCTTGAGCAGTGAGTAGTGTGTTCTTTTTTATTGCAGTGCGAGCATTTCAGGAGTGTTGTCTTCCTGCAAAAGTGGTGAAAAGGTCACCATAAGCTCCACCCCAAAAAACAATATGGAAGTCAATCAGTACACACAACTGTTTCATTCCCTAATTCTGGAAAATCGTGATTAGACAACAACTCTGTAACATCATTTGAATCATGACTGGAATTACCATTCAAATCAGCCTTCATGATTCCAGTTTGTATACAGAGTGTATACACGCGGCTAAAATGCTTCATTTGAGTCATGATTCTAGTGATACGTCAGTAGAATCGTGATTCAAATTAAGCACTCTTGGTGCGTGTGAAAACAGCCAATATCACATCAAATAATGCAAAGGACTGTATCACAGAGTCTATCACCCAGCCACTTTGCAGACCCTCTTTGATTATTCCATTCCATCATTACAATGTGCAGGGACTTCACCTTTCAAATTCCCACATGATCTCATGACCTACACGTCCACATTATCTCAACATTCAAAGTACGGATTAATGATCTCACACAAATGTTGTACTCACGTAGTCTGCTCTAATCTTTCCTACCAAAATAGAGATTCATAATCAAAAGTTCTAGAGACCTTGTATTAGCAGGAAATGCAAATAGAAATATGCGCTCTCAGGTATTGATAATGGCAGTCATGCTCTGTTTGTGAAGCATTTTCTGAGGTCATAACAAGACAACTCGCTCTATGAATATATGTCTTTTCGTACGTGTCAAAATTTATTAGGTGATATGCTAAACAGTGTATCACCTATTTTATTTGCTCCGAATCTTCATATCTTGTTTATTCCCATTTCTTTCTGACGGATTTTGTGAACAATATATCTCAACAATGACATGACCAATTAACATGAAATTTTCGGTCAACACATCTCATATCAATATTTAATGACATTGAAGGACAAGTTCACCTCCATAGACATGTGGGTTGAGTGAATGCAGCAATATTAGTAGAACACAACAGTGAAAGTTTGAGGAAAATCGGACAATCCGTTCAAGAGTTATGAATTTTTGAAGTTTCTGCTCAGTCATGGCTGGATGAAAAGACTACTATAGCTTGTGATGTCATATGTGTACAACGATATAAAGAAAGAATAAAAAAACTTAAACATATTTCCATTTTTCTCGCATAACAAAAGAACACTCGACTTCTCTCTTTCAGAAGGCAGGGGGAATAATATTACCCTTAACATACGTCAGTAAGGCCAAGTAAAAAAAGAAAGTAGTTTCTCGTCCGGGTTTTCTGAGCAAAGGCGATGAGGGAGGTCCTTACTATTTGATATCTTACTATTTTTTCGAGGATTGTCAAAATGAAAGTAATATGTGTTTCTCGTCCGGTAATTCTGAGAAAAGTAACGAGAGAGGGCTTTACTATTTTCTATTTCCAATTTATGAAATGAATATCACTCTGTTAAGTGGTAGCTGTGTTATGAGAGACCAGGTCCCAAGTGTATGTCTTGCCTGCACTCTCAAACATTTTCAAACAAATAGATATATGTACCATACTTGAAATGAAACTTAATGCATGCAGAAATACATTTGCTTTTTCTTTCCATTACAGATGTCAAGGGAAAATGACCATCTTGATACTGGTATTTAGTGTTGTAATGGCATTTCTGATACCAGTGTACTTGCAATTCTGATGTATTGTGCTATTAATTGAAACAGGTATAAAACATGTCTTTCAACAAATGTACGACTGAAATAAATTCCATTATATTCAAAACACTGCTTTATTTATTATTGTGTTTGTGACATTTTGTGTCCACACAGCTGGTACAGTGTATGTATAATTATGCATTTCTTCACAGTACAATTGTAGCACCTTCAACTGGAAACTGGCTTGTACAATTGCAGATGGATGTCAAAATGATACAATTTATGGCATTATAGCAAACAAAGATGTTTCTTCATGTTCTAAAAAGACGTTTGATAATCACTCATCATTTGGATGATGATTGTACAAGTGGAAACTCGATATAACGAGATGGTCGGGACCGAGTCGTGTTCCTCGTTATAGATGATATCTCGTTATATCAGTAGGCATAAAAGAAGGCATAACATAAAGACATTAATTTGCACACGTGGGACTACCCATCATCTTTCAATCAATACTGATAACTTGCTAATGTGTGTGAGGTAATTACTCACCTTTATGGGTAAGAAGATGTTTTTTCGCCAATGAAATCCGATATCAAGAATGTTTTTTTCTTATCAATTGTAGAATAGATGTTTGAATTTGTAAATCTACATAGCTTGCGATTGTGTGAAAATCGTCTGTGGATTGGTAGGTGGTTATGGTATGGGTGTTGTGTGTGGAAAGCTTGAATATGGTCTGCACAATGCTGTGTGTGTGTGACACATTCTGTATGTACATTATGACTGCATGTGTGTGTGTAGATTGGGAATTCCCTACGTAGAAAGCCAATCACAGCATCAGATTGCCTCACACTTGCTAAACGTCATGATGATGTCAAGTATACGGCCGTCCACCACATTTTCTGCATGTATCAGTGCGCGCACACACACACACACATACACGTACAACATGCGGTGCTAGCTGTAGAGTGAACTGTCATGAAGAAAATGTGTGTGTACAAGACAGTTTTTGGCGCATCGAGCTTTACAATCTGGGACCGTGATAGCACAGGCGAAGTTAAGCTTTACCCGAAGACATTTTGCTTTACCTCGCTATATATATATCATGTTTGATTGGCTATGTTTTTCTTTGTTTGGAAATCACAAAATTTATCTCGTTATAGCAGTTATTTCGTTATAGCCGATCTCGCTATAAGAGTAGCATTTTACATAATGGACTTGTGTGGAAGGAAATTTGGGACCGGGAAAATTTCCTCGTAATAACCGATATCTCGTTGTAGCAGTGTTCGTTTTATATACCGAGCTTCCCCTGCCCTGTATACCACACTACAGATGTTACGATTCACGGCCGTGTCGGTGAATTTACGTCGTAAAGAAAAGTAGATCCCGCAGAAATACGATACAAACCAGAATCCGTGGAATACTAGTTATTTATTTTGTAGATACACCCATTTTATAATTCCACATTTGCCGGAAAAGCGCACTCATTTTCTCTTCAAAATACATCGCCGTCAGATGTAACGTTACAGAGCAGAGTGTACGGGCCTCTACACATTCGAATGTGTTCATGCGTGCGATGGCCTGGGGACCCGATTTGGACAGCTAGCAAGTTACAGACACGGCCGAAAAAATAGTAAATATCAAAAAAGTCGATGCGGCAACTGAAAATCGATACGGGCGAGGGAGCGGGCTGGGACGAAAATTATGAATTTCTTGGTATTTTCAGCGCCATTTTGAAAATAGTAAATAGTAAAAAAATCGATGCGGCGGCCAAAATTGATGCGCGCGAGGACGAGAAACTGGTTTCTTTTTTTACTTGGCCTAACAAGTCGAAGAAATTTGCACTTTATTCGAAAAGTAAAGTTTTATAAAATTCTCTTTTTATTTTCCTTATATCGTTGTACGCATGTGACATCATACACTGTATTGTAGTAGTCTTCTTATCCAGCAGTGACTGCGCAGATATTTTAAAAATTCATAACTTTTGAATGGATTGTCCGATTTTCCTCAAACTTTCACTGATGTGTTCTACTAATATCGCTACATTCTCTCAATCGTCATGTATATGAAGGTGGACTTGTCCTTTAACATTTTCATGACAATAACTTTTCTGTAACGTCATCTAGGTGCCATTACATGATTTTCAGATTATGTCAAATAATTGCTCATATCTTCATAACTAAATGTCATTTCCTTATAATTTTCAGTAGACATAAAGTTCAAGTCATGTCTGATCACCTTGCACTATGCTAATTACACAGGTCATCATGGTAAAACTCATTCTTACCATGAGCATGAGATACAGACTATAGTGTATACACTTTCATTCTTCTGCCTGGGTGTGCACAATGGTGTATTTCCTAACGTAAATGAACAACGATATCAATCAACACATCAAGCCCTATAATCTATCCCATCTAAATCACATATTTTTGCTTTGGTGCTACATCTTTCACTTGTAATTTATACTATCCATTGCTGTAATACAGGGCAGCTCCATTGTGGGAAGGTTTGATTTGGAGCCCACTTTAATGGGTTAAATCGTTGGGTCCCAAAACCTTTACATGCTATTACAACCTATGGGAATGCAAAGTTTCTTTCATTGTGAGATAAAGTTTAGGCTGGAAAAAAAAAAAAAAAAAACACCTAGAGGACTTTGTCAGATTAAACAAAGAAAAATGTTTGCTCCCGAACTGAACAACTGTCAAAATCATGCATCATGTTAAAATCACAAGCTACTTCAATAGCTATTCTCTACACCTGTCTGCATTTGTAATATTGCTGCGTGCTTGCATTATTTGACCAGCGCCACATTCACATGTGCTCCATATCATCTGAGCTTTTATTGGCTTACTGGATAAAAGCTATTAATATGCAGATCTTTCTATAGCAGGTCCCATTGGCAACATGGTGGTCAAATCTAAAACTTTTGACAAAAAGCATCAAGAATTCTTTTTTTTTTATTCTCCTACCACTTTCTAATTCAGTTGCATTATCTGTTTTCCTGTTCACTGATATTGCCTTGTAAATACTGTACAAGTATGTATCATGAAAGAATGCTCATAGCACAGCATAAATATATGGGTTTGCAGGTGGTAAATTCTAAATTGAACCCTTTGTGTTTTCATTTAATTGTTCACTGTTTCTGGGGTTGTTTTGTTCTACAGAATTATTTTCAAAAGCCTCCTTTAAGTCTAAAATTTCAAGTGCATCACTCGTCTTTAAATTGGCAACATATCTGAGGAGATGAAATGTTCCTCTCTCAATTTGGCATTTTTTGTGCATAAATTTCTATATTTTGTACAGATCTGGTGAGTTCTTTAATCTAATTTATCTCCAACATAAAATATATAGTAAAATTAAGACACAGAAATGCCAGTTTATCGCCAAAAGAAGATTATTTGTGCAGCAAAATTCATTGGGACTTGATAAGTTAAAAGGTCAGGAAATGAAGGGATAAATTTGCTCAACATAAAGCAAGTCCAATGTTGGACTCATAAAATACCAGCATGAATGGTGAATACAAAGCTCCTTTCAATCAATTATTATTTCAAGCAAAAGTACAAAGGACATTCAAGGTTTGTATACACAGTGCTCAATACAACATGGCATTGTTTGTGAGGCAGTATAGTTACATGCCTGGATTCAGAATTTATCAGAATTCCCCCATGAACTTCCCTCTTTTTCTCGAGACAAAAAAAAAAAAATGACAAAGCATGACTGTATAATTATGAATAGAATCATTTGTTCCACAAACTAACCTTGATTGTTTGAAATATACTTGTTAATGATTCTGAAGCTTTCTGCTTTCATGTGCTATACTTTCATAAACTCTAGAAACAATACATGATTTACAAATGAATTACTCAGTGGAGATCTATTCTCTTGCTGTCTGTCCAGGTTTGAATAAAACACTGCAAGGGCAATGTACAGAAAATCTTATATGATACTCATGCATGCTTTGTTTGGAAATACTGAAAATACAAAGCAATTTACTGAAGATGGGAGAATTTACATTCTTTCCATTCTAATTCTTTCCATTGCCACTGTATACCAATTTGAACACAACATTTCACACCAATATTCACAAACCTTTGACAATACACTATGCCTTTAGATGGCACTTGGTCTAAAATTAAATGTGAAACACACCCCACTCTACAAGTGACATGAATATCATAAATGTCCCCAGACTTTGCACTTCATTTGCCTCACAGACAATACAAATGATAAAACTTTGGATTAGTCATACCTATCAATTATTGATAAACAACCTTATGATACTCAGAATAACAAATAATATGAAGAGTTTCATTTCAAAATTGGTTATTCAAAGTGCCATTTATAAACATTTTAAAGTTAGTCCATCATCAGAGAAAGCAAAATAAAACCTTTCCAGTGATACATCACTTGTAACAAGCAAACGGTGTAACAAGGAATATTCTTAAAGGACAAGTTCACCTTCATAGACATGTGGGTTGAGTGAATGCAGCAGTATTAGTAGAGCACATCACTGAGAGTTTGAGGAAAATCGGAGAATCCATTCAAAAGTTATGGATTTTTGAAGTTTCTGCTCAGTAACGGCTGGATGAGAAGACTACTATAGCTCATGATGTCACATGAGTACAACGATATAAAGAAAGTATAAAGAGAATTCAACATATTTTCACTTTTCTTGCATAACAAAAGAACACTTGACTTCTCTCTTTCAGAAGGCAAGGGAATAATATTTCCCTTAACATATGTCAGTAACGAAATTGAAGAAATCTGCATTTTATTAAAAAAACAAAGTTTTGTGAAATTCTCTTTTTATTTTCCTTATAGAGTTGTACGCATGTGACATCATACACTGTAGTAGTCTCCTCATTCAGCAGTGGTTGCGCAGATGCTTTAAAAATTCATAACTTCTGAACGGATTGTCGGATTTTCCCCACACTTTCACTGATGTGTTCTACTAATATTGTTGTATTCACTCAATCCATATGTATATTAAGGTGGACTTGTCCTTTAAGATTGTGATAAAGTATTTTCTTATTTTCTTTGTACTCTTTGTGCATAGCAGCTTGAACCACAAACACCTCAACTTCACAAGAATGGAGTTACCTTGTTTTTTTAGTAAATCTCTTTAAAATGCATATATGTCAATTGATTTCAACATAAACATAGTGTAATGTCATAAAGACATCATATGCCTCTTTCCGACATCCATTCATTCTCTATACATCCTGAAAACAGAATGCCTTCAAAGTGTACTTTTCAGCTTCCATCGGAGGTGCCACACATCTTGTGCTATCTCTAGATCATAAATACCAGCTTTAGAAACAGCTTAAACAACCAGGCAACAACCATTCACCGGGAGTTCAAATTGGGGTGCTATAGCAAATATCAACAATGAGTCCTTAGAAACCAAAGATACCAGTAGCAAAGCAGCTTCCATGATAGCTAGGGATACTCAACATTTTTGAGGGAGCAAGAAAAACATTGATGGGAGGCCTATAGAGAGAATACTCAAATTATTTAGCACAAAATATGGGTTTTACATCATTTCTGCCTCATTCTGTACATGCCAAAGTAAACATGATTAATATTTGGTAGGTATACATCACAGCATGATGTAGAACATAGTTGAACAAAATGGCAAATTTATCTCATCAGGGAGGTGAGACACCTCCCTGATCTCTATGAAGTCATGGGGGAATTCCCTTAAAAAATCATCATCATCATCATCATCATCATCCTGTAATCACTAAATTGACACCTCTGAATTCCAATGCATAATACATCTTCATTTTGTATTATCAACAACAAAAAAAAGTTGTACATTTAAGTCAATCATCTACCTTTTTTCACAAGTTTCTACTGTTGGATTCAAATATATCATGCAATAACTTTGTTCAATTGCCTGCTCATGTATGAAAACGGAGTGCAAAATCAATCAATCGGTCAATTATATCTGGGAAAATTTTCTGGAAATGGTTGAGTTCATAAAACTGTCTCAAGATCAGAAGGAAATTTACTTAAGAAAATTCCCCAAATTCAGAGGTAAAAATGTACTTCGGTCTTCAAAAATGAATGCCCAATATAAGGATCGATCATAAATTTGGCAACAACAGGCTTTTAAGAATTCTGCAACTGTAATGAACAACTTAATATGAACGAGAAAGGGCTCATACCAGGGAGGTGAGCTTTCATGTCACATCCAGGCTCACATGAAAGGGTACAGTCAACTTTGGAATATGAGCAGAAGAATAACTATGTATAAAGCTCTGAATGTAAACTGGGAATTTCTTTTTCTCATCAACTTTAGCCCATTATTTCACATACATTGTACACATCTTCAACTTAGGCAGAATTACGTAACTGTATTTTTTTAATTTGCCATGTGAAGTACTAACTGTGACTAGTAGTTATTACAAAAAGATTGCAAGCTCGGCTAAAATGTATGTTGTGTTTGTATTTAACGATGCATTCAGTCCACCTAGATTTCTACATGCCATGGCAAGATTCAACACACAGAGGCATACTCTAAACATAACACTGTCTCCTCCTTTGATTATAAACAGGGAATATTCTAGAAACAAAAGATTAATACGCTGCTGAAACTAACAAATGATAATAGCAGACAAGTAACATATTTCGTAAGGCTTGCTAAGTGTAAGGTGTTCTAGCAGCTACATGTACAGTTGTATGCCTGCACTGGAGACATGCAAGTCTATGGGAATCTGCAAGTTCACAGGTATACCCGCCCCTTTTTTGACAAAAAACCCCGAAGTTTAGCCCAATTGTTAGTAAATTCCCTGCTGTGCACAGAGGAATGTCAGATTGATTGATATAATAAACAAGGTCGTTTGGGAGTCCCTGTATCAGTTCTACAACCTGCGCCCAGAAACGCTCCTGGATTTTTACGTGCTGCGAGCTGAGTGCTACGCTCTGGCAGCATATTGTCATTGTTCGCTGATCTCTGCGTGACAGGTAGATAATATCTGTGGGGTGGGGGAGTGTGGGGGGTGGGGTGGGGGAGTGGGAGTATACAAACAAAAGACGGAAAAGCAGTAAAGACAAAGATAGATGCAATGGGGATGCCAACCTCGTAAACAGCATTGCAACATATTTTTGGTTCAAAACAGTATCATTACACATGTACCTTTACCTGTGTAGCAATACCAAGACTCAACACTTTATCTACAAAGATTTTTCCCTGAAGGCCAGTCTGTACCTCCAATATCTTTAGATTAAATTAAATTGTGGTGGCCTGAAAAGAAAATAAATTGGCCAGAAATAAAGGGAAAACATATCAATGATTTTGTATCCTAGTTGCCCAATCAGGCCACCACAAGATAAAGTTCTTTTTAGGAAATCTGAAAGTTTATTCCTTTTTTTAACACAAATCTGCACGATGTGTCCACTTTTTTGTCCTATGAAATGTACACTGCTGTGTACACCATAGACAATCTGCAAATACCGCATGATGATCACAACTTCGGTGATTCCAAGCAAGTTTGTACTTATCTTGCTATAAAATTTCTATTCATCATTCTTCGTTTTTCAAATCAAGCAGGATGATCTTCTTCCAGGAACATGGATGTGGTCAGCTGGCAAGCAAAACAAAACATGAAAATATTGAATGACTGCGTTACTCTGTACAGTTTTGCTGAACACCGCAATAATACAGTCACCCAATGTCTCTTTACCCTGTGTTGTGACCAAGCACTCTATTCATCAACAATTCCTCAATCTCAACAATGTACACAAACAACAAACGAATTGACTATTTCCCTGAAAACTGAAAGTCTGTCCTCCTGTTCTGAGTTTAGATGAAAACAAACAAACAAACAAACAGAATGACAATGCGTGATGTCTATTTCACATTCCTATCACATTAAGATAACACATCAAGCTACCGGTATGTGGGATTAGGTGAAGTTTGGACACAAAAAATAGTATTCAGACCAAATTTTGATGAGCCCCCTACTTTCATGAATGTACCTTATGGGCAAAAGATGATCTCCTGCATACAAAGTCCCATCCTGGCAGCTGGTTCATAGTAAACATAGTGACTAACAAATATCTTTCTACTCTGTTTTACTTCCAAATTCTCATGATTTCAATATATTTTCCAAGGATAAATAGTATAAAATGCTTCCACAATCGCAAACATTACATTTGGACACGAGTTTCAAATACAATGTATGTACTTAAGGATAAGAATGCACTGGCAGACTTTTGATTAAAAACTAAATCGAAACAGCCAAAAAGGATAAGAGAATATCCTTATAATATAGGTTGACCCATTCAAAAATATATAGGAACTTTCCAGATGATAATTGGTTTACAGTGCTATGATGGAAAATGTACACAAGAAGCTGATTAAAACCATAACATAGCTTTCTTCCATTGCATACAAGTTGCACAGCACAATATTTGTCTAAAACATATATTCTGAACTTATCTTTGAATATCTTTTCGGAATTGGAGCTTTTGATACCTTTAGCTACAATGTATGACCTATAAAGACAATAGAACATTTGAAGAAATAATGACAAAATAATCAGTACATCTGTAGCTTTCCATCTAAGAACTATCAGCATTTTAACCAAAACCATTTGAGGGCTTGAACACACATACATTACAGCAAATTTATTACTGAGAGTCTTTCTTTCTTTCTTCTTTCTTCTAAGCATTTTAAGGACACCATCAATACTGCACATTAGTGGAACAGCTGATATTCACCTGAGTCCTGTGACACAGATAAGAGACCCACCCATCTTTATACCGACACTGCATTACTACAAGGCCCATCCTACATTGATCAACTGCACTACTACAAGCCACTGTATACTAGAGTCCTGCATCACAGTTCACTGCATGTTATGTAATCAAACTATAGACCGCCTTCCACAATGTATTGTCCTAAATATTCTGATCAAAAAGGAAGGGGAAAAGTGCAGAGGATATATAGACAAGAGTCTCGGCAGTGGAAAATATGCAGATACCAATAGGGTACAATATCCTGGACACAGGCAAATCATTTTCATTCATGAATGTTAATTAATCCTATCAGAGTCCACCACTCTCTGACTACCATTGGTGTTTTGTATACCAACAGGCAGCCAGCAGTGATGAAAGGTTTTACAATCGAGCTGCCACAACACTAATCAAAATCATGACTTCATAATTCTGTCGTAGCATGCTTAGTAAAAACAGAGTGAGGTGTTTAATAATCATATGAGACTCTAAACCCCAGAAAGCAATTTCCCCCTTAAAGAAAAATTGTCTTCTGTTTACTGTCATACATTGTATGTTCGGAACATCTGTGTACTTACGAAGCCATGTTTACTGTCATACATCGTACATGTTGTATGTTCCCAACATCTGTGAACTTACGAAGCCAATATCTATACCTTATCACCTTCCCCCAGATAACATGCAGTATCTACAATACCCTCAATTTGTAATAAGTAAATGCTGATGTGTGTGATCTTTGTAATTCTGTATGAAAGTAAAATCAGTGATGTGAGGGAGAAATCAAAATCAAAGCCATCCGCTCGAGACAAATTTGCCTGGCATGTTCAAATTCAAATAATCATCACTTTTTTACTTTGTTTTCTTTTCCTTTAATTTTGCCCAAAATGAAACTGATCTGCTTTGGTATTTACAAATACATCATTCATTCTATTTCTTTGAGGTGAATTTCTTATTTTTCACGAATCAATTTTTTTATCCTTTATTTGAGATTCACATGAAGATTTGCAGAATGAGGGATGCTACATTTAAAAACCTGTAATAATGGCAGACAGTCAACTACACAATTTTTCTGAAGTAACTAAATGATAATCAGATTTGTTTTGTGTGACATTCTGTTTTCTTGAGCAGCTCATGACTGTGCGTAAAAAAGCAAACATGACATGACACTTGCGGAGCATTCCAGAAGTCATGGCATGACCTTTGAGTTGGTTAGCTGGAATCACGGATGAATTCTACAAAGCCATTCATTGTCCAGATAAGGATGAGAAAAATACCACAGTTTATTTACATTATACACTCAAAGTAGCCAACCTTCTGCACTTTCTCTCTTTAAACTGCTTCCGTGTACATGATGGACCAAAAAAAGCTTGAACTTGGAAAGAGTTGAATGACACATGACCACATCACCATCACCCGGGTATGAAGGCAAGGGGGTGACTGAAATTAATGGACAGTTTACCACCAGCAATAATAATGACATGCTACAATTGTATTTACAATGGGACAGTCTCTATCCATATGTACACAAGTGGTGGTTACATGTAATTACCACAGTCTATTGATCTTTATGTTGGCATGAGTGCAGGTTCTGAGGTTATTAACCTCCCTGGATCACTGCCCACCCCTAAAAAAGAGAAAATAATTGTGCCTTGGAATGCCTCTTTCCTACATCTGGCAATTTATGCTAAATATATCATTCACCTAATAAGCCTTTATGTAATTTTGGAAACTAATCTTCTTTTTGTGCACATTCTGGAATGTGTTCTTAGAGGCTAGTAGTACAATTTCACATTGTGGATGAAGACAATGAGCAATGTGAAAAATAAGTTTTCATACAATTGCTCAAGATGAAGTATCTAAACTCAAAAAAGTGTGCACCAAATACTATTTTTCTTTCGTCAAAAAAACAAAACAAAACAAAACCTATGGCACCAAGATGCATGCCTACTGGTTGTTCAGTTATTCTGTTTGTGGGAATATGATTGGCATGTTAAGTTGTAGAACAATTTTGATGCTTGAGTTTTCCCCCAAACACATGTAACTTACACAGTGTACCACTGCCTGAGTGTGAATGAGAAATAAAAAAGAATTTTGCCATACATTTTTCTATGGCTTCCCACATACTATACTATGGTCTGTGAAATGAATGCACAGCAGTCTGTGCATATCAAAGACCTCTGTTTAATGCTGTAATCGTTGACATAAATCATCTTATAATCATATATCATCTTATAATCATTGACATAAATCATCTTATAATCATTGACATAAATCATCTTATAATCATTGACATAAATCATCTTATAATCATTGACATAAATCATCTAATCATTGACATAAATCATCTTTGAAGATGTCAAATCAAGTCATTACGGGTAAGGCAACACTTTGATAGATCATGCTGATTTACTCTGGATCCAAAACATTGCGTATTTCAAAATGGGTCAAGCAACATTAACAAACACAACCAAAACAGGCAATAAAAATACAGACATAGAGGAATTGCATGATATTGATTGTCTACAAGGATGATCCATCTGTACACACCTATGCCTACATTTTCATGGGTTTAGACTTTTTTTTAGGGGGGGGGGGGGGGAAGGGAACAGTTTTGGGTCCATACTCTCACAATACTGCAGGGTAATAATAGAGACTGCCCTGACCATGACATGATATATATAACAAACATAACCATCACATTCACAAGCCATGATTAACATCCTGTGGTACCAACAGTCTTTCACAGAATACTAGGGGGGGGGGGGGTATGCAAGGGTATGCAAGTATGTCCTGTTGTGTCCCTGACTTTCCAGTCTTCTGTGAGGTTAATGCCCTCCACTGGTGTATGATTACAACCCACTGTAATTATGCCATGTAACCAGTATAGTGGTAATCATTTCATACATCCTATGCTTTGGAAGTGTTTGCCTCTACATGGACAGTGGCGTCAGCCCAGTGTTTGAGCAATTTGTAAACTTCCATATAATAGGCAAACAATGATAACACAAAACTCCACGGTAAAAAGCTAAACACATTATTACACCAGTGGTCATTTCACTCGAATTCTCTTTTTCCTTTTTTTTTCCCTACAACTATACAAGTTTAAATACAGTAATAATAATAACTATTTATCATTACTCAAAGGCAAGAATTGGTAAAATATCCTTTGGGATTCTCCATTCAGGGCACTTCTTTTTTCGGAAATTCTAATTTGTGGGAAGGGAATTTTTACTCCATGTTGGCAATACAGCAACACATCAAAACAAAAAACAAAACAAAACAAAAATACTGGTGACCATTTCTTAGTTTTTTACCTTCTGCAGCTTCTCCAGACTTTTGATGTATTTCCTCTCACTTTCCAGGATACCATTCAGTAGGAGGCGTCTGATGCTGAGACTCTCCACCTCCGGTGTCGACAGCTTCACCGAATCTCCCTGTACGATGAAACGTCATTCAAAGTATTGATACCATATCCAGCAAAACATCTTGTTTGTAAATTTGAATTAATGGTATCATGGGGGTTCACCACCAACCATTAGAATAGGACAAGTCACATCATAGTTTGATATAGGCCCTACCAATTTCATCAGCTCCAGATCAAGCAAGGTATACACTAGGCATTTTCACATCAGCCCGATGTTTCAAAATAGCAAACTACTTTCAGAATCTCGAACTTGGATTTTAATAACCCGACAACGAAATAGCACGCTATTTGATGATGTGAATTCAAATTAATGCATCAATTTGAGAGCTAAGCTCAAGAAAATTTCTTGACCATTTTGTATAGAATCTGGATGCTGCGAGTTAACCCAAAATTACCTCTGTTGGGTTCTTTTCCCACATAGGGATTTTTACTTGTGATGAGCACAGCATTTAGAAATGCATACAAGGAAACCTTTTTTTTCCAATTGCCATATGATCTCTCTCTATCTCTCTCTCTAAACAAGAAAGAACGTATAGCCCTGGTCTTTCATCATATTGCTATTTTTCTTTTGCAAGAGAGGAAAACATAATATACAAAGAGGAGAGATTTAGCCTTGTGGGTAGAAATATCATCACAGAAAAAAAAAATTGTGAAAAATAAATAAGCTATAAAAATATGTGTGTGTGTGTAATGAATCCTATCTATTTTAACACAAGTGAGAGTCATTGGGGGTATGAGCATACATATTACTACAATAATAGAGCTATTATTACATGGCTTTTTATAAGAAAGAGAAAAGTCACGGTTATTAATAGGACATGACTGTCGATTGATTGGTGACACATGTCATACATTCATGTACATTGTTTATTAAAATTCCCCACAGAAGGCTCCAGCAATACCTACTAAACATATCTTTCCAAATTCAGCACCATTTGCTTTAAGGTATCTTTAGCACTGGGTAATCATGTCTCTAGCCAAGGCAAATCTTATATTCGAGGGCAAGTCAGGGGAAAAGTACTGTGAGTTTGACACCATTACTTCTCTTTATGGGTAACATTGCTTAAATACCCCCCCCCCCATTCCTTTATGACATCACACACACACAAATACACACCAACACACACATTTTATCTCCTTTAAAAAAAACACACGCATTTTATCTCCTTTACAAACACACACACACACACGCACACAAAACAAAATACTGCATTTTGCCATTTAGAGCCCCTCAGAAGTAGGTTCAAGGATGGCACGCACAGCTGATTGTCTATTTTCGTCAGTCTTTATAGTCAAAGCAAAGCTGACAATATGGCACTCAAGAGAGCTATTAGATAAAGGTAGCTCTCCGGAAATGCATGATGATATGACTTCGGATGAGGCCCTCTCTTCCAATTTGAGCCGAGCATCTGTTGTTCAAAATCATCTGATCTATCGTCCCTTAGCTCTTGTACAGTTTCAAGGAAACTACAGATTGTAGCTTCAAACCTAGGCCTTTCTTCATCACAATCACACCAGAGACAATGCCGATATCATTGTAAACTAATAATGCTACAGTGAGACAAAAGATTCAAGACCATTTTATCTTTTTGGCAAAACAATACCCTGACTCTACGAATTCTTGAAAGGTTTGTAATCGTCTACTGTACCCACTCACCCAGTTCATGATAGTACTCTAAAATGCATACTAGAACTTTAATAAGTAGGCTCATTGCTTTCTTTATCCAAACCCGAGCCACATTTCATGTGGACAACTGGAAAGCATTGTGAGTCACAATCATGTTGTAGTTACCATAGCAACAACTTCAATGTTGACAGGTGATTGGTTGCTACCGGGCAGCTGCAGCTCCAGAAACCACAACTACTCTCAGTAACAAGTGTATTGTAAGAGGTTGAATGAACCTAAACCTTGTCTGTCTTCTTTCTGGCATTGTTTTGTTTTCATTTTGTTTGTTTGTTTTTTTATCATTTTCTTATCAGGCAGCACACCTTTGTTTGCAAAACCTCTTGTTATATTTTACTCTGAAGAGACAATGTGCAATTAGCAATGATGAAAATCATGAGGAAGAGGGCTGGGATAACAAATTTATGGTCATTCATATGTTTAATATGGTATTTAGATCACAGAAACTTTTTCTTTGTAATGACTTGAAGACACTTATTGCAAAAGTATAAATCCACACAATGTATTCAATTTTGGCTCAGATGGATAAAGTAAATTTCAGATTTAATTGAACTGTATGGCAGAGGTTTTGAAGCTTGCCATTTTTTTTCCCACAAATCTATGATATCAACTACAACCAAATAATAAAATTTGGCAGAGTTGGCAGATCACCTGACACCTAAATATACAAAGGTCATCACTGGATTTCCCTTTTTTTAATGAAAACAGTAAAATTACTAATGTGTCCTTCACACCAAATCATGATGTCTTGATAATAAAATTGGTAAAAATTAACCATTATCAACACTCCAACAGTATTTTGTATACAAATCAATTGGGAAAATGGCAGGGTGATGGCATTGCCGCATTCATTAAAACACATGACTTTCTCACTCTTGGTCTGATTTTTGTGAGACCCTAAGGTTCATTCCATTCCCCTGATTTGTATTCTGTTTTTTATTGAAGTCAACTCAAATATAGTGTGAGATTGCATTTTATCTGATTGAAAATCAAACCAATACTTCTGTCACTTCTCATTGGCACCATTTCCTGGTATAGGCAAAGATTATTAAAACACTATGCACAGATAGTTTGGGGGTAGAAATTGGTAAGGAGCCATTACTACAGAAAGCATGTATTTGTTTCTTTGTAATGACTTGTACATTGTTTTATAGTTCGCCAAATAAATGAAATAAATGAATGAATGAATCTTGTCTTCAAACAATCCTTATACCGTACATCATCATCCCTTGAGAACCAAAAGGGCATATCTTATATTTATATTTATATTTATATTTTATCTTGTCGGCATTTAATACTCCAACAGTCAAAAATAAGGTTTGACGAGCAGGACTGTTCTGACATGGTTAGTCTGTAAAACAACTATCAACTATCAACACACACACACACACACACACACACACAGAAAAAGGAAAGAAACTTGCAAAGATACACATTACATGTATGTCTGGTGGTTTTCCGTCCCCCTGACCACTTTCTGTCTTATATCTCAGTGGCTTCAGTTCATAAGAAGGTCACTGGTCTTTGAACATCCTGGATTCCCTAAAAAATTGGCGGACATGTTGTATCTCCTTACCCTGCTTGGTGTGCCCGCTCCAAGAGATGCCGGCGATGGCTTGTCTGCAGAGTTTGTGACGCCATCCGTCAGAGTGATCTCGTTGGGCCTGGCCAGGCTGGGGTCCGAGAGGGCATCCTTCTCCTCGACAGAGTCCACCGACGGACTGAGGCTCACGGAGTCCGAGGATAGTGTTCCTGCGTGACAGTGATGCAAAATAATAGACCAAATATAAACTTGACATACATTGTCTCAAACGCATGCAAGCATGAAAACCTGCCATCTTGACTTGTCAGACTTCTATTTGTGACACTGCATCAAATAAAAATATTTTGATGTGGTCTTTTGCTACTTTGTTGAGCCAGATAATATATTGTGGACAATTTTAGTTGAACAAGTACAATTTTTCCCTGCAATGTAACAGAAAATAAAGAATTAGCATACTTCCTGTGACTGAAGCTGTGTTAATCAAGTTTCCAATGTTTTAAACACTTACATGCAGTGTACCAATATCAAACTGCATTTGAACAAATACCCAACATAATACGAAACACACATACCCAATATCAAACTGCATTTGCAAACACCTTTCGGAACGCATTTGCAAATGCCTTCAGGATCGCATTTCTTGAGTTTTTGCATTTATCAACTCTTGTCTCCAGTCGATATGAAGGCCTTGTCACTGTGCAGCTCCACTGCGCAGTTTGACCCAAGGGGCGCGAATGTGTAGTTGGCAGTGGTTGGTGTGGGCAGGTCCAAGCTAAAAAGGCATATTCAAAGCAACTTTGTGTTCATCAACTCTACAGAAACATGTTTCTGGCTCAAATGGTTTTGAGATCACACTTTTTCCACATTTCAGAAACTTGTTTCCAACCCCATAATCAAAACAGCTTTGCGTTTAGCAGCTGCTAAAAAACTCCCCGAAAGTTGTTGGACACCTTAATTATCCACCACAAGTGATACAAATGCACCCATAGTAATATCAGCTTTTTAAAGTCCATCATTTTGTTTCACACATCTGTCTACCCAGTCAGCAAACTATGTCATGACCATTCTCTGAAAGAAAAAACAAAAACAAAAATACTAGAAGAGATTCCACCCTAAAATCATCAACTCAGCAATCCAGTTCACAACAAAGAGAATACTTGCAATTTTTACAAACACCCCCCAAAAAATATAATACAGAGAATAAAAGCACTTCTTGGTGTACTTACTCATTATGTACCCCCTTTACTCAACACGAGCAATCCTTGTCCAATAAAAAATATTGCACATCCATCCACAAGTTTAGTGCAAGGCAAACTGAATGTGATCCTCCCCCTAAAAGCACGAACGGCTGTCAGCGCCCACGTCTCTGCCTCTGTGCAGTGAAACGGTGAGACGCAATGTGCGAGGCGCTGGGAGGAAGAGGCAAGAGCCCAGATATAGTCTGTAGACCTCTCTCTGACTATTGTTTGGGGGCCTCCTCTCCCCCATCCCCCCCCCCCCCTTTTACTCTCCCCCTCCTCTTCCATCAGAAATAATAGTTAAAGTGTAGATTACAAGTGTTGGCTGGATACCATGGATATCTCCTTCATCACGTTAACACTCTTAATCATCCAATTAGGTAAAGTTTGGGGGGCATGGATGGGAAGCGGGAAGGGGTAAGGAGGGGGTAAGCGAAGAGGAGAGGGGAAGGGAGGGGATAGAGAAGAAACTGACTCCCTCTCTCTCAGTGGGCCCCTCTCACATGCTAGCATTGGTTGCTATGATACATGAGTACAAACCAGCTGGTGTACACAAACAGGGCACAAGGAATAGTTTTACCGTGTAATACAATGCACAGAGACCAACTTGCGACATCATTGTTTTGAGGTCTTTGTTTCAATACAGATTTTTTTTTCTTCAATCTTTGTGTCTCTCTTTTTTTTTCCCTCTTTACAATCACCTGATACCAAACACAGCTGTCATTTCTAAATATAATTCTATACAAATATGAAATGAGCAAAAACTTTATTTTAGGAAAGTACTAGTCTAAGCACAGTACCACAATGTCCTCATTGCAATTGAGCAATTGCTGTATAAGTGTATAAATGAAAGATACAGACAAACAAACCAAAAACATGGATTTTAGAAAGATGCTTTATGAATATCACATAATGTACCAATGACTGAAGGAAATGAAAAAAAAAACGACCAATGGAAAAGTGAAGGAAATGGGAAAACCAACCAATTTAAACAGGTGTCCACACTGGACAGTTTGGTGGGTCTATGAAAACTATCAACAAGTTCCAATAAGGAAATTTCTGTGGTTAGATGGTGTAAGTCATTATGCCATTCGTTAGTAGTTTGTATATTTGTTGTTCATTTTTATTTGTTTCTGTTGTAGAACTTGAAGAAGCCTCTTAATCATAACTTTGCAATTACAGTTCTTGGCTCTGCAACACATTTTAGAGGAATAAAGTTCTTGTTTCTCTCTGAACATGGCAAATTTTGGCTAATTTCTTCAATATGTCAACACAAATCGGCTTTGAAATGTCAGAAAATTGGTCTATTCCTATCTTTATCCCATCCTCATACCCACCCCCCCCCCCCACCCCGTTCCCCTAACATGCATATATTTTATCATCAGATCTTGATCTGGTACCCCTCTCAGTCCCAAGATATCAAAATGCCATTGACAAATGAATGGTAATGGCAGGGTTTATCAATTCCCTCTGGCCAACACTAAATATTGCATGTAACTCCAGCAAGAGGGGTACAGCTATAGAATGCTGGAGATATCTGCTATATTGGCTGACCATCTACAGTTTAGTATGCAGTGTCCTTTTCTCATACATAAGAAGCAAGAGTTTGAACATCCCCGTGACTGTTGATATGAACTGAATCCAACAGCTATAGGTAGAAGGCCATCGCTTTGGAGAAAACATTGCATGATAAGGTAAGGTCAAAATCACTGCATCAGTAATACATGTAACCCATTCAGAAGGCCCATCCTTATCAAAAATATGGATCAGGAAAATATATACCACTCAAAATTGTGATGCCTGACGTTTACATTCAACCATGGAATGTAAAGATAATTGGGAAAAACTGGGACCTCTATGCCAAAACTGCACATGTGCAGTTGAACTGGTACTGTGAAACTGACACCATGCAACTCACAGTGTATATCACGGTTTTGTAAACAGTGAGGAGCTAAAAGAATTGCACTCCTTTGCGAAATATTTGTGGTGATGATAAAGGCATTATTTACCATTTGCAGATGAAACTAAAACCCAGATGTGGTGCTTCAAAATGGTTCTTAAATGTGAGTTAGGGATAGAAACAACCATTGCAAAATTTTAAATCAGTATGTTAAGTATTTTTAAATATATACAAAATGTGAACAATAGTTATAATAAAGATGTTCCTAGATTAAACCATCTACAGTTTTGGTTTAGTATAAAAAAAATAGTGAAATCTCCGTACATTTCAGGGTTCGAAATTGGCGATGGTCCGCTGGCCATTGGCCACCCAAAATCACGTCGAACTAGCTAAAAATCATAAAATTCTGAAGTTACTAGTCCGTCTGGCTAGCCAAAATACTGCTTCAGTGTCAAAATTGATTCTAAGTAGTCCGCCTGGCTAGTTAAAAAAAAAGTTAAGTGCGACCCCTGCATTTTAGGTTTTATTGCAAAATGTTTACATGGTAAAATGTTTTGTAACACAAATGACCTACACATGCCTCAAATGTGTATATCTTGAACATCTTTTAAATCACTGCTCCCAAATGGTAAACAGTACCTTTTAGGGAGGTTGTTAGCCCAAGAGCATGAGGTTCTACATGCAAACAATGCTATATAGACCACACTCAAGTTCACATGACTTTGTGAGGTCTGTACTACTTTTATGAGTGATCGAAACTCCAACAGTGTGTGCTTAATTGCAGTCTGAACAACTACTGTTGGGGACCAACATGTGAACATGTGCACATTTGTGCATGTGCACACACACACACACACACACAAACACACACACACACACACACACAAACAAACAAATACATGCAAAGACAATTACAAGGAAATGCAAGCATTCCACCAAGAATATAAGCTTGAATGATTTTAGTCCAATTGCGATCATGTAATCGGGGGGGGGGGGGGGGGGGGGAGGGGGGAGGGAAGAGGAGGAATGTGCACAACTTTCAGTTACTTTTAATAGACTGTAGACATGACATTGTGATGTCTGACCTTTACATCCAACCATGGAATGTAAATTGCCCATGGAATTGCCCATGGAATTGCCCATGGAATGTAAATATTGGGAATATTGGAAAAAATTGGGGAGGGGGGGGGAGGAGGAATGTGCACAACTTTCAGTTACTTTTAATAGACTGTAGCCATGACTACCTGACAAGGTACATGTACAGTTAAAACTATCACTTTCATTTATAATAATGGATACACTCTTCTGTGTAGAGGAACTTTTCACACGGAAGGCTGTATTACACAGAAAGAGAAATATAATGATTGGCTACTTATCATCTTTCCCCTGTATATCTAACAGGACTTTGATCACAAGGAAATGTCCGGAATATTAATACATAGATGTGCAAATACAGTAAACTCCACAGAGGTATTCTTAAGTCTATATAGCATACAACACAATCAGTCCTTGGATTCAAATCATTATCCCTATGGAATAGACATTATACAGGGGATTTCTGAAAAATATTATTATGATTTAGTAATTTAGTGATAGTAACTACAGTATATATACAATGTATGTACCTTGATGTGAAAATTCTCACTGTGGTCAACTGAACTTTCACTCGTACAATTTGTACTCTCAAACTCATAGAACAGGGATAGTTTTGTTGAAACTGGACTTAATAAAATAAGAAAGTCATGGATCTGTATTCTTGTAAAGTTTCATATCCTCCATGATACTGTCAGTAACCTTAGGTCTACTATCATCATACTCTGATGCCTACAGGTATTAAATGAGGCAATATTGAATTGACAACAATTGCAGTGTATATTATTATTAACAAGCCCTCCCTGTTCAGAAATAAAGAAAACTAGGGCACAAATGGATACCACATATCATTCATAAAATGTTGAATACCATCTATGCATCAAAATAGTCAACACTTTAATACTGAATAGACAGTTCCCTAAAAAACAAAGACACCTTCACATACTTATTTTGTATCCTGCATTATTACTATCTCACACCAAAGAATACAAACACCTCTCTATACCACACACGTAAAGGCAAACAAAACACGTGCATGCCACAGTTGAACACACTCACATGTCACTGAAATACAAACATTCACATCACACCACACAATGTACGATGTAGCTTTCAAAACCAAGGAGGTTTGTCCAAACTAACCATGTACCAACACAGATGCAATGTACACACGGTACTCTACACAATCACTAAAATTATAAACACACACGCACTGTATGTAAAATGTAGGGCCTATTAATGCATTTAAAGGTGCATAGTCCCGGTGTTTTAGTCAAATGCGTATGCAGGCGCACGGTGCAAGTTTCCTATAGAGACCTACGCTATCGACTCCTCTTTAGCGCTTACGCTTTGGCCCACTTCCCCGAGTCCGAAGAAGTCCAATTCACTGTAGCCAGTGGTCCAATCACAGTTCGGCTCATGACTCGGCTGAGGAGGATGACCGCTTTAGTAAACTTCTTTTGTGATGTCATAATAAAAAGCACATATGCACGCACCCGGGCATTACTACAGACTGCGCGATGCACAGAGAAGACAACGAAGGCAACGTTACTTAGCAACACCTACGCACTTTACTCTTGATGACAGCTCAACTTCAGTAATCTTCGTATCAATGCTAACGGTGATCGGCAGTATCATCAACAGCGCCCTCTACACTACCGGGACTATGCACCTTTAAAGTCCAGCAACAAGTGTTTTCCCCCAGCTGCATCTACCATTGTGAATCCTCCTCCTCAATGGCACCTACCATTCAGACTCTCTTCAATGAGGTTGAGGTACCATTCCCTTTTCTTAATCCAGTCCGTAGTCCCCAGCGAGGTGTCGAGGTCGTCATCGCAATCGACAAGGAGGCTGTCCTCCTCCCCATCTTCCATCCTTCCCCTGCACACACCCAAATCTTAGATCGCTACCATTGCCTTTGCTCTCCCCCGAGCACAGATTTCTTTCCCACGAGGTACAAAAGATCTGGCCGTGCTGGAAGTCTTATTCCTTCCTGATCTCATGCGAGAGCTCTCCTGCCCGAGTCTCCGGCTCTGAGACTTTCTCCTCCACACTATGACGGATGGATCCTCATATCCACGAAAATAGACAGACAAAGCATAGTCTCCACGGTGCAATTTACCAAAGTGTTTCTGTAGTGACAGACGTTTTTAAAACAGTCCGGGAGAGTTGTTGTGAGAGTATTCATCGATCAAACAATAACAACAGCCACAGCCTCTTGTCGACCAGGTTTCACTCATTCCTTGAAGGCACAAGACGTCGTTGCATTTTCAGTGTGTGATGAGTAGCCACACATACAGCAGAACATAGGGACGCGGACTACCGACTGGCCAGATTTATTAGGCTGTTAAAGAGCCTGTGATGAAGTAATCGCCGACACAACAATGAGAGAAGTAGTCACCGATGTATTCACAGAGAAAAGTGTCAGCTTGATGAACCCGCCTACGTATTATGGATGCATGCAAGACACAGTGGTATATGATGTAGTTACGGTCACGCAAGTTTTACACCATGATGCATTATCTGGGAATAACATGCAGTAATCAGCCTTCGTAAATATCGCCCAGCGGCCTCATATTACCAAGGCAGATCAAATGACAGAGGACGACTGCCACTCTGTGACAGTCCAATGAATTTTTTCTCACAGGCGCAGTCGGTGCAGTGTAGATCAGTCTCCAGCCGCTCAGCAACCAAGGCTGGGCAAACTTCCTCGTTGGAAGAAAAATCGAGATAACCAATATTTTGGATCTAGGCAAACAAAGCAAAGTCAATGTTCAGTCAAAGACAATCTTCACACTTTATGCTGCATCCTCTACTCAACGAAAATAATGATAAGAATTTTAAAAATAATAGATTCAGTTGATTGGTGTTATCTCCATGTGATATCCAATTAGACACAGCCAACAACTGTCATAATCTATGAGGAGAACTCATGACGTAACCCAAATGAACACAAAGGTGAACATGCTCTACTGCATTCGAGAAAGTAAGGACAGACATTAAACGTGGCAGTACTGGTATGCAATGTAAGAGTGGAAGCCTTTTGCAACAGGTACTGCATCAGAAATCACCATGCCTTCAGAATAAAAAACCACAACAAAACTCTTGTCGCTAAAGACTATTGATGAGGACTGCTGCACAGACATGGTAGGGAACACAGTTAATAACTTGCAGTGCTAGATATTATTTGTAATTCTACTGGTATCGTTTGCTTCTCAAATTCTGTTTCATTAACCTTTGCCACAAATACTTGAGGGCATATCAACCCAATGTAGCATAGTTTTCTGCTCTGAATTACCAATTATAATGCTGTGACTACTCAATTATTAGTGTCAAAGATCTCGTTTGGTTCATTCGTGACCCAGTGCATTATAGATCAACACGCCACACTAGGCCAAATTACTTGCACATAATGCATTAGATCATACATATTTATCATTTAATTTCCTTTTCCAAATCTTTATATCAGACACAAACAAACACACACACACACACACAATATATAGATAGACAGATATATAGATCAGCTATAGATAGATACATTGTAGATAGATAGATAGATAGATAGATAGATAGATAGATAGATAGAAAGAGTAGATAATATAACTTCAGATATAGATACATGTAAACTACAGCATCCAAGTCAATATTCACAATGAGTGACCAACTGACTGCCCACCCAACCAACCTACCACATGCTGATTCCTACACAAGGAAGCCCCTTCAAAATTCATTTCACAGGTCTGATAAAACAACCCCTCCCCCAAATTACTTGCACATAATGCATTATATCATACATATTTATCATTTAATTTCCTTTTCCAAATCTTTATATCCCCCATTTAAAAATAAACAAGAGACCCACGGGTCTAGTGCTCACCTGAGTATCGCAAGTTCACCTTTCACGCAGTCACTCATTTAAATTACACACAGCTCCACCAAAATTTGACCAGGCATTCTCATAACTAAATTTATGTAATTAATAAATGTACAATTAGGGCCCAAATTCGGACCCCCCCCCCTCTAATAGTATCAATTTTAGCTCTATCACTTCTTGTTCTAGAGAAGAACACTCTTTTTAAAGATTCCTTGATTTGAGGGAATTGGGGGGGGGGGGCCTGGGGCCCCCTGGGTGGAGCATGGTGCCCATTTTAACAAATTGAGATCCTACATAACCCCCTAGGGATGCTACCTGCCAAGTTTGGTGAAAATCCATCATGAGGTTTTCAAAAAGAAGATGAAAATATGTGTACAATTTAGGCCCCAATTTGGACCCCCCCCCCCCCCCCCCCGGTCCGCTGTGAACAAAATTGAAACTACAGTCATCAATGTACTGACTCATAGTATTAACTTATCTTTATCACTTCTGGATCTAGAGATGAAGATCTTTAAAGATACCTTACTTTTGGGGGGTTTGGGCCCCTAGTGGTGCCCCTGGGTGGGGCATGGTGCCCATTTGAACAAATTGAGACCCTACACCCCTAGGGCTGCTACCTGCCAAGTTTGGTGAAAATGGGTCATAGGGTTCTCAAGAAGATGAAAATGCACAATTTAGGTCCCATTAGGACCCCTCCCCACCCCCTCCCCTGGGTCCCAAGGGGGACACCCCTGATTCCGCCATGAACAAACTTGAAACTACAGTCATCAACGTACTAACTCATAGTATTAACTTAGCTCTATCACTTCTGGTTCTAGAGATGAAGATTTTTAAAGATACAGTCAAACCTGCCTTAGCGGCCACCTGTATATAGCGGCCACCTGTCTGTAGCGGCCACTGAAAAATCCCCCCGAGAGAAAAGCCCTGTTAAAGACCCTGTGTATAGCGGCCACCTGTCTAACGCGGCCAGCGGCCACAAATTTTGTTTCCCGCGGTAGCCTTAAACTGTCTATAGCGGCCAAAGAGATGATAATTCAGCGCGTTTTTCTGCTTTTAGTAGACGTGCCAGTCATTCATGGGCAACTTTCAGTGATCACCATCACTGCATTCATCGCTCATTTATCTGTAGTATCAAGCTTTCTTCACGACTGTACGCATGCTACTGTGCAACAATAATTATTTCAAGAACACCGCCATTGTTCAATGCATGAAACACACGTGTGCATACGTACACAGATACATGAACATGTACGTACCCGGTACTCATAGATGTACATGTATACAACGATGATACATGTACATTTGTAGGCAATGCACACAAAGTTGGATAACCTGCCTATAGCGGCCATCTGTCTATAACGGCCACTTTTTTTGTTTCCCTTGGATGGCCGCTATAGACAGGTTTGACTGTACCTTAAGTTTGGGGGGTTTTGGGCCCCCTGGGGCCCCTGAATGGGGCGTGGTGCCCATTTTTTACAAATTGAGATCCTACTGTAACCCCCTAGGGATGCTACCTGCCAAGTTTGGTGAAAATCCATCATGAGGTTTTCCAGAAGATGATGAAAATGTACAATTTAGGCCCATTTGGACTCCCCCCCCCCCCAAGGGGCCACCCCTGGATCTGCCATGAACAAACTTGGCACTACAGTCATTAATGTACTAACTCATAGTATCAACTAATAGCTTCATCACTTCTGGCTCTAGAGAAGAAGATTTTTAAATATTCCTTAATTTGGGAGGGGGGTTCGGGGCCCCCTGGGGGCCTCCTGGGTAGGGCATGGTGCCCATTTTAACAAATTGAGATCCTAACCCCATAGGGATACTATCTGCCAAGTTTGGTGAAAATTGGTTTGGGAGTTTTCAAGAAGAAGATGAAAATGTAAAAAGTTTATGCACGATGCACGACGCACAACGCACATCGGACGAAGAATGATCGCAATAGCTCACTTGAGCCTTCAGCTCACGTGAACTAAAGATAATAATAATAGCAAGACTTTACATGAAACAAAATGTCTCTTTTTTTTTCAATTGGAGCAAGCAATAGAAAATCAAACATGCAATACATTGAATGTATCATACACGTATTGTTACTAACTACATTTCTAGTGCTTTACACATGTATCAGTGACTGTAAATTGCAGGAATATTTGAGGGTATGACACTTGTAGTTAAAAGTGTTTTCCCCATGCCTGATGAAGCATTGTGAGGTGTAGTTGACTGCAAAAGGGAACAGGACCACAAAGCTGATATGTGTCTAACCATCAAATCACTGTAACTATCAAGAACTCATTTAGCCCAAGAAACTACTTTCTGACTTTAAATAGGTGGTTTTGGTGTTGTGTCTTTTCATATATATAGCGTCAGATGCTCAAATAAGTGTGACTCTTGACCATGAAATAGCAACTTCTGTGTATTCATGTGTTTGTACATACATGTAATGACAATTTCAACACATTTTCCATGGAATTCAAGTGCACAGACATAAAAAAAAATAAAAAAAAAAAATCTGCAGATTGGATATTCAGAAAGGCAACAAAAGGGCAACAGAATAGTCGCCCCAAAAAACAACAACAAAAACAAACAAACAAACAGGAAATTCTGGGAACATGTTGTTGATAAGTTGCACATTAACTGCCACGAGTGAGTTTTGATCTTGATACAGATCGTACTGTATGACACAATGATGACATCATGACACGCCATCAATGGATGAGAGATGAGAACATTCGGAAAGTCATCAGAGGAGGTTGCTGTCATGATTTAATTTGCAAAACAGTACAAACTTTCAAACAAAGCCAGGATGAGTGTAGGGTATACATTGTAACAGCTCACAGATAGAAGACACACCATTAAACACTAAAACATTCGTTTCATGGTGACAATGAGACAATTTTTAGGCTGATTGGCCTATTCCCATCCTACCTGGCGACCAGGAGTCCACGTTGTAGGTGTGTAAGAGTAAAGAGAGGAAACCTCTGGTATCAATATACTTCCATGTGTTTGGCAGGGCACTCCAGAGGATATATCTCCCATACTAATGCTTATTTGGGCAAGAGGCCCCATACCTCAAAATCTTCAAGTGGCCCATTTATAGTATACACTTGACTCGTAGTGAGTTTTAAAAGGCAATTCTTGACCAGTCTATAATTAACAGAACAGTAAAAATTTGATCAGAATTGGATAAGAATAAGAAAAGTTTCACTAATTTTCTCAAAACAGAACATTCTTACATAGTGAATGCAAATTCATGAGTTGATGATGTCATTGCCTCATGACTTGCCATATGATTTGTACACAAAATTTTCCGTTTACATCTTTTTTTTTTCTTTTTTTTTATTCAAACGCAATTATGCCCCAGTCTCAAATCCTATTATGTAACTGATGATTATTTGGAAGTTTTTCAGCCAGGAGTAGCATAATGTTTGACATTTAAACAGCAGAAGAATTGAATGTTTGTTAAAGGGAAGGTAAACCCAAAAAGCAATGTGGATTGAGTGAAAGCAGCAACATTAGTAGAACACATCAGTGAAAGTTTGAGGAAAATCGGACAATCGATGCAAAAGTTATGAATTTTTAAAGTTTTGGTGTTGGAACCGCTGGATGAGGAGACTACTAGAGGATATGACGTATGAGTGGACAACAATACAAAGAAAATATAAAGGAAATTCAACAAAAATTCACTTTTCTAGAATTATGAAAGAGCAATGGACCAACCTCTTTCAGAAAGCAGGGGGAATAATTGCTACCCTTAACATTATGTCAATATCAAGCTGATGGAATTTGTAATTTTCATGAAAAATGGATTTTTGTAGAATTTTCTTTATATTTTCTTGGTATTGTTGTCCACTCATACGTCATACCCTCTAGTAGTCTCCTCGTCCAGCGGTTCCAACACCAAAACTTTAAAAATTCATAACTTTTGCATCGATTGTCCGATTTTCTTCAAACTTTCACTGATGTGTTCTACTCATGTTGCTGCTTTCACTCAATCCACATTGCTCTTGCGGTTTATCTTCCCTTTAAGGGCTTTTTACACTTGTAAATTTTTGCTTAGCCCCGGACCAACGGTGGGGCTAAGGGGGGGGCCTTAGCCCCACCGTTGGTACGGGACTATCCTTAGCCCACTTTCTGTTTACACTCGTTTTTGCCAAAGTGGGCTAGCCCCACTGATAGTACAGTACTATCTGGCCCTGCAAAATAGCAGGGGTTAGCACCGCAATTGCGGTGCCAAGCAAGTGAGTGTAAACAGAACAAAAAAATAATCCTGGGCTAAGCGACAGAGACGAAGTCCGACCCTCACTGACCAATCAGAAACGAGGTAATCAAGTGCTGCCGGTGCGTGCGTGTACATGTACAGTACACAGCGTAATTATGAATATTCATGTGGTTTGGAAAGTCCGGGGCTAAGAAATACGAGTGTAAAAAGGTCAGTTTTCTCCTTAGCCCCGGACAAGAGACAGTACGGGACTAATTGGCGAGTGTAAAAAGCTGAAAAAATTGGTACGGGACTAACGATAGTCCTGGGTCAAGGAAAGTCCGGGGTTAAGAAACACAAGTGTAAAAAGCCCTTATGTTGATCAACTGAAAACTGTGAGGTGATAACATCATCAGCTCACTCATTTACAGTTAATTTACTAACAATTTCATAACTTCTGTACTTTTGATCAAATTCTGATCAAATTTTCACTGATAATGATATGGTTATCAAATATCACTCTTTCTTTTCATACGGATAACTGACCCGGAATTGCCCTGTATGTTGTTTTGGGCAAGAGGGCTAGTGGCTTTGTCTAGCACTCTTTAGCTACAAAATAAACATGTAGTTTCAGCTCATAAAATTTATCAGTTCATACTGTTGAGTTGCCCCTTGCCATTTAGGTCCTACTATCATGTCCAGAAAGTTTGGTAAAGATTGGGAGAGCTGGTAGAATAGATGACTACCGGTACCTTAGAACCCCGGTAGTGTCACTTCCTCTATCACTTTATGGTATGATTGGTATGTGTGACATGATGGCCTATAATACTGTAAGTTATGACCCAGTTGCTTTTTCTACTGTGTGTGAATGTATGTGAGTGTGTGTGTGTCACTATAAGTCCAGTGTATTTCCCTTTATACTTTCTGGGAACAATCTCCATGCATTATGACCTTCCACACACGGTAATTACATGGATCCAGTTCACTATGACTCAAATCACGCACTAGACCTTTTGGTACAGTTTGTATCTCTCTAAACATGATATACATCTCATCCCAAGCAGCCATTTTTGGCTATGAATACATGCAAAAAATATTCTTCTTTACACTCTACTTATGACCAAAGCCATTTTGAGAGTGCAAACTACTCTTTTTGACAGTTGTGCTCGATATAGCTACGGTACTGGGAATGGGAATCCCATATACTGTGTACATTGTTTGATAACTTCATCATGCCTGAAATGGTTTCTAGGCATGAAGTCCAATCAAACTTCATGTTTACCTGGGCCCCGTTTTATCAAAAGATATAATCGATTTTATACATTGTAAATTTCCATATCACGCAGGCTACCATAGACTTATGATAGAAATCAACTATATAATCGACTATAACTCTTCATAAAACAGGACTCAGGTCTTAAATTCATGTACGGCTGTAGCATAAAATCATATGAACAGACTGGTGTAAGCTTCCTTAAAGAAGGATATGAAATTCTAAAAGTTTTGTGTTGTTGTTTGATTTCAAATTGTACACCAAAATGGGAAAAAAAGCTGCACTTTAATCCCTACATTCAAATACTGATGATATGCAGAGACCCTCAAAGACAAAAAGAAAAGGCAGAGAGGAAGAAACACTTAATCCCACAGGAATAAGCTATAGCTATAGGATGCATTTATCATCTTTCCCCTGTTAAACGGCTTTCAAAAGCCGTTTCCAAACCCCTTTAGAAATGGCTTCCAAAATAGTTGCGTTAATCAACTCTTCGCGAACACGATTAACTAGCCTGGCACTGCACACCTGTATTGCGCAATTCGACCCGAGGAGAAGAGGTCATAAGGCGTGCATGGTTTGTAACTGCAGTACAAAGCTGTTTCAAAACAGCTTTGCATTTATCTCGCTTCAAAAGGCTTCTAGAAACACGTTTCTGGAAACCTGTTCAGGAAATCTGTTTCAGAAAGCACAAATTTGCGGCTTTCGAAAAGGCTTTCCGAAAGGGCTTTCAAAACAGCTTCGCATTTATCATCTCGTAAAAATTGTCTGAAAGCCGTTTGGAAAGCCTGTTTCTGCCGAGAAAAAGAGTTGATAAATGCATCCAGAAAGATAGTGTAGCTATAGTAGCTATAATAGATAATGCTATTTAAAATAAGATAAAAAATGCTGCATCAATGAACAGTGCAGCATTGTGAAAATGTCCACTATAATGTCTTCCTTCCTATAAAGATGTGACTACAAGGTGAAGCAGCTATTTCCATCACAGCAGCAAACAAAATCACATATTTTGTTCTCCTGTTCTCATTGTATGGGGATTTTTTAGAATTTTGGTTTCGGTTTTGCATTTTTTTTTTTTTTTTTTTTTTTGAGGGGGGGGGGGAACAGTTGATCTTTCTCTCTCTGATGGACAATGAAATGACAATAGAGAATATGGGTGGAGAAGAAACAGGACATGTACAATTCTTACAATGAATTGATTGTGTGTAAACCATTGATGCGAGTACACCATGTACATAGTCTTTGAAGGTCAGCATCGGCACACACTGACTGAGGTGTATGTGACAATGCACTTTTTATTTCATTCCTGTCCATTTACAAGATAGACAGAGGCGGACTTGAACCTTTTTTTTTTGTAGCTCAAGGTCAATTTCAAGGTGTGAATACCTGACATACATGTAGTTTTTCCTTATTGGGCATGCAGTTTCCGCTGGAAATTGATGGGCTGTGGAAATATGACAGGTGAAGGGATATTTGTAAAATGAGTAATAAGCTGGTAATAATGTAATACTTTATATGAAGGATTCTCCACCAAATTAACCAGTACTGTAAACATGCTACATACAATCATAATGATGTTTACTGTCGGCAACACGTATAGTTTACCCAGAAGAGGTCACTGACTATTTCCACAGTCAGCAGGCACAAGAGCAGTAGCAAAACTACGGAACTTTCCAAGAGCAAAATTGAACGATAACATAAAAAGTCACAACAAGTTGAATATCAAAAAGTTATTCCGTATTAAGTATGTATCTACCGATCTTTTTTTAGAACACATTAAAATCTCCTTCAAAAGTGATGATCTATGAGACTGCAGTACAATAGGCTGAGAAATCATATTGAGCAACTAAAATTCTGCTTGTGAAATTTAAAGGGATGGCACAGTATTGGTGGAGATTAGAATTGGGCTTTTACTTTTTGCGAGATATCAAGAAAACACTTACTACAGAACATACCATTTTAAGAGGAGTTCAAAGTTTATTTGATGAAAATTGGGTTTGGAATGATTGAAACATCCATAAACAAAGTAAAACAAAGCGATCGTAATAAAGTGTGGGTCCCACTAGAATCGTTCTTTTTTGGACGTACTCAGCCATTTCAAAACCAATTTTCATCAAATTAATGTTGAATTCCTCATAAAGAGACATGCTCTTTCATATTTCATAAGGTTTCTCATTATCTTTCCAAAAAATGTTAGAAACCCGAAATTAGGTCTCAACCAAAACTGTACAATCCCTTTAAAGAATATCACTTCTTTTCAAATAGACTTTAGGCCCGTTCACAAACAACGAAAATCAAAATTTCGATCGCGATCCAAATTTCAATTTTTTTTTTGACCGTTCATACACAGGGAAAAATCGCACTTCGCAGCAAGGAAAAAACGATCAGTAGCCAAACTGCGCATGAGCGAAACTTGCATGACCGAAGACTGACCCCGCCCGCAGTCCCAATAGAGTTTCGCACGCGCTACGAATGATGGGATTAAAAATACCGATTTCCGAATCTCGATCGTGCTCACACACACGACGCTTGGCAAAATAATCGCGATTATTCTGCAGTAGGTGTTTTTTTTTGGAGGGGGGGTTCTGTTTATTTACCATTGAGCATGTTGCTGACATGGTGCAATTCTATCACAATTTATGTCCATACAAAGTTTTAATGATCATACCTGGACCATTGCCACTGCTAAACATGTGTTCCCCAATGAGACAGCCTGGGCTACTGTAGGCTTTACATCAAACCAGTGATTAATATCCACAAATCCTACAAAAAAAAAACTAACAACAACAGCAACAAATGTAGAGCTCAAAGGCTGACACCCCTTGCAGACTGGCTTTATCCCCGCTAGTTTAATATGAAGTGACCTTTCGGTGATCCATGGAGACAAAATCTTCCAGACCCATTTCACACACGCAATGAGATGATGGAGCCATACAGTAGGTGGTCATGTTTTGCGAAGCTTCATGGGAATGGGCAGCATGCATGAATTTTCCACACAGCGTTTCCAACAAGAGAGTTTTGTAACTAAAGCCTCCCGTCACATCACAAGTTCACCAGTGAGCAATCGCAAATTACTTCATGAGAGAGGGATGATATTTCACTAAAATTTTTCCCTGACTTTTCATGAAACAGATATACCCAGGAGCATCCACCTTTATATAATTCTCAGTCTGAAGGGGGTATCACCATGCCCCCAAACTCCAGGGCATAGCCCCTTTCATGTGGAGTTCACCCATTCCTGGATACAGGTTACCTGCTGGGAGCGGGTCAGTGGTGTCATCGCAATGCCTGCTGACTCACCAGCAAAGTATCGGGCGAGAAACTTACAGCTGAGCACATATACTGAACATAAAATGTACATTGTATATATAGCATGCCAGAGGCCTGAAACCAGACTTTTGACTGGTTTTAGAGGAAAGGCCTGTGTCTTGCTCACTGTCTTTCTGTCATGTAAAGTCTTAAAGGTAGGGAATCCCATTTGCATGCCTTAAATGAAGAGTTGTATAAATACAGTGGTATGTTGAAGAGAGTATCATTTTAGAAACTCCCATAAAGTATTGAAAGTGGAAGGTAACACTTAGTACATTTTTATTGACCGTTAGATTTTGAATTGAATTTTTTTCGGGGCTCGCCGTAAATTCCAGTACATTACTAGGCTACCTTTGCAGACCCATGCACTGCATGTGTGTCCATCATGTATATTTTGTGAAGAAAGTTCATCAAAATTTACAAACATTTTTATATACGTTCTTGCCACACACTCTATATGTAATTACATCAGCTCTTATACTTTTAGATTTGTGTTTATAGATAAAAAAATACAGAAGACTGCAACAAAAAGGCTTAAGTGTGGCTGACACACAGAACTACTGAGTAGTTGAGTTTTGTGCATTATTCAAATTGTAGATAACTGTTGACTTCCAAATTTTTCAGCAGTGGCCTAAACAAGTCCCCTGAGGTTCATAGTTAATGTTTTGCTGCATTTTGGGAGGTCTGTAAAAGGTATCCCCTACCTTTAATGTCTGCCACCAATTTTGCTAAACAGCAGTCCCATCTAACATGCCAATGATGATGGGTGCAAGGAATAGCATAAACTTTACTACCAGTATTGAAAGTCATTATGTGCTACACAAAACACCACGATACATCCGGTAGAACCACAGCAAGAGGGACCATCCATGGCTCTGTAACACAGTTATTTGCTTCTGAATGAACGTCGAGTGCAGTTGTGCTATTATTCTTCTTCATAAAGAATTTACAAAGCCTGGCAAATTTGAGACCAAGAGCTCTCGTCTTTCAATTGTAATATCACTGTAGAAGAGAAACAAAAAGTTGTGTTGTTTCAGTGCTATGTCCAGTTTAGATACAGTTCAACTGGTTTCTATCAAAACAACTTTTCCTCTGGTACATTCTCAGGGTCCAAAGTCAAAGTTCCATTTGACAATCTGAGTACTTCCAACGTTAAAACAGAAAACAGAAAACTTAACAATGGTAACTCTAATTGATTTCAAAACACAGCTGCCTTACTGGTATTGCTGGCACATTCAATCTTCAGCTAGTTTGTCATGAATAATGCTTTCTGTACAATTTCTTTCTTCATTTTTTGATTTCCCCAAAACATTTTGAAATATATAGAAACACACATTTTCAACCACTCACAATAGAATTCAGCCGCTTCATTACAAATGTATCGTTATACATACAATGTAGTACGTATGTGTGATGCAGCAGAACTAGAGTCATAGTCTTTCTTTAATAGTTTGTTTTTTGTTTCCATGGTGAACATGCAAGTGATGTAATCCAAATCAAGACATTGTAGTTCTGAATTATAAATATAGGACACCACGTAACAAACTCAAACTCACAGCTCTTTTGGGGACTTTTTTCCTCAAGATCAACAATTTGCTGGCTTTAGTGTAGCAGGACAAGCACTGGTTAAAAAAAAAAAAAAAATGGGCACTGTTGAGTGTTGATTCACTCGTTTTCTAACAAAAACAAAAACAAAACAAAACAAAAAAATCTTGGGAAAACAAACTCTGTGTGACCGGAATGGACAGGATATGGGGGGAACGTAACACCAATCGGAAGGGGATGCTGTGTGACCCAAAGTCCAGTCTTGCACGTTCCATAGGTAGGCCGACATGAGGGCACATAAAAAAAAAGCCATAATGCTCTGTTGACCTTTTATACCATGCATTGTATTGATCATCCCAACTACGTAGGTGAAAAACAACAATGATGATGACTATCTGTATAACCTTACCTCCGGAAATTTAAATCAACAGCAGCATAAAATTTGAGTGAGCCAAAGCTTCTGAAAATATTTGGCAGGCTGGCATACGTACTGTACATAGTCAGGGCACCTAAACATCCCATAACACCACAACGGTTCGTAGCAGAGTTGTCCATAAGCTGAAGTTGCCATCAAATTGATTCTATCCTTGATATTATTATGTTCATCTTTGTCAGTGAATACATGTAGATCCTGAGAACCAAAGAAACTTTAACTTTAAAGAATTTTGGCAGTGACTTGTATTCAAGAGGGAAAATGAAAGACTCTACAAAATGTTGTAGAGCCGGTATCGGGAAGCATGAACCCATATACTTGATACAAACTCGTCAATATCTTAAAATTCTGAAAAGAAGTTCTGTGTATACCCCGCATACTGTAGATCTACAATGTACCAGCAAATCATACACGGAATAAGAATTTAGCAAACATGTTCAAAGTAATTTTGAATAAACTTGAAACTCTGAATGATGAAAATCTTGGCAAATTAGTCAAATCATTTTTATTTGTCCTCATCTATTCAGCTATACTGAATACATAAAAGAATCATTATATTGCCAATCAAAGAATAAAGTAAAAATATTTTTCAGGATAAATAAGGAATGTAATTTATCTTGATATGAATTATGACTTTACTTCAAGTACTCAACTTTTTGTGCTGGAATTCCATGTGCCTAACTCTCTTCTATCATGGTTTGGCTGTGAAGTACACATTGTACATGTACAAAGAAACAGTCAAGGGGTATCAAAGATTTGCAGATACAGAATAAATTCCTTAAATGTTTGAATTTGGTACCAGAATTTCAGCATCCTCTGAACCCTGCCAAACACAAAAACACTGATGGTCAAAAAATAGTACACTGCAATATAATGCTACAACTGTAGCTGATCAAAATCGGAAGGATGAGCTCTAGTACATGGGCAGGATGATGTCACAGACAAAACATGACAATGACGTCACACGACAGCAAATTGTCTCTTGACCGACATTCTCACCAGGAGTGACACATGAGCCATATTTCATCATCGGCACCACTCGAAAGTCCAACTAGCTGATAAATTCTGAGCTTGAACAGACAGACGAGATGTGTACTGGGTGTACTGTCAAAGTCAACTTTTAAAAACAATCTAAACAGGCCGACTACATGTACATATTGGGAGGCCAACCATCTTGAATTGAAGTCTACCAGGTAATGAGGCATTCAATTTAAAAGATAAAAAAGGCTGCAGGAAAAAAGATTATGCCATCTGCTGTCACCTACTGCAATTTAGATATACAATATGAGAACAAATTAATCATTTACAGTGAATATGTTTCCTTTAATGAGGTGCACTATATACAGCAGTAGGCAATTGATGGTTTCATTATCATTATCATCATTATTTTCAGGGTCTGTTATCTCAAAGAAATGCTTTTCATTTTTTCTCCCACTTCCAACTTCTAAGCTCAAAACTCTCTGTGCATAACAATTAATGAGATAATTGGTCATTACTGTGGAATTCTAGCACATGGTAAAGTAAAAAGATACAATGGTACATCAAATCTTAGTAAATGATATACTCTAATGAAGATGGTTCAATAATCACACATTCTATGAAATTGCAACATAAAAGTTAGAACAGCTTAAAATGGCAATGCTTTTCTACAGTCCACACAGATATCTAAAAATAACAATCATGGTAATATTGCTCATCTATTGCATTGTATACAAGTGCAATATTACCATCTTTAGATGGTGATATGACAACATTACTTGTGACTTTCTAACATCAAAGTAGTATAGTTTTTTATCCCCATTCAATGAAGTTTTTCGCTTTCCAATCTTACTCGTCTGATGCCTTGCTTCACTTCGTTAGAAATCAGAATTGGTTTTTGTTTTGGGGTTGTTGTTTTTGTGGGGGAGAATGTTTCCTGAAGTAAATTAACTCCAATGAATGCTAAAAAATTTCATTTGTTTTCTGTCTTTGTTGGGGTATGAATTTTCACAGCTTTCTTTCCCCTTAAGTTGGATTCAAATGTATTGAAATTTATTGATACTTCTTCTCCACGTGGGACATACTTTGTGTGGCACAACCTTGTTTATTCAAGTCCTGTAAAATGGCCCTATCAATAATTCTGTTGCATTTCATAGTCCCGTCAGGTAAGCCTCAGGCAAGTGTTCTAGCTGTCAGTAACAACTTTTGTATCACAGCAGAACATTGAAATTTAAGTCAGTGAAATCTGTTTTACTGCCATGGGTCTACTCAAAAGACGGTTTCCCTTTTTGTTTGAAGGAATCATTGCTGGCTCTTGTATGCTTGGTGCTCCGAGTCAAATGTCAAAAGCTCCTGTTACGATGGTACCCTTGCCCCTTGACACTGACAGTCAGCAATGTGCCAACCTTTCTGGGGACTTCTTATTCTCATCTCTGTGAGTGCAACAGCATCTTGCGGGCATCTCTTACGACACTTCCTCCTCACCTCCTCCAGGCATGCTCAACCGAACGGAAATTGAACGAAAACTTCGGGACAACACGCTCATTTATTCGCACCGACGGGCAAGCAGCTTCGAGTGTTTACGCGAGGATATTCTTGTCCTCTTAAGCTCTGTTGGAGCAACGCCATCCTCATCACGGGAGACATAATGGGGTGAGTCACACGGCAGGGAAACTCCACACGCTGCTCAGTTCTCATCCATAAACCAAGGGGCAAATTCCCATTTTTGCAGAAGCAACAGACCATTCTTTCATGTGGTGTACAGAAGAACTAGATGTAACAACTCCCTAAACACTGCTAATTACATAATATATGATTTCTTGGATTCCATTACATAAACTAAACTTTCCATTCAATTTAAACTAAACTAAACTTTTCATTCAATTTACCTTCACAATAAGATTTAGGGCCTACACACTTGTTCACAAGAAATCCAATGAAAACAAGTGTTTGAAAAACTCTCCAAATCAACTTTATATTTTTCGATCCCTTTTTTCAATGCATTATTGATTCAGTGCGTGACTTACAAAACTCCAATTAAGAAGACTTGCTTAAAAATACTTTTGAATTAGCTATCAAATACAATAATTAGTGCCTATCATGTAAGTCATTAAAACACAAACTTCCATTTCACTCTACAACTACCAAAGGTAACTTTCTTCATACACAGACAATGTCGATGGCTTTCTGTGCTGGCTGTCCTGAGAGGACTCTAGTCATATGATTGCAATTACTAATATGTGATAATGTTGTATTCTTCATTGTATGCATGAGGTTCTTCCATGGGTAAATTGTGAAAGATAGTTCTACGTATCATAACATTTATTGCCCATTTCCCTCACAGGCACTGCAATGTATTGTATGGGCAAGTGTCCTCATAGCAGGGAGGTGTTTTGTCTCACCTCCCTGCTCATAGTCATTCAACAAGCAAGTAACCATTGATTTGATCAAGTAGAGAAAGTGTCCCACTCCCAAGCAGGTGGTCAAAGTGGGTTAAATTCTAGCAACCTGAACTAAGGAATGCTCAGCAGCAAGATCATGTAGACATGCACTAAACTGAATGAATGAATTTATTTATAAATAAATGAATATTGTATGAATTCATTCATGTATAAAATGACTGAATTAATATGAATGAATATGAATGAAGATATAAATGAATGAATGAGTGAATACTATGTAACTAAATAAATAAATAAATGAATGAATGACTAAATGAAAACAGCCAACTTTTGAATATTTTTTGACATCCATTGACAATAAACTCGGGGGGGGGGGGGGGGGGAGTAATTGACTTTATCTTCAATGTACATTGTAGCCCTACTCATTATTTATCATCCAGGAACTTTCAGTCATTCCAGTCACTGCATGACAAGATAAAGTAAATATTGACAACTATCCCTATTGCTATCACTACAACACCACCACCTACAACAACAACAAAAATGACTGCTCATTCTGGTATCTACCTACGTAACTGGCACTCTTGATTACACACAGTCTGGTTGAATTTTGTTGAATTGTATGACTGTGCCAATTATCACCAGGATTTCCCTTCAGCTGGAATCGCGTGGATTGTTTGAAACATTGCAGATTGTGGCAGTGGCTGATACAATGGCAGGTTATCCACTGATAAAAACACATGATTTGACAATTGAACCCAGAATACATACAGTACCAGAGGAAAGTAGCTTGTGTCCTGTTTTCACTTGACTAACCCAAATCGATACTGTACATACATGTAGGTTTATAGAACATAGTCTTTTTGTACATTACTTGTGGCAATGGCTAATACCTGATTGGCAGTTATCCACTGATAAAAACGCAGATCATTGGTAAACTGAACCCAGAATACAGGTACCAGAGGAAAGTTTGTGGATTATCATCACTGGTTACTAATGACCAGACAAAATGTATGATGGCACAGATTTATGTTACCACTGAGTCTTACGAAAAGGGAGGGGGGATTGCAGGAGGGGATGAAGAGAGGCAGATGAGAAGAGAAAAGCCTCCGGCTTCATATTTAATATGCACATTTTGTAAATGGAGCAAATCAACATCCATTCGCGATATTTAACAACATCTCCCCTGGTTCCTTCCACTGTAGGACAGCACACACTCCCCCAATGCATCTCTCTCCCTCTCCATCTCTCCCTCCCCCTTTCTCTCCTCCCCTCGTCTCTCTGATCATCGAGAGATCCGAGGGAGTAAGGAAGCCAGCCAGCCAGGTCTGGAGTAAGCAAACACAGCCATCAAACAGTGGTGGCTTATGAAATATGAGATACCCTCATCACTCAACACAAAGGACTCCGCGTGCCCAACTCCAAGCTGAGACAATCTTGTGCCCCGGTGCCCTGCGACAACTGTTCCCCAGATTGTTGGCCCTGCATTTTCGCAGTTAGTACAACTGTAAATTTTCAAATAGATACGACATACAAAGAAGACTGCATGCTTCTCCTTTAAACATTTGTTTGTTGTATGGATGATGTCTAACTAGCACAATATGTTGTTGTTTTTTTTGGCTGTCATGTCACACACACTTTACATAAAATGCACTCAAAGTAATCTTTTGATTTTTGTGCATTTGTTGTCCCATTTTTTTCCAATTCCCTCCCCTCCCTCCCCCCCCCCCCCCTCCAAAAAAAAAGGGGGAGGGAGAAATTGGTAACTGTTTGAGAAATAAGATCTGGCCATTAAAGATGTTTGCTTCATTCCACAAATAATTTTGCAAATTGACAAACTGCAGGAGTGCGAGTTTCTGCAGCAGTCAAGTTATTTGCGCAGCAAGTCCCTCTTCTGACAGTGAAGGCAAGAAATATTTCTAGCATTTGCTTCGTTTACCCAGGGGAAGACTTACAGAGTACAGATGCACCATTTTAAAAACATATACATGTATAGGGACTCATAGTGGCAACAAAACATCACCAAACAATCAAGGGTAGCACTGCCTGCTCTACATGGTAACAATAGGAAAAAAGAAATAATTATTTATTTTAAACCCCTGGCAATGTTCAGTTTACACACAACAGTACAGCCAGCCAACAAAGTACCATCATGTTTTTCAGAATTCTTCCACAGCTCGAGTCAGTATCAACCTCACGTCACACTACATACCTCTATGTGCAATGGTGTACTGGGTTTGATCGTGTTTGTGTCAGCGAGGACACCTTTGACTGTTACCCTATTCTATCAAAACGGTCGCTGAGATCTGATCTGTAGTACGTGTGGCCACAGTGATCACGTCACAGAGAAAATCTCTTTTGACATCTGGATAATATCCTGCAGTTTGATCCTCGTGTTTGGGTATTGTGTATTAAAATGTTCATTGCAGAGTTCACTGATAGAAAAAGACCTTGAAACCACTGGAAGAGGAAACGGTATGGAGCCAGGATTTGTGCCATTAAAAAACAAAGAAAAACAAAAGTTCTCAGGAAAAGCTCACTATAATGATATGATGTCAGCAAAGTGGTCAATACAGAAATAATCCAACTGTATGGTTGCTGTTGATCACACAGTATATCATACATTGTACATGAAGAAATCCTTGTTGCAAACTGAAGTGGGAGGTTGTGGCATACAATCAACCATGACAACAACAACAAAAAAGACATAATGTCATCTACAAGGTTCTACCAGGGAGGTGGAAGAGGCTTCCACCTCCCTGGTCTTACTGTGCATACACTGTACATGTAGAATACTGTTATGCATTATTACTTCTTTCCTATATTACTTGGGACTGGGAGCAGAAATATTTCACTCGAAAAATAACCAGGCACTTTTGTGATTTTAAAAGGCAAAGCATTGTCCACATAACAACCATAGAGATATTTTACATTTGTTTTTGCTTTTTATGCCCCTACAGTAGAGGAAGTATTGTTAATTAAGGTTAAAAGGTTGTTTGCTCTACAAAAGCTGGAACATTTAATACAGGGCCTGGATTTGACAAGTTTTGGAATGGTTTTGTCTCTGCTCTGCATTTTCGCTTTGAACAGATGTCAGATTCACATCCTACAGTAGTTGATAGGGATTGTAAATCATCAGCTACAATTGTACTCATCACTTTACATTTAACCCTGTGGTGATCATTGCCTCTTTTTTTATTCTACTGCTACTCAGTTCCCATCATCAAACTGAGCTATTAGAGAAAGTAATATACTCCATCTACACATCTTATTTCTTGTCCTGCAGGAAAAATAAAAGTGAAATTGAAGTTTATGTGAACACAAATTAGATTTAGACATATTCCTCAACAAAGAATATGAATATATGTATGCATGTGTGTGTATATCTAGACGTAAACACTGCAGACACACACACACACACACACACACCCATACACATACACACACACATGCGGTTTTGTTTTGTTTTTTCTTTACCAACATTTGTTTATTTCCAGCATTATCTCAAAAGGTCATGGTGGGATAAATGAGATTTTGGTGGTGATCAAGAGTAATAGTCTAGGTCTCCAACCAGGATATTTCTGTCAATTATATGCATTTTATGATGGAGAAGGGAGTATTCCACAGCACAGCTCAAGAGGAGTGAGCTAATGAGATGAATTTTATTCAGTTTTCAAAATCATTAAAAGACTGATTTGATTTTGCTCTTTAGACATAGTGATTCCTGGTATTGAATTCTTTGTAATGGTTAAGGCAAGAATGTGGCATCTTTTGTGAAATAATATTCAGTTGGTATCATTTTGCTTTGCTTTGATTTGTTCTGTTTTGTTTCAGACCCTAGGGGGTGGTCACTGTTGCAGGCAAGAAAGGATACTTCATAAGAAGCATACATGTATGAACATCATCACTTTTAATTGGTATTATATTTTATGTTGAGATACATTGCATGGAAGGGACTGCAAACAAATGGTACGAGGAACTTATGCATGCAGTAGTGCAGGCCTATTTACAAATTGTACTTGGTATCAAGCTGGAACATACCTGCATCATGCCTGGTCTCTGTGGTGCTGTTTACAACATCATCTGTCGTACTTGAGCTCTCATAGCCTTGTTCACTCAACTTGTCGCAGTCCCCTATGGAGGGCGAGACCGGTTTGAAATTACTCCTGCAGCTCAGTATAGCCAGCTTTTTCTCCGTTGTTATGTGCAGGTCGTCTAGGCTGCTGCCAAACGACCCGGCTCGCACGAGCACATCGTCGTCTCCTTCATTGGCGTAATCGGTGTCAGATCCATGGCTCTCGGTCTCATTGCCAAGAGAGCTTGGGCTTATGGAATTGTGCTGATACGAGCCCAGTAAGAAGGCCACATTTTCGTAATCGTCTCCGCTGTCGTCACTGTCGTCATCTCCGTGATTTATTGGGATCGGGGTCCTGACTGATCTACTCGGCGCAGGCCTCGGGGGAACAGCCGGAATTGCATCCAAGCCTGTGTTGATGTGTTCTTGCTCCTCGTCACACTCATTGTCCGAATCCCCCTCCAATATTTCCTCTTCACTTTCTTCCCCTCTCGACTTCAGTCCATCCTCACTGTCGAGGTCGATGCTGTGGGCATCGTCAGAACCGAGCGATTCTAGTCCCTCGTTGGCCCGTCGGATCCTAATGATTTCTTTCTGGATCCATGTCTGGCAGAACTTCTCTCGTCTTATCTCACTCCTTAATTTAAAGATGCGACTACGCGTGAGTTTGAGGTCATCCTCCAGCAGCTGGAGGTCGGTGAGCGCACGCTTGTTGGCGAACGGGAGAGCCGCGGCGATGGTCGTGTCCAGCAGAAATATGAGGCCCGGCGGCGGAAACTCTCCGAAGTTTCTTCTCCATGCTTCCATAAAATCCTCCTTGATCGTCATTTTACCGTCACCGTGGCGAGGCGGCTACGTATTCCTGTGAAAAAATGGTCCTGTCACTTCTACGTACTAGCTGATCAGGCTTCTGTTTTTGTTCCAGAGACAGTACTTGGCACTTCAAAACACCGTCCTGCGTCTCCTCCACTATAAACTTCGATACGATATTTATTGTACTTGTAGATGACTTCTTCAATCGCGACGTCGGTACACTGGTATAATTGGCATTTTCGCGATGTTGGCTTTAGGTGTCGTGTGTGTGAATGAAGGTGTGTACTGCATGGAGTATGTAATGCTGGAGTGTGTGTGCAAAGCAATAACAACCTTGCAGCATTTGGGTATGAAAGCTTGGCTCGAGTGCGACGATGAGGCGCTGGTTTCAAGAGGTGGCGGTGTTTACTATTGCACCAATACACTTGCTCATATCTGCAAGAGAATCAGGATGCGGTACGATAACCACTCACTGGCTTCGTACAAAGTTTCAATGAACTTTATTCATCACATGCATGACACGTAAGTGCACGCTACCTGGGTGGTTCACACCCAGTTCCAGTGACCCCGCCCCATATCGATATCGAATGAATATGAATCACGAGAAAGATTGCAGGATTTCTTTATTTTTTATGATATTATCAAAATTTACTATATAGTGGAAAGGAATCAAAACATCCTGTTAATATTTTCGAAGTAAAACAAATTACAATGATAATGCCTGGAAGAACATTTAAGTTGGCAAAAAGCCTAGATTCCATCGCAAGCCTGTGTGTTGGGCCATTTCCAATTCTTTTCAGATTTATCATCAGCCACCACCTCAAAGACGACTGTGTGCACTACTGGTGACACGACAGTAAGGCCTACTCCTGCTCCGGTCTTTATTTCTAGGATTGTGATAGGGTTTTATGTTGATGCGAGGACTAGGATTAGGGTTAGAGTTCTTATATATGTAGACAAAATTTATGTTTGGCTTAGCGTGCAGGTATTTCATAGGAGCAATTGTCGCAGGAACAAATGTCATGGAACCATGTACACTATCAACGTTTATTTTCAAGGAAAATTCATACTTTATGTTAACTGGCAATGTCTTCAATGTTACACACTGCGTAACACGATTATGTAGGGGTTATTTGTTCATTCTGTTTGCCTGTTACTGTTGTACTAATGGGGCATGCCCCCCCCCCCCCCGCGCGCGCACACACACACACACACACCCTTCCCCGTTGTGGGATACTCCAGTTGGTTTGATTGTCATGACTGCATTCATCTAATTAAATTTTAAAGAGGAGCTATACACCATTCCGCATTGTTTGGCTTCAATGAGACAAGTCACGTGAGGACAAACCGTAAAGTTTGATTACAAAATCACACAAAAATACGGGATATTCTGAAAGTTAAAACAGTGATGGTGATCACATTTTCATGTCATCATTGGTCTGTGCATATGGCTTAAGTCTGGCTCTGGTGGAAGCCCCGTTGATATATTAAAGTCATTACTCAAATGTCAAACATAAAATTCTGGAAATGTGATACGAATGACATACGTACATACCGGGATATTGCAATCGGTTTTCTTCGAATTTTTTATTGTTTGTCCAGGAAAAAAAAAAATAAAACCTTAATAGTGGGTAGCAGGATATCTTGAAATGACATCACTATACCTCGTGCTGTGTAAAACTGACTATGACGAATATCACTAATAAAGCAATTAAATAGACACGTCAAGTGAAACTTTGAAACGCCATAAAGTTTTGCATCATTATGATACCTTGACCTATATTTTATTGACAGTTTATCGTTCCGTGCGTTTGATATATTGCTCTTTTAATCTAAGCATTTACTATTTGAATTGAATTGGTTTTCACTTCAACCATGCACGTATGATTGAGATTGAAGAAAATTTAGACGACATTATACGTCAGTTCCCATTCCACATAATAAAAAAGTATGCTTCATTCATAGCTCGTGATACAGGTTATTCAGTAAAGCGGATTGGCCATTATTTGATGACACAATGAATGTACACGTATTGGAAGAGTTTGAAGTTACATTAATAACCACAACCAGTTTGCACACGTGTAATTTTGGGGTTTATATTCGTTGTTCTCTATAGCTTGTCTTTCCATTCCTATTATTTTTCTTCTTTTCTAATGATCATGTAGACATGAAACATGTTATCCCTGGCTGGCTATGTATATTCTCAACGACACGCATGTCAGATTTATCATATTTCTTTGTACTTTCTGTTGATAAAGAGTGAAAATACAGTTTGAATTTGAGTTTTATCTTGTGTTGTTTTGCTATATCTAGTGTTGTTTTCTTTTTCTTTTTCTTTTTTTTTCCTTTTTCTTTTTTTTTTTCTTTATCCCACTGGCGTCCCCTTGCGGACGCCACAAAATTAGCACAAAGCACTTCAATGCGAAATTGCCCATTTTGTACTTATATATTTGTATGTTTCTTATGTCCTTTTTTGAGATTCTGAGGCTGCCATCGCTATCAAGCATGTGCTTACTAGAGACGGCAGGCTCCTGCATGTTTTTTTTTTCTTTCTCTTTATTCTGAAACAAGTGTATCCTCGATTCCTTTGATCTCATTGTTATGTTTATAACTTAAAGATTGTGATTATGACACTATGATTGTCATATTTTTTCCCTATTCTGTTGTCAGATACACGTGTTGTCATTTTTTGTCAATATTTGATTTCCTTGAAAAAAAAATGCAGAAATAAATCGAACTGAACTGAACTGAACTATCTTTCCTGCATGTCTTTGTGTACACATAAATATATATATATATATATACATATATATATATATATATATATATATATATATATACATAAAGATATATATATATGTATGTATGTATATATATATATATATATAGCATATATATATATAAAGATATATATATATATGTATGTATATATATATATATACATATATATATATATGTGTATATATATATATATATATATGGAAACTGTATATATATGGAAACTGTGAGGCAACTGTGGAATCAGTTGCCTCAAGCTATCCGTCACATTTCGAATGTTGACTCCTTTAAAGTTGCCCTCAAAACTCATTTGTTCATGACCATTTTCCAGTAGAATTGTATATTATGATGTATATTTTTTCATTATCATTATTGTGTCATTCATTTTCATGTGCATGTTTGTGTAAGGATTTTTGTATTTCATAACTTACTTCTTCTACTGCGCCTTGAGCACGTTAACTATGTGGAACTGGCGCATTATAAATACCCTGTATTATTATTATTATTATTATATATATATATATATATATATATATATATATATATATATATATATATATATATATATATATATATATATATATATATACATTTATGTTAGTGTTTCTATATTTCCGTATAGACTCTCCACTTGTAAGTTTTGCAGATGTATACCAATTGAAGCAGCGCCTATAGAACGAGGATCGTTACTTTCGGTATAACCGGGGTTGTCTCTGGATAAACCGTGGATGACGAAACAATCGGTCGCTTCAGTGATTCTCTGCATCACGGAGAGCCAAAATGTGACGTCATCGTCATGGTCCCCGAGTCTAGGGAATTTCTCGTAACAGCGTCCAGTGTATAATCTGTGGTCTCTGTGGCGGAGCATATTTTAATGGCACAGTTGACTCTTTTATTCTTCGTAAAGCAAACACACACACACGCACACACACACATGTACGCACACATATGCGAATATTTCCCTGTGTATATATTATGCTTTACAGGGCCACTATAGCTCTATTCTAAACAAAAAACACCAGACTAATATGCGTGGTGAATATACCAACATCCTCCTCTGAATAGTATTAGTATTTTGATATGAAAACGCGAAATGAAAATACCACAATGCCTGATTACACAGCACTGTTGGTTTGCTCATGCAGTAGTGCATCGTATGTTCCTTTGTTGTTGGGTTGTTAACACTGTTGTGTTGTTTGTTTGTTTGTTGTTCTGTGTGTGTGTTTGTGTTTGTGTTTGTATCACCCATACCAAAATTCACTTGTTAGGATCAAACACGTTAAGTTTTAGGAAAGAATGATTTCAATGTTTGCAGTCATTTTTCATCTTACATCCCATATCATTTTCTTTCGATCATGAATTTCGTTTATATCCATTTATACTTGGTTTATCTATTTTACTTGATTTATTGATTATTCATTACAAGTGCCTTATTCATTACAGTGCAAGGTTATTCTCATTTGTATCAACTATACACATAATACATAATAGATCATGCTTCACTGTTACACACAACTGCTGATATACAATGTATTGGCCATACATCTTCGTCCTTCTGCTTGTAGTTTTTAATCTTTACCCTTTACTGTTTCAGAATGTCAGCATAACGTTTTTGATTGAATGAAAATTATTGTATACGGAGACCAAAGACTAAGGAGATTCATATTCAGCTATTGTCATCGTCTTTGGACTGAATGAATATTTCTGAATATTATAAAAGGGTAGGCATTTAGTCACTAAAATAAATAAATAGATAAATAAAATAAGTCCTGAGATTCGACCGCTATATTTCTATACCACTTCCGGTGTCTTGACATTTTTTTTTCCATCATGTTAGCATTTGCTTTCACAAAGTTACGGATATAGGCCCTACTCCAAAAGATGTTGCAAAGCACTTCCATAAACGTAACTATGTACGATGTTTGCTATGTAGGTACCACGTAAATTTTTCAGAGTCAATTTTTATCAGAGTTAAAAATGACAGAGATCAAAATGCCACAGATATCAAAAAACATAATTTGTGAAAGAAAACATAAAAATACACATTAGTCCAGATATTGTAAGAGTAACAGTAACTAATGGCTGTCAAGTTTTACCTTTTGGCATGGATAATTACACCTGTTTATGAAACTATTGCCTCTGAGGCCATGATACCTCTGACATTGCTACCTTTCTTTGATAGTCTTATCTCTGACCATCCCTACATCATTACATCTGAAGTCAAGCGCTTAAAACAGGACACGTATTACCGAAGATGGCCATGATTTTAATGGGTGACGTTGCACTTTATTTCTACCATCCTGATCTAGCCTCACGGAGCTTGGATAACCTGTTACTGATATAATTGGACCGAAATAGAATAATTACTTGATGATGCTGGTCGAGGTGTGATGTCGACTGTGTCGCACACACTCGCACGTACGCACACGCACACGTCACACACGCACGCACGCACTCGCACGCACACATGCACATAAACACACACACACACACACACACACACACACACACACACACACACACACACACACACACACACACACACACACACACACACACAAACACATGAAATGAAATCATCCACTGAATTTTGGTTCACCCTGAGAGTGGATGGGAGCTGCTATGCACGGGTGTATATAGCATAACAATAATGGTAGCTGATAAACAACTTCCTCTTTCCAACCATTTTAGATGCAGATTACATTTTGAAGGATTAATTCTGAATTTTGAAATGCTTTTGGTTTCAGCAGTCTGTAAACAGAAAACTGTAATACGTTCTAGCTCACTTGAGGAAGTAGTTTCTGTTATCCTTTAACTTTAGTTGTCTCATGCCATACAAAGTCAATTAGAAAATAATTATTATGGACATTCTGGCGTATCGCGTTATTTATTGTGATAGCGATTTGAGACCGAAACAGAATAATTCTCCCCATTTCAATGTTTGGCTGACGAATTATGTTTCCATATCATTTCGTTCGTTGTTTATTGTGTTGTTTGATTATGCTTGTTGAATGTTGCTATGATGGTTGAAATAAAACCAAATAACTTCCTCTTTCCCTAATTTCTTGTTCTAGTCGGGGACAGCTCACAACAATAGAGGGCGTTATGACAAAACGGATATACGGCTATGGAAGAGTCGCACATCTGCGCTTTGTCATCCCGGACAGCGCAATAAGACGATATTATACAAATAAACAAATAAACATACCGATAGACAAACAACAACCACAACAACCACCACAAGGAAAGGAAATCTGTAAAATACACGAAACATCCGATGTGTCTCACTTCTGGTATGCAAGTAAATTTAGTATTTCCCCACTTTCCTCCTGCATATAAAAGAAACATTGTAAATGGGAGAGGTTCTGATCAAGCTGCCTATCAGATTGTGGCAGATTAGGTCTGTACCAATCAGATACGATCCGTCGTTTGAATAAACGTATTGATGAATGAATTGATGTTTCCAAAATTCGCCGAAACAGTTGATATCCCTCTAAATATGAATATAGATGTGCCCTTTTCGACCGGTGTGAATAACATTGTATGCCGGCATATACCCTCATCACCACTGTTTACAGCTCATTTATATTCATCTATCCATTCATTCATTCATTTTCCCTGTACGTTTGTTCATCTTCAAACAATTTTTCTTCAAATCTTTCTTCAGCAACTCACATGTAACTGCTGTGAGATGGGAACTTTAATGAACAGTATGTTATCTTCAAAAGTGCATGGGGCCCATCCATTAAGGAAAGCAATACAAAGAATATTGTCATCGACAACCGACCTTCCGACGACTACTTGCTTATGTTTGACACATACAGCTGAATATTACTACAGTACCTGGTAAGTCCTAAAGGCCGTGTCACACTGTTCCGGGCAAGCTACGCGGGCTTGTGGCAAGGAGGCAGTTTCCAGCACGTAGAAGATTTTCAGCGGGCGAACAAGAATGTTTGCAATTTTCATTCATGCCTTGTCATACCGTACGGGGGAACTTCTGCGGCTTGACTTGCGGGGAAACAAATTTACTCCCCGGAGCTCTCCGCAGTTGGTCCGCACCTGACAGTATCTAGCGCGTAGTTGCCCGGAGGTGCTCACGCAAGTCCGATTTAACCGCAGCCAAGTTTTGAGCATGACCAAAACTTTTCCGGGTGAGTCGCGAGAATGCCCGTAGAGGTCCACGCAGAACGCCAGTAGGAGACCCTTAGCGGCAGTACTTCCCAGGCAATTCCCACGCAGGTACTTCGCAGTCCCGTATGCAGCCAAGATAATGCATTTTTTTGCTTTGATTGTTTTAATGTTTTGTATGATTTGTTTTTGAAAATCAATTAAAAAAAAAAAAAAAAGATAATGAAATTCTGTGGGATTTCAGCCATTCCAATAGAGGAATTCCTTCACTGAGTTGTCAGCCCCCACGCGACTGGTACAAAGGTCACACAGTATACTCGCAAGTATATACGCGTCCAGCAAGTAAGACACATGCGCTGACTCGCACAAATCCTTTTCCGCCCTCAGGAATGTCCGGTATGCTAGAAAATCCCTACACGTAACAAGCCCGAGTAGCTTGCCCGGAAAGGTGTGGCAGGGCCTAAACACGGTTGCGGGTAAAAAAAGTATGCGTGCGCACCTCCGGGCGACTACTTTTGAGATACATGCTAGGTACTGTCATGTGCGGATCATCTACGGGGACCTCCGGGTAGTCAAAATTGTTCTTTGCAAGTCGCACGCAAGGCTGGTGTGACACGGCCTTAAAGGCCGTGTCACACCATTCCGGGCAAGCCTTGCGTGCGACTTGCGAAGAACAATTATTTTTACTACCCGGAGGTCCCCGCAGATGACCCGCACATGACAGTTCCTAGCACGTATCTCACCCGTAGCGCACGCAAATCTTTTTACTCGCAACCATGTTTAGGCCCTGTCACACCTTTTCCGGGCAAGCTACGCGCGGTTGTTGCGTGTAGGGATTTTCCAGCATACCGGACAATTTCTGAGGGCGGACAAGGATTTGGGCGAGTCATTGCATGTGTCTTACTTGCTGGACGCGTTCTACTTAAATTCTACTTGCGGGTGAAATATACTGTGTGACCTGTGTACCAGTCACGTGGGGGATGACAACTCAGTGAAGGAATTCCTCTGAAGAAATGGCAGAAGTCCAACAGAGTGTCATTATCTTGGCTGCATAAGGGGACTGCGAAGTACCTGCGTGGGAGTTGCCTGCGAGGTGCTGCTGCTAAGGGCCTCCTACTGGCGTTCTGCGTGGACCTCTCCGGGCATCCCCGCGACTCACCCGGAAAAAGTTTTGGTCATGCTCAAAACTTGGCTGCGGTTAAATCGGACTTCCGCGCGCACCTCCGGGCAACTACCGGCGAGATACGCGCTAGGTACTGTCAGGTGCGGACCAGCTGCGGAGAGCTCCGGGTAGCAGATTTGTTTCCACGCAAGTCAAGCTGCAAAACTTCCCCAGATACGGTATGACAAGGCCTTGAGCATGCTCAAAACTTGTTCCGAGTGAGTCGTGGGGGTTTGCTTGCAGAGGTACACGCAGAACACCAGTCGGAGACCCTTGAATTACCGGCAGCGCCTCGCAGGCAACCCCAAAGCAGGTACTTCTCAGTATCCGTAAGTCGCTCGTAACAGAAGACGGTTTGGTTTCAAAGCTCTCACGCAGGTCACCCGGAATACACGCAAGTAGAAGGTAAATAGCACACGTCTAGTAGGTAAGAAACAAGTGCGAAACTCGCGAACATTCTTGTCCGCCCGCGGAAAATTCTCCTGCGTGCTGGAAAATCCCTCCTCGCAACAAGCCCGCGTAGCTTGTCCGGAAAGGTGTGACATTTTTTGCATCGCGGTTTAATGTGTTAATTCGTGGCTTTCTCTTTTTCTATGGATAATCTGTTTTAAGAGACCATAATTGGGAAATTTTCCGTGCCGTTATCGATTTGGCATTAACATCTTGAAAAGCTTGACTGTACATACTATATGCATTGTGCGCCAGGCAAGATGATTGTTGTATGTCATAATTATATAGTTTTACTTCACAGATCCGCACGTGCTCACTTCCGTTCGGTTACAATATTTTTGGTTTAAACGGTTATCCATACACCACAAAGTATTTGTATGGAGTTTCCACGGAGACACTTGGATTCACCCTCATAAGCACGTATATATATCACAAGGGCATTACACTTGAAAACAAGACTATGATAACGAAAGATCTTTTCAGGTACTGTCCTGTTCCTATATCGCCATAATTGGTCTCGAGATTTATAACCCACTACAAAGCGTTCTGTCTTTGATGGTTATAGGTATAAATTTAGGATATTTTATTATGCGCACACACACACACACACATACACACACACCAACTTTCGTATGATAGATTAGCAACTTGCGGGATCAATGTCACTGTCTCGGAAGGCCATTTTTTTATTCGGAAGCGTAATGCTGCGTTTTGGTTTCGGGAAAAATGCTCCTTGAAGGAGCATTTTTCCCGAAACCAAAACGCAGCATTAGCTGTAAGTATTACTATAGTAATACTTAGAGCTCTCTTTCCTTGAAATAGCAACACGAATTTTTACGTCACATAATTTCGGTTTCCGAGCTTATTTTCAATGACTTGATTTTCATGGCATGTTACTATTACATGACGATTGTATTGTCTAGGTGTCAGATTGACTATTATCGTATAGGGTTTAGTCCACTTTGTGTATGTAACTCGTTCTCGAGTCGAACACAAAATTACCCAGAAAAAGTAATTCAGATCTTCTACCCGCTTTCATAAAGATGTGTTCAGTTCGTATAAGATCCATGACATTCTATAGATTATGAGGGATTTCATCAAAAGGGTCTAGATTTAAACGGATCTGAAAAATGTATATCACGCCATAATGTGTATCATACTATAAACATGCTTCTCTGCTGGAACAAGTGAATAGCAAATCTTTGACACATAATAACTAGGATTTATGACACATCCACTAAAAAAGTGAATTTTTTCTTCATTTTTTTTTTCCATCTGAATGATCCACAACCGGCAAGATTTATTTTCCTTGTTTAATGAAATGTGAAAGAATTGTGCATCACGTCTGTAACAGTAGATGCTTCAACAGATGCATCGTGAATCTCAATGAATGCTATCATGACCAACAAAACAACTATGAAAATACATATAGCACGATCGACCTTTACAGAAAGTCACGTACTCTGGGAAATTACCTGGGTATATGACTGGTAATGACGATCTGCTGTGGTTAAAGATATAGACCTTTGGGACAAGGAATGATATTTTGTCTAAAATAAAAACCGAGAGCAGGATATGATGATATTGCTGGGCAGTTCTCCGGTCTGATGCATTTCAAAATCTGAATAGTTTGTCACGCGAAGTCACCGAAGGTCAGTAAAATATACCTGGCTCTTCTCTCACTTTCTCTCTGAATCTTTATCTCTGTCTATCTATCTATCTATCTATCTATCTATCTATCTATCTATCTATCTATCCATCTATCTATCTATCATTCTATCTATCTATCTATCTATCCATCTATCTATCTATCTATCTATCAATTTCAATTTCAATTTCAATTTCAACTTTATTTCAATTTCAATTTCAATTTCAACTTTATCTATCTATCTATCTATCTATCTATCAATTTTGACTGTCGTATATCTCTTTATCTTTCTTATATACTTTCTGTATGTACACGTCTTTCTGTGTGTGTGTGTGTGTGTGTGTGTGTGTGTGTGTGTGTGTGTGCATCTGTGCATCTTTATCTATATTAGGTGTTTATTTTGCTTATATAGCACTTAGTATTATATCACTGTTATATTGCTATCCAAAAGCATGCCATCTTTATATAACCAAGGACAAAATATTGATGTTGGCAAATGTATCTACATAATACAAACTTCTGTAAGATTCTGTCAAGAATCCAAGTTAATTTTCTTGTTTCTGTAGTTGCTGTTCTTTGTCATCGATTGGACGGTAAACGTAAATGCAAAATATAAGCTTTTACAACATCACACAGTCAACTTATCACCAGAGTAATGACATTCATCACAGTTTTCAAACAAGTATACATGGACTTGACAAACTTGCAGCCAGGAGGTTTTCATTTGCTGTTTTTAATACAAACAACAAAAACAAAACAAAAAAGGAATAACACACAAGACGAAATGAGACAAGGCTAAACAAGTTTTAAGTTTTAAGTGAAAAAAAAATATCAATTCAAAAACCTTTTGTTTATTAGATTAGCCCTGAAAACATTAATTCGGTATGATCATAGTTTTGTTTTATCTTTTTGTGTTCTTTTTTTCTCCTGGTTCAAATGAAGAGTTTGATAACAATAACGGGTTAAGCGTCATATTTTTTAAACATCTAAAGGGAAATTCGTCATCACAGGATAGAGCAAAATTAAACCTTTTCAGTGGTATACCTCACTTGTTACATAATAAGGAATACTCTTGAAGTTATGTTTAAAAATATCCCATATTTTCTCAATATTTTCTGTGTTTTCCTGGCTGTTTTAATCGCAAACATCTCAAATTAACAACGATAAAGTTAAATTGTTCTGCGATCAAATGCTTCAAATAAAAATGAGAATACAGAGCATAACGTACTCAAAGTAAGAGTTACCAATCAAGCTATGTAAGCCACAATTGTCTCCAGAAAAGAACGTAAAGATTAATCGTAGCAAAATATATAGAGAAATTGAACGCTTAAAGGACAAGTTGCACCTTCATAGACATGTGGGTATACAAATAGAGTGAATGCAGCAATATTAGTAGAACACATCAGTGAGAGTTTGAGGAAAACCAGACAATCCGTTCGAAAGTTATGAATTTTTGAAGTTTCTGCTCAGTCAAGGCTGGATGAGAAGACTACTATGTAGCTTGTGATGTCACATGTATACAACGATATGAAGAAAGAATAAAGAAAATTCAACATATTTTCACTTTTCTCGCATAACAAAAGAAGAGTTTGTTTGCAAAAACCGATAAGTCCATATTTGCCAAATGGAGATATTTGCAATTAAAGGTCAAGAAAAATAAAGAGAATAATAAGAAAATTTTTGCTTCTTTTGACCATAACTTCAAAAATGTATACCTTTATATACGTAGTGACCAATATATCATTTAAAAGGTGTTATTTTGTACTCTATGACAGAGACCGTACTTCAAAATCTTCAAAAATGGACTTATCGGTTTTTGCAAACAAACTCGGTAAAGAACACTTGACTTCTCTCTTTCAGAAGGCAAGGGGAATAATATTACCCTTTACATATCTCAGAAACAAGTCAAAGAAATGTGCAGTTTATTCAAAAAGGGAGGTTTTGTGAAATTCTCTTTTTATTTTTCTTTAATATTGTTGTACTCATATGACATCACACACTGTAGTAGTCTTCTCATCCAGCAGTGACTGCGCAGATACTTTAAAAAACCATAACTTTTGAACGGATTGTCGGATTTTCCTCAAACTTTCACTGATGTGTACTAATATTGCTGCATTCACTCAATCCATGTATATATAAAGGTGGACTTGTCCTTTAAGTCATACGCAAGGAGACTGAGAAGCGATTGGAACGATGTTCAAGGGGAATGACACCCAAAGATCATTTGGCAAATATGGACTTCTCGGTTTTTGCGAACAAACTATTCATATATATATACAGGGTGGTCCACGAGGGGTTTTAGCATGTCGCTGCAACATGCTAAAATTCTTGTGCAACATCCTAAAAAGCCAGCAACATGCTATGCAACATCCTCAAGAATTTGCAACAAGCTCAAAGTAAAAGTATTCAAAAATGTGCAAAACATGCAAAACATATCATCAGAAACATCAAACTACCAGGTACTTTAGATATATGCAAAACATGAGAGAGAACATTGAATGTAAGCAGCACAAAGAGAGATAAGCAGCAAAATATTGCGTACTATGTATATACTCATCGTGTGCGCTCCGCGCATATTCAATTTCTGCAATATTCTCAGATTCTGAGCTTGCAACATGCTAAAATTTCAAGTTGTGGACCACCCTGTATATATATATATATATATATATATATATATATATATATATATATATGAAGAGTTTGTTTGCAAAAACCGATAAGTCCATATTTGCCAAATGGAGATATTTGCGATTAAAGGTCATGACAAGAAAAATAAAGAGAATAATAAGAAAATTTTTGCTTCTTGGGACCATAACTTCAAAAATATACCTTTATATGTAGTTACCAATATATCATTTAAAAGGTATTATTTTGTACTTTATGACAGAGATCGTACTTCAAAATCTTCAAAAATGGACTTATCGGTTTTTGCAAACAAACCCTTTATATATATATATATATATATATGAAGGGGTCGGTGCAATATACTGCTAACCCACACTTTTGTCAAAATTGAGATACATGCATTTTCATAATCCTTATCCTTCACTCTAACCCCTGTGAAAATATCATATTTGAATTCAACCAATAAGATGGTAAAAAATGCATGCATTCATGTTTTATTAATGTGCAATGTATGGACTTTCCAAACATTCAACAGCGATTATCTCAAAATGACTATTGTGTGGGTTAGCACTATATTGCACCGACCCCTTCATATATATATATATATATATGAGATTAAAACCTAAAATGGCATTAAAACGCTTTATCCTGGCGAGGAAAGCGCATGTTTTTGAAACAAGACACCAAACAGGTTAGTCATCGCATTCTTCATCAGCGACCAGGATGCGATGTGATGTTAGATTAAAAATCCGTTTCTGAAGCAGAACATACACACAAGGGTATACGTCTGCTCCTGGTCGGACGGATTTCAAAACTAACCTGCTTGTGATGGAATGCGTCTATCTAAACTGGTGGTAGTTGTTGCCACAGTGCATGGTAACCGCGCAGTTTGTATGTGCGCGTTTGGCGTAGCAACGACGCATCCATGGACTGGTTCCCTCCACGAAGAGCCAAAGATGAAAGGATGAAATCAGTTTAAAAAACATGACAAACATGAATCCCTGATAGCTTTTCAATGGACTTACATTGCCAACGTCATGCTCCGATTTACTATCACGAAGATAAACGGTTCAGAGACCCACCTCATCTTGTCTTTCACTGACGCAAACTCACACCTCCGGCCCCCATAGAGACATCCCAGCCAGTAGTTGTGCCTCATGTCCGTGATGGAATACTGTATCAGACTTTCCTGATAGTCAACGGTCTTTCCCGTAGTCAATCAGACTTTTCCTGATAGTCAATCAGACTTTACCTGATAGTCAACCAGCCTTTCCTGGTAGTCACTGATCAATAACGAACAGAAGTGAATGAGATTAAAACCTAAAATGGCATTAAAACGCTTTATCCTGGCGAGGAAAGCGCATGTTTTTGAAACAAGACACCAAACAGGTTAGTCATCGCATTCTTCATCAGCGACCAGGATGCGATGTGATGTTAGATTAAAAATCCGTTTCTGAAGCAGAACATACACACAAGGGTATACGTCTGCTCCTGGTCGGACGGATTTCAAAACTAACCTGCTTGTGATGGAATGCGTCTATCTAAACTGGTGGTAGTTGTTGCCACAGTGCATGGTAACCGCGCAGTTTGTATGTGCGCGTTTGGCGTAGCAACGACGCATCCATGGACTGGTTCCCTCCACGAAGAGCCAAAGATGAAAGGATGAAATCAGTTTAAAAAAACATGACAAACATGAATCCCTGATAGCTTTTCAATGGACTTACATTGCCAACGTCATGCTCCGATTTACTATCACGAAGATAAACGGTTCAGAGACCCACCTCATCTTGTCTTTCACTGACGCAAACTCACACCTCCGGCCCCCATAGAGACATCCCAGCCAGTATCAACAGCGATTATCTCAAAATGACTATTGTGTGGGTTAGCACTATATTGCACCGTCCCCTTCATATATATATATATATATATGTATATATATATCCCGTAATCTGTATTAATGCGTATGAACAATAATTTTTATATTAGTTATAAAATATCACCAAATTTTGCTTTACATTGTAATGTTACTTGATGCAAAAATAAACTGAACTGAACTATACTGAACTGAACAAGATGTGCAAGTGAAAGATGATAATAAAGAATATTTTATACGCCGGATGAAAAGCTAACTACACACATGTGGCTGTGACAGCGCACAGAAATTGCCTTTTTAATCAAATTTCTGCTATGAGTCTGTTATTATTATTGTAACACATTTTAACACTCTGCAATTGGACTTGATTCACTGTGATACATAACATAACCATCATTCTACTCAGCGATCTATCAGGAAGAAGAATAAAACATGTTTACTAAATTATAATGTGAATAACAGATGATAGGAAGTCAGCTGAGAAAAGAGAACCCTGAATACAATCAGCGGTTAAACAATAATTAGGAGTGATAACCAAATTTTTGTTTCTCAGAAATCCCAAAAGGGAGATAAAACTAGCACTAGTGTACTGATTTTCTATTGCAATGCCAGTTTCAACCTCTACGTCCGTTTAAATATGATTTCATATTATTTTATCTTATCAAATCGTTTTCTCATATCGAAAACGATAGGGAAACTGGGAGAGGGGTTGTGATTTTGCACTCATGACCCCACAGAAGGTTGAGTTAGAAAAGTAGCACTTCCGTCCTTGTGCATTACCTATTACGTCGCACTCGCTGTCGCTGGGAAGCCCCGTAAGTAGTGATTATATTCCTGTTTATTTATTTCTTCGTAAAGCGTTATTATCGTTTGGATGTCGAATTTTCGAACAAGACTGGATGTTTGAATAATATCGTTAGTATACGGTTCTGATTTACCAACACATTGAAGTTATTTTTGCCTCATATTGATCGTGTTGATAGACACCGTCAAGTCAACACGCTAGGCTAGCTCTGTTGTCTGTTGGATTCAGAACACATGCAATAGACTGTACTGCGCTGCGGTTATCGCGTTGACGGTAAAAAGTACGGATGACAAGAGTATGCAGGTCTATTAACAACAATTGTCAATGAACAATGCAATGAATAATACACCCTTGTAGTAAAGTTGTACCTGCCCTGAGCTGAGTGCATCATGTGCGGAGACCTAGACCTCTAACTTATGTTGATTTAATAGCCATAACCATCACTTCAGCATGTTCAGTAAATATAACTGAACCCCTGACCCGAGTGCTGAGTGTTTAAACAGATGTTAAATCAAATGCCTAACCATGCTAACAAACTGCGTACTACAATAAAAGTGAGAAAACCAGAGTATCAAATGTAATTTACATGATGTACAAATGTAGCCCACCAATATTCTATGCACACTGTATTATACAGCCTATTGTACAGCCTAACGCCACGGTTAGAGTCAGAGCATTCATTGTATCTCTGCAGCTCTGTCTCCAATCCAATGTCTCTGTTGCTACTCTAGAAACTAAATTGAATTCTGAATGATGAGTCTAACCGTGCCTATACTGTATGTTCCATTGTATTGTGACCGTGTTGACCATGTGTATACTTGATGACCCTCACCTCGTCATAGTTAATGCTTATGCATATTTGAATCCCATTTTGTCACTAAAATTCTATTAAATCCCACTCACATACAGGAAAAATGCTAAAGATTCCAATAGAATCACAAGTTCACTGATCGATACTGGAAATTTGCAGCTATCATCTGCAAACGCGAACGATGCGGAATAGTTGTGTGCTAAGGAAGGGGCCCGCAACTCGTCACCCGCGCTCCCACAGAGTCCCATATCGACAAAGCACGTTAAAGACGTGTGCGGGTACCGGGTGACCGTGATGCTCCAGATCCCATAGACATACACGTAAAAATGCGTGCGGGTGACCGCAATGATACTTGTAACACGTATGCCTATTCCTAATATAAATTTCTGATTTTCGCGAAAAACTTTTTGGTTTTCACCACAATTTACTTGGTTGTGGTAGCCCTGCCAAGTTTCAAGTATACTGGACACAGTCCCAGGCATAAATTATTGTTCAGTGGGCTTGTAACAATTTTAAACAGGGTGATGGTATTCAGGCCCCTGATGAGGTGCGGGCACCTCACTATACATTGTATGCGTATATATAGTGATGGCGATACAGCTTTTTCCTTGAAAATGAGCCCAAACAACAGCCCGTATAAACAGTGCATGCGTGTAATTTATGCTACAACTTTAAAGAATATACAATGTAGTTGGTTTGGTGTCCACCACATCGACACCCAAACGCTAATGTTTTTCTATCAATAGTTAACTAAAAGATCTCACAATTTGCATGAAATTTTACTCACATGTACAATGTAAAGAAAATGCTCTGAATTCACAAGCACGCATTGAAAATGCGATTTGCAGTGCACGCTACAAGATATTAAACTGCTTTGAAAATGTGGGTTGTTATTTTGACGCACTTAGTTGCGCTGTACTGTATTTTGAAACCAACACCCCTACCCTCTATTGACAATATGTTTGAAATGCACATAATAGTTTTCCTGTGTGCATTTATAATCTATGGTATCATTGTTTTGCTGTTGATCTTGTTTATTATTGGGTTTATCAGTAATATTTGGACATCTTCAAATCCCCAGTAAAGAGTGCAAAACCACTGCATGTAGTCTCATGCATGAAAGTTTGTTCTTTTAATATGCGCAATGCTATAAATGGAGGGGTGTCGGTTTCAGTGTACAGTAGGATACTGTAAAACAAGGAATGTTCGCATGCATTTTAATTTTGCAAATTTCGCGAGAGCCAAGATTCATGAAATTAAAATGCACGCGAAAGTTCTTGTCTACAATATGCATTGAATACCAGTGGCAGTTCGCGAAAATTTCATGCTGCAAAACAGGCTGTGGGCTCCAGTTCGCGAAAAATTCATGTCGTGAATATATCATGTTTTACAGTAACTCTCAGTAGCATGGTGTTGATGTTTTGAGATCACTTGTATGTATTGCAGGAAACTTTCAAACCATTTACTTTGTATCAGTGTCAACATATTCTGCTATCTCATGGCTCGACACTAACTTTTTTGTTTGGTGGCCCGATGGGGCCACCAAAATCCTAGATTTCAAATTTTCGGTGGCCCGAGAGAAAAATTTGGTGTCCCGAAAAAAACAATAAAGAACATTAAAAGTCTTTTTTTTTTTGGATGATTTAATATTTAAGATTTATGATAGTAAGAATTAGAATGGACATATCTACTCATAAATAAACTTCAACAAACTTGCAACACTCACTCTCAGGCATTCATTCAGTCCTTTTCAGCCATCCTTTGAACAAAATTAACTGCTAATTTCCGGCGCGAAAAGTTACGAATTTATTGACATACTTTTCAAAAAAATTTAGTGGCCCGAGGCGGGCCACCAAATTTGCTCTTTTTGGAAATTTGGTGGCCCGACTTCATTTTTGGTGGCCCCGGGCCACCGGGCCACCGTTAGTGTCGAGCCCTGGCTATCTACAGTAATTGTGCTGCTCTCCTTCCCTTTGCAGTTTTTTTTGTCCTTGACCCAAGAACAGTGCCAACCTAGAAGATGTCAGATTTCTTTGAGGAAGAGGCGGAGGTATCGGAAGAGGAAGATGTCCAGCAGAGCAGTGATGATGAGGAGGAGGAAGAAGAAGAAGGTTAATATTGATCCCTTTTGTTGCTTCCATTGGTCCTGTAATACATTGTAATGTTTGCCTGCTTAACCCATCCAATACCAGAAGCCACCTTTCATTGTGTTGATGCTGTATCTTTTATTTATTAAATGTATCTTTTATTACTGTGTCATTCATTGCTAAGTACTGTACTTCATATAAGATAGAATAAAAGCTTCCCTTTTATTTTAGTTGTACTTTCGTGATGTCTCATTGTTAACGTCAAGTGTGAAATTATCAAAAGTATTTTCAATAACTAAATTCATAACTGATCTGTAAATTGACAACAGTTTTCTTCAAGATGAAAATGAAGATGTTTGTCTCAGGTGATTTTTGTGCAAACTTGAGGAATTTACATGTAGTTTAATAATTCAATCTACATGTAATCTCTCCTGAAGAAGTAGAAGAAAGAAAAAAAAAAAAAGAGTTTCTTATCCTTGCAAGTACTGGTATACAAGTGGCGTGTGTCTGAAAGTCAAAAATTGATTGATAAAAAGGAAAAGAAGATGAAGATTCAGAGCTACATTCGTGCTGCTTGTACAAATGTGACATCATTCTTTCTTGACCAATGCATTCTTGTTCTGCAGATGAGGAGGAGAATGTACCGGACCTGATAAATGATGATGTTGAAGATGAGGAGCAGGAGAACTCTGACTCAGATGAGGGAGACATAGGCCGAAAGAAAAAGAGAAAACACAGAGGTTAGTGCGTAGCCCTTCTTCTCTGTACTTTGCATTGAATTTGCTGACATTTAGGTCTGATTTTATCAACATTCTGTATGATAGTTGTATACAGTGGACAAGTACACTGTAGTTGTGCTGTACAGTGCTTGTCATGTGTGATGCGTACATGAGATGTGTGGACTGCCAATACACATACCTTTATGGATGGGGCTATTTCCAGCGCACCTTATAGAAATAATAGGCAAATGCACCTTCTACATAGAAGTAGTACTAGTAGGCAAACAAACCTGTTACCCACTGTATTTCCTTTTTAATATCAATTACAATCACACCCTTGACAGCATACATACAGTGCATGTAATATTTGTCACTTTACTTGTAGAATAACAGAGATATCAGCATGAATTTGTACTTTTCTTATCTTTGTACCATTCAATTTCATTAATGACATGTAGAAATTTGGCACTATCAGCCTATTTGAATATAAGATAACATGAACAAGTTTCCTTCAATTATCATTTCTTAGTTGTCAAATCTGTACTGTGGCTTTATGCTAGCAGTTTTTATTTTTTACATAGATCTGTGTGCATGTTTGTTGTAATACTGCTTCAAGCTGCATTGTAAATTGCTGGATTGGGGAAATTTAATTTCAAATTCTGAATACATATGATTTTATACTACCCAAGTGGACATCGAAAGTGCTGAAATATTAGATCTGCTCTCTGTGAAAGATATCATACTTTTATGTAAACTTCTCGAACTACGGGTGTATGTGTATGTTTGCTCATAGTACATACTTTGTCAATGTACAAATATGAATCTGTCTGTATGAATTTGGTTGACATACTGGATAACTACAGTAAAACTAGTAGAAGGTTATCAAATTTATGAAGTATTGACTTGAGCTGTAATCAAATCATAAACTTATTTTGTTTGACCTGTCACATATTGCTGCAAATGCCTCCAAGAAACAATGAAGTGTCTAATAGTAAGGGCAAAGACACCCCCCCCCCTCCAAAAACAAAAAAACAAAAAGGAGAAAAAGATATGAATCTGAAAGGTTTTCTGAGCTCTTTGTACACTATTTTTTACGTCACCTTGCAGAAGATTATGATGAAAGGCTGACGGAAGAAGATTACGACCTCATTGAAGAGAACCTTGGGGTCAAAGTTGAGAGGGTAAGTGCAAGACATCTTGTAAAAAGTATAGAAGAATGCAAAGAAATGCTGTTTGCAAATATGTCTGTATCTTGTGTACTTTGTGATTTGTCAACTCTTTGTTTGAATAATTGGTTGTTTGTCTGTTTTGAGGTTGTTGTTTGTTTATTTTTGTTTTTGTTGTTTTGTTTTGTTTTGGTTTTTCACTCTGAGAGATCTTCAATGTACATTCCATTGTGGTAGGAGTTACAGTTTACTTAAAGAACCCCTAGATTTTTTACTGCAGAAAAATTTTAGCAATCAGTGGTCAAATAATGTGTACACCTTGTCATGGTGAAATTTGTACAAGCTGAGTGTGGCTGTATGTTTGCACAAAAAATAAATTAGCTGGAGAGTGATCCATGTTGTTAAGTTGCCAAATATTCCAGCTTGAGTAATTGATTGAAGCTCAAGTGCATATATAGCCTTCACCTTTACTGATATGTATCATTTTAAATCTTTTGAAATAATTGTATTCATGAGGTATTGCCACTGTGAGACCTGTAAAACCTCCTGTGATTACACATGACACTTACCAATAACAGATATGGCCATTCTGGTGATAAATGATGTGTGCACCATTTATTTGTGAGTTTAATTTTTCACAAATGGGGACTTCCTGACATTTTGCAAGTGGTTTAATTTGCGATCATGGAGTACAGTAATATCGCATTCCTTGTTCAAGCTTTGTGTACTGCATACCAGTTCATGTTTGTGTGTGCTTCAAGTTTTTGTCAGGATCAGAGTTAATAATTTCGCATGTTCTTGAATTCGCGAATAGCACCAGACTTGTCAAATAAAAAAATAAAAAATCAAAATCAAAATACATGTATATGGTGTATACAATAGTATGCTGACGTAAGGCTGTTCATCAAATGGCAAACTCTTTCATCCATTTTGAATTTGTAGAAGAAATTCCGGCGTGTGCGTCAGATATCTGATGAGGAGGACAGCGGTAGTGAGGGAGGCGGGGCAGGCCCGATGCGGGAACTGGACGACAGAGATGCAATCGCCAAGGAGATTTTTGCAGGCGAGGGAGAGGAAGGAGAGCTGAGTCCCACATCGGCTGTGAGTCCTGACATTCTCTCTTTGTTTCTCAGTGGTGAAGGGTGACGTTCACCCAGTGAGAATGTCATCTTTCTCAAACTTATATTATTTTTAGCTACTTTATCTAGCATGCACTCCTTTGCACATTCCACTCTGGTCTACAGACTTAAAAAAACCAAACACCTAAAATGAAGCTTTTAAATTCATATCAAATCAAGCAAACTTACCATAATATTGGGTGTTGCTACTTAGGTGTCCCCGCAGTTGCTTGTCCATAAGGTCAACCAAGAATATGCTCTTTGTGTGCATATCACTGTAGGGAGACTCAAAGAAAACTTTGTTAGGTCACCATCATGGAATGAAACTCCCACGATTGGTGATTCACTCTCAAAATATGTTCTGAACAGGATTGTAAAGTTTTCACAATTTCATTATCTGACAGCCAGAAAATGAGCAAGTGTACAAAATTTTATGTTTCTTCTGTTTGTGTGGGTTTTTTTTTTCCTTCAATTTTGCTAGGAGATGCAAGAAGAGTTGCGTGAGACAGTGGAAGATGACCAATATGCTGACCTCCAGGACTCAGAGGAGGAATCAGGTACGTGGAGCAGAAGCAGTTGAATATTCAAGTGTTTCCTTCCATCCTAGACTGGTTCAACTCTCAACCTGTTCCCCAAGTCTGAACTATCTGAAAGGAATATTGATTTGAAATTGACATGAAGGCTGCATAATTTGCAGTGGTCATTCACATCTTGGTATGTTCAGAAAGATGGTGCATTTTACTGCAACTCATTAATGTGGTATCGTCTGTGATGTTAAACACTTGAAATTCTGAAAAGTGGAAGTATGTAATCTACCAGTATCTGTGCCTGGTTTATAGTTTTAGCCTTAAGCCATTTGTGATTATCTCCACTCTGCTCTTGGCTTCTGTAAAACACGATATTTTCGCCCAATGAAATTTTTTGCGAATTGGAGCCGACGGCCTTTTTCATGGCATGAAATTCTCGCGAGTTGCCTCTAAGATTCAGTGCATATAGTGTAGACAAGAACTTTCACATGCATTTTAATTTCGTGAATCTTGGCTCTCACGAAATTAAAATGCACGTGAAGTTTTCCTCGTTTTACAGTATTCCCTGCTAGCTGTTCTAGAAGCTGGATGAATATATTGGAGTCTCACCTGCCACACTCTTAGTTAGTCATTTTATTTGTTTTGTTTTATTTCTTGTTGTTGTTTTTTTTTTGGGGGGGTGGGGGGGATGGAGAGAAGATGGGTATTAAGGTTGAAGACCTGGTAAAAACAGTATGCAGGCTCAAACTCAGGACAAGCCATGCCTACCTAAGCGTGGAAATTTCACCATGTCAAAATTGACCTTTCTATGCCTGCCGTTAGGATTGTATGCCATATCTTCTTGTGCTCTTTCGCAGATCCCGATGACTTCATCGTCGACGACGCAGGCCAGCCAATCACAAAGAAGAAGAAGAAAGGGCACCGTCCACGATATACCGACTCGTGAGTGTGTTCTCATTTTCATGAATGCATTGCGTTTTGATAACATTTGTGACATGTGTGATGCCCATTACATTTTGATTAGGTTGATATTGTCTATGACCTGGATGCCTACTAATTAACTGTCAGAACCGTAATTTTCCAGAAGGTCTGAAGTGCCATCACAAATGATTACATGTCTGTCAATCTCAAGTAATGTGTGTGTCATTGAAGAGTGAACAAAACAGGAATCTTATGACTCTCTCGAAGAGATGTTCCATACGTGTTCCATAGGAACTTAATTCTTGTCACAGTTGCCATTCCAATTTTTCACAGTTTATCTTACTGTGGCTAGATATTATGTAATATTACATAATAATAATAATAATAATAATAATAATAATAATAATAATAATAATAATAATAATAACGATAGTAATAATAATAATGATAACAACAATAGTAATAACAGCAGCAACAACAACAATGTGATAATTGCTTTCATATGGCGCTTTATACAGGTGATTCTAAGTGCACTGATGCTATTATACATGAAAACTAGAAAACAATAACATAAAGAAAATGTCAAACCAAAATAATTTGAAAGAAGAAGAAAACAACATACATGTGGTACAGTGATACAATGATGATGACTGACTGTGTTGGTCATATGTTTGTCATGTATTGGTCACATATGATCTTCCTCACAATATTTGCGTTTGTTACCCGTAAACAGTGCCCTCCAAGAAGCTCAGGACATCTTTGGCATCGACTTCGACTTTGAAGAGTTTGATGAGTATGGTGATGACTATGAAGAGGCTGAGGAAGAAGAATATTCTGAGGTGATTGTCGTTATTGATTTGATTTAACATGATTTAACTTGATTTCTAGGAATTTGAATCATTCACATTTTTGTATAAGGAAGTGTGCATTAATAGATTTTGAAATACACATCAAATCACAAGGCTGAAATGCCAGACACAGAAGTATTAAAGCAGTGAAGTGAATATGATCAGGAACAATGAACAGTGTGACCGGCATCATGGTATGAGGTTAGCCTATTGATATGTGCGTAACAGCAGGCATATGTTGCCCCTTTGTCGTGAATACAGCAAGGTTTGCACTGCCGGCATAGGATGGTAAGCTTTTTGTATTCTTTTGTTGGACAGTGAAAAGTATTTGATTTGCACAATGGAGTTGTTATGAATATAGATGCTTATGATTTTAACATAATTCAGTTAACGTTCTACATAGTTATAACTTTGCGTATAAATGAGAGAGACAGTGTATACCAAAATTTGTGCAAAGCAAAGATGAAATTGAAGAAGAAGATGAAAAAAAATTAATGAAGCGGGCTTTTTGTACACCCATGTATCTTATTAAATTGATTCCACGTACAGTACGAGGAAGAGGATGAGGATCTTGAGGAAGAGGGAGAGCCAAGGAGGAGAGCTAAGCGCCCCGGCAAGAAGAGACAACCAAAGAAGAGCATCTATGAGGTCAGTGTGGGGACAGTCTTTGTGATTGATTGATTGATTGATAGATAGATTGATTGATTGATTGATTGATTGATTGATTGATTGATTGATTGATTGATTGATTGATTGATTGATTGACTGATTGATTGATTAAGTGATTGCTTGATTGATTGACAGATTTGGATTGATTAATTGATGTTTGAGTGAGTGATTGATTGATTGATTGACAGATTTGGATTAATTGATTGATTGATTGATTGATTGATTGATTGATTGATTGATTGATTGATTGATTGATTGATTGATTGATTGATTGATTGATTGACAGACAGATTTAAGATGTAGCCATCCACAATTGTCTTGGTATCTGTCCTAGAGCTTCCAACTGGTATCTTTCTTTGACTTCAAGTTTGCTTTCTTCTTCAGCATCAAAATTAAAAAAGCTTTTTAAAAAATAAAAGATGTGTGTATTTCTGACTAAGTATGCATTGTATGTGTGGTTTTAACATCCTAACCCAAAGTGTGATGTTTGCCTTCAAATTATGTTGCACAAGCCTCTTTTTGTTCAGACCCCATGGGAGTCGGCTATTGCGGGAGATTTTCTCTTGCCTGCTCTGTATCGGTAGTGATCAAGAATCCACCGGGTTACCTTGTTTCATGTCTGCCTGTCTCTATTTGTACCCAGGTGTTTGAGCCAAGTGAGCTGGAGAGGGGCCACTTCACAGATCTAGACTCGGAGATCAAGACGGCAGACCTTCCAGAGAGATTTATGGTGAGACTTGGTGCCAATATTAGCAATGTACTGTAAAGGCCTGACACTAATTACTAGTAGCAACTACCATTTATCAGGATGCTAACATTAGGAACTGTCTTTTGGTCATCTGAAAATGGTATCAGCAACTTTGTATTCCACAAATATGAGTAACCCCCTTTAAGGCTTGATATCAATTAAGTAACTGCTACTTTAAGGCCTTGTACCAGTACTAGCAACTACAATATATCAGTAAGGCTCGGTATGAGTGTTGGCACCTGCCATTAAGGCTCACTACTAATATTGGCAAATGCCACTAAAACCTTGTGCCAATATGAAAGAATGGCATTAAGATTTCATACTAATATCAATAGCAACTGCTAGAAATAATAAGCATGTTTATCTGTTAGTGTCAGTGTAATGCTTAGCTGTATATTTGCACATATTTAAGTGAAAGCCAAACCCTCTTGGCCATTTTTTCTCGCCCATGCTCAATATCATGCACAATACAGAAGACATTGCGGAGCACTTTGATGAGTAAATTTTGATTGGAATATTAATTAGATATGTTGCAAATGTTGTATTCACAGTTAGGCAGTAGGAATGAATAGGAGAAATACTGAAGAGACTCTGTACTAGAACAAACTTTAACGGCAGTAGTATTGTTTGTGCTTTTGAGTACCCTGTGCAGGTTGATAAAATGTAAATGATTATTTGATGAATGTCTTCACTGTGATGCAGGTCAAAAGAAAATGTGCTTTCCCCTGTAAGTAGCATGTTGACTTTGCAGATTGAAAAAAAAAACAACAACAACAACAAAAACTTGATGCTCACTGTATCAAAAACTGTGATAGTGGAAATACCTGACTGTATTGTCATCTATGTGACTTCCTTTGGGGTCCCACCTTACTCTCTGTAGTTGAGGGTTGTGCCAATGACAGAGGCGGATGACAAGGAGCTGGAGGAAGAGGCAGAGTGGATCTACAAACAAGCCTTCCTCACCCCAGCTGTCTCAAATCAGGTATTATCACCCCTACAACATTTGATTGATGCTTTTCTTTTTCCATGTGTTATTCATATTGTAGTATTTGTGTACTTCTGCAAAAGAGAACAATTTCATTGTTAAAGAAGAAGAAAAAATATATATATATATATTGTACATAGTTTGTATGGAATGTGTACAAAGCTGAAAAAAAAAGAGATATATATTCTCCTCTCTCTCTCTCTCTAAAAAAATGAGATTTTTCTATTCTTGTTGGGTGTTTAAATGTATTCGTATGTGCAGAATACATACTTGTACTATTCTTACACCTCTGATTTCTTTGGTAACTGTAGTGGAAGTGATACTCTATCCTTAATGTATTCATGCACTTAGTAGTTACTTGCCGATTTTAATTTCATTAGACTCTGATTATCCCCTTACCCCTGTCCCCTTCCCATAACAGTATGAGATTTCAGATCGTAGGCCCCATTATGTAGTGATGACAAGGATGAATTAGTGTTTCCTCATGACAATAGAGTTAGTCTTACAGCATTTGTGCAATTCATCTCTCAAAACAAGCCAGCAGACGTGCCAAGCTGCTCCTGAAACAAAGAAAGTAAGGATTGACCATTCACAAAAAATTGACCATTAACATGATATTGGCTACAGAAGGGAGTGTAATTACTTAGAGAGCTGTTCTTGTCTGATAGTATTACACTGCCTTGTGTGTCTGAACAGGACTTTGGTGATCAGGGTGAAGGTGCTTACGGCTCCAGTGGCTACGAGAGGAAACCACCAAAGACCAAGAAAAAGATCAGGGAGGCGCTCCACTTCATGAGAAATCAGCATTTTGAGGTGAGGAACCGTCCACATAGTGTGCCAAGAGGTATTTCAGCAAAAAGGGAAAATAACTGATGGTGCTAATAATGATATCTGATGATATTGATTAGGGAAATGATAATAATAGAAATGATCCTAAAATTATGATAATAAGAAAACAGAGATGATGGAGGAAGAGGAAAGGAAAAGAAGGTTGAGGAGGAGAAGAAGAATAATTTTGGAATACAACACTTCTAATTACCAGTCTAAGGTTGTGTGCTGTCATGCTGTTCATAAGTTCATGCTAATTAGATCCTCCCTTCCATGCTTCCTATTCTCATCAGTCATGGTAAGACTTTAGAGATTAACTAGTAAAAAAAAAAAAGAAAGAAGAAAATGTATTGCTTTGTTCAGATGCCAATATCATGACCAAAGCAAGCATTGGGTACAGTGAATGAATCAAGATACTGCGCAAATTGAGTGGTACATTAAATGCTTGGGGAGCTAGAACATATGTCTTGCCATGGTTATGTGAAAAGAATAGACACAAATGTGCTATTTCTGGATGTCTGTAGCACATCTCAGATCATCTTTATGCATTTTGTCACATTCTGTCTCTTTTTCAAAAATCAATTTCTCTACAGGTGCCTTTTATTGCCTTCTACCGCAAAGAGTATGTTGAGCCTGAGCTGAACTTCAATGACCTGTACAAGGTTTATCACTGGGATGAGAAGGTGAGGTTCTGACTTTCCATTATGGGCACCAGAGAAAATACCATGTCAGAATTGGCACCTTAGTTATATGTATATGGGGAGTGAAATGTAATAATGGTTATTAACGATAAAGTCTGACCACAATTAGTGCTCATCCATTTGAAGAGAGGTAAATCTAGGAGGTAGGACGAGCGGCAAGTTGCATTCACACAATAAAAGTAAAGATCAATGTGGGATGTCATTACGTGGTATAATCCACCACACTGAACCAGTGAGTAATCTTCCAGATTGACAGACCACTATCGGGGTCAGGATGTGACAAGATACGGACAACTTACTGGTGTCTACTTTTTACCACTGTGTGACTGGAAATTCAGTCGAACTTCTGTTTTTGTTATGGGCATTTGGATAATTATAACTTGAATTGTTGTTATAATTTATATATTGATAATAGAAGGCATGTTTGTATACTGAATTGCACACTTCAGTACCTGTTAAATTTTGAATGTAGTGTGATCTAAACTTGTTGTCAGATTATACTATTTACCATACCTACCAATCACCCGTCTCACAGATTTAAAAAAAAAAAGGAAAAGAAGAGAGACAACTAAATAGAAATGTATCAGTCATTCTTCTGTGACTGCTTTATAAGATGTAGATCTGGAGTACTGGTATATGTTTTTGTTGTTGTTTTTGTTGGTGTTTTTGTTTTTGTAAATGAATGACAAGGCATTTTGTATACAGTATCAATGTAGTTTGGTTGGTTGTCAAGTTGTTAAACTGTTTGTAAGTTCAGAAATGGTTTTAAGCCTCTGTGTGCTTTGATAGCCAATTTGCACAGAAAAACACATAGCATACAACGCACTGTCCAAAGTCCCTGGCACATAAAGGGGCAAAGCCTTCTGCTCCTGCCATCAGTGACATCACCATCACCATTCTTGTTCTCTTCCTGTGTGTTTGACCCCCCAATCCCTACCAGTGGTGCCAGCTGAAAACCCGCAAGGAGAATCTACGCAAGCTGTTTGAGAAGATGCAGACATACCAGTTTGACACCGTGATGAAGGACCAGGAGTTTGATGCCGAGCTGCCGGAGGACTTCCGGGCCCTCTCCAATCAGGACATTGAAAGGTGTGAATTGAGAGGACCATCCATGTCTCAAAAGAAAAAGATTCTAAAAGGGATGAAAAGAAAAAAGATTGTGAGATACTTTCATGTAGACCTACATTGGGAATAGAAAGATGTGGGCATAGGAAAGATTTGGATTTTTCATGCCTTCTACCATTGCAATAACACAAAATCCTGAATGCAAAAGTTACTGGTGCTCTGGTATATTAAAATTTGCAATTATTTTCGGGGTGGAGGCTGAAATCATGCCAACTCATGCTTTCGAAGGCATTTTTCATCATTTGCGAACATCAACTCAAATAGCGAAATATTTAGGTTTAGATGTGCTTTCCAATATGCCAAGCCTTGAACTGTTCCTGTCTCCTCACAAATCACTCACTCTGTCATTATATTTACTTATTTGCTCATCAGAGGCCATAGTATTGTGTCAGAAGTGATGTTTGAGCAGAATTGTACTAGTTTACATGGAGTTGATTACGCAGAATAACATTCGATAAGTTTCTCTTTAATATGGGTAGCATTTATGGGTTGCATTTGTAGTGTATGATACGTGTTATACACCATAATGACGTACATGTATCACATCGACATTATCATTTCATGTGACTCTGTGTGGATGTTGAATCAATAGTATCTCATTGAAAGAGTAAGCATAAATTGCAGCCTCTTGCAGGAAACTGAATCTTCAAATATTTGCTGTTAGTTGTTTTTCAGTTGATTGATTTGTTTTGATTCGCCTCTTTCCCTGTATGCAGAATAGGTTCTGTGTGCTTCCTCAATCGACATAATTTGATTTTGAACAGTGCTAGATATAAAGTGGAGCTTGATAAGGAAGTGAAGGGGAGTCGTGCAGTTGAGGTCTCATGTTTTATTTGCTTTGATTTTTTTTCTTATGTAACATTTTGGTTTTGTGTCTTTAAATGATAGATTAAATGCGGTAGACTCCACAGAGAGCTTGAAGGATGTGTACATGCACTTCTTGCTGTACTACGGCCGAGAGGTGCCCAAGATGCACAACAGCCTCCGGGCCAAGCCCAAGGAGAAGAAATTCAAAGTCGTCACCATCAAGCGCAAGGTGATGGTCAAGAGGTGGAGGAAGAAGAGGAAGGAGAAGTCGCCACGGAAGGAGCGGCGGATAGAAGACGATGATGATGATGAGGATGAGGACATGGACAGCAACAAGAAGCAGACGGCGGAGGAGGAGGAGGAGGATGCGAAGAAGCAGGACGCCGCGGCGACGGGAGAGGAGGCAACGGAGACAGAGGAGAAGATGGATACGGAGGAGATGGAGAAGAAGCGGGATGAAGAGGATGATGGCTTTGAGGAGGGCGAGACCAAGGACAAGGAGGAGGAGGAGGGAGATGGGGAAGGGAAGGAGGAGCAGGGGAAGGAGAAGTCTGACAAGAACAAGGAGGACGGGGAGGTGGCGGAGGAGGATGAGATGGAGGAGGTGGAGGTTGAGACGGAGGTCGAGGAAGAGCAAGAGGTGGAGGTCTCTGACGATGATTATGATGAGGAGGCCGGTGTGAAGAGCCACGAGATCAAACAGGCTAGCAGGAAGTCTATGTATGCACTCTGCCAGGATGCCAAGCTGAGTAAGTCTGAGCTCTGTCTTCATTCTTCCCACTTCCGTGCTCCCAGATATCAACCCTTCGGGTCCTTGGGTAGATTTGTTGGTGCAGTCATCATCTTGTCCTCTTTAAATTCGTCGGCTTAGAATGAGAAAGGTGTTAAGTTGCCTTAAACATGGCGTGGCAACTTAATGCCCCTATCATTCTAATCCGACGAATAAGCCACTTAGTAATTAGCTCATGTACACCTTGGTACAAATGACCTTTCTTTTTTCTCAGTTGGTTAGACACTTTACTCGTTTTCAAAGCGGTATAATGCATAAGCTTGCCCGACATCACAATTTGTGGAATTCATGTTCAAACAAAGAATGAGCTTGTGCTTAGACCAGGTGACCAGAATAGTCCGTCAGTTCACATTTTAGCAGGCATCTAATTTATTGTTTCGTATGGAGTGCAATGACAACCTTTTTCTTTTGATATTGCAAATGCCAGGCTTGCTATCAGGTGGATGTGCTGGCAAGCACTAATCAGATAAGGATCACATGAATAATCATCACATCACAGATGCTCATTTCAGTGAAATAATAAACCAAAATTCCTGTTGGTAGAAATGACCTTTCTCTGCTCATGCGCAAAGTGGAATTACGAACTGGTCTATTGGCAACCCTGAATTTTACTACCTATGCTAGATTGGAAAGGGAGTGAAGGGGATTAGTGAAGTGCATTAGACCGGCAGAAAATCAGAGAGGAAAAAAATGCAATTCACAACAGAAACATCTATCCCCCTAATCAGACGCAAACCAGTTTATACCAAACCCTATTCAGACGCAAGCCAGTTTATACCAAAACTCGATAAAGAAATGACGTATAAAGAATCAACGTATAGCCGATAGACCGTTTAGATGCTAATTTCGACCATTCCAGAAAAACGTCGTATAGATGTGCAGTTTCTCACTGCGCATGTTGTTATGGTCATGAGTGACAGGTACAAGGTCACCTTTCGTGCTCGCTCCCATTAAGCCCCGCCCAGTTATACCGTTCTATGGTCGCCATACGTTCAGACGCACAATGAATACGATGGAATGCTGATTCGTTATCGAGTTCTAGTTCGAAACGATGCTCTGACCATCGTTTGCTATACGTTGTTTTGTTATATGTCGTTTCGTTAGTCAGCGTTCAGACGTATAAATTCATCGTATAGCTATACCGTTTTGGTATAGCTATACCGTTCTAGTATAAATTTTTTGCGTCTGAATTCCCTGTATATCATTTTTTTTTCTTTTTTGTGACATTCCTAGCTGTCGAAAGGATTTGGGAGTGTTTGTGTTGACAGATTTTCCTGGAAAGACTAATGTAGCTTTTGCGTCCACGATTCCCCCTAGACCTTCCCACTGTAGAACAGAGGATGATGCCAGTAATGATCAGTGTGTGAGATGTGCCTACCAAGCTACATCCTTTTTAACATTACATTTAGTTGTCTCAAAATCATCAGTGATTGGCTTGATGCTGGCACACCTAGATCCTTACAGAGTCTTCTAGAGAGTCTGCCCTACTGGGCAGATTGGTGCGAAAAGCTTAGTCTTAGCTCATAATTGGGGGCTGTCTTGGTTCCTCATAGCGCGTGGGGAGTGGATGCTATATAAATGCTTTTCTTTTGTTGCTTAGTAAAATACACTGTATATGCAGCATGTGCAATGGTTTTGTTTTTGCGAGTGGACCTATGTTCCCGAAATAACCAACTTTCAAAAACACTTTCTATTATATGACAGATGCACCATCTTTTTCTCTGAAAGGGAAAATCAGTAACTGTTCTCTCAAGAAGTGGTCATACCTCTTCTCATTCCGTCATTGTTTTCGATGGCGAACTTAACTGTTTTAATATGAAGTAATCTCCCAAGTCACAATTCACAAAATACTATCTTGCAAAATATGTGACATATGCAGTGGTTAAGTGGAGTGAAACTTTGATAATATGATGTCTTGCCCTGCAGCTGGTCTCGCTGCCAAATATGGCCTCACTCCGGAGCAGTTTGGGGAGAACTTGAGGGACAACTACCAGCGCCACGATCCCGAACAGCATCCAGTTAGCACCAAGGAGGCGGCTTCCGAATTCATCAGCAAGTAAGCTGTGACGTTTTACTCAGTTTTTCTCATGATTTTCTTACATCTGTCACTTTTGAAGGAGTAAAAGCTTTTCGCTGAAATCATCATGATTTTTGCACTGTGTTCATGAAATTTGTGCAGAAAATCTCATGCTGAATAGAAACTTACAATTGTGCTAAATATATTTCGTCTATCATTAAAATGGTTTGCACTTTGGTATGCACCATTTTACACAATCATCTCTTAATATGCATTTGTTGTGCATATAATCTAGTATTAAAAGATCATTTGAGATCACGTATCACTTAATTGATGATCGATTGTCTTGTTCTGTTGAATTTTCCGCAGCAAATTTCAGTCAGAGGATGCGGTACTTAAAGCGGCCAACTACATGGTGGCGCTGCAGATTGCACACGACCCGCTGGTTAGGCAGTGTGTACGACAGACGTACTACGAGAGGGCAAAGTTATCCGTCAAACCCACCAAGAAAGGAATCAAGGTGACTTATAGTGAGATGTATGCTCTCCTCCTGATATGTTTGTTGCATACTGGTATTTTTCACACAAACTCACAATAGGTACATTGTGGGTGTCTGTGTGTGCTTTTTTTGTGTGTTTTTTGTGTGTGTACATTGTATGTGGGTTATAGTGCATGTGTGTGTTGATATACAGTATATTTGTGTGTGTTGAGGTACGTGTGTATTTGATATGTAGGTGTGTATACATGCAGGTATGTGTGTGTGTGTTTGTGTGTGTGTGTGTGTGTGTGTGTATTTGTATTTGTCATTGTGCAATTTTTGTAATCTGTAAGCATTTGTCTGGCTGATCACACAAAAAGGGAAATGTAAAAAAGATTAATGTGGATTGTTGTGCTGTAGAATTATTCTAGCTTTAAGTTTTAGGTGAAGTTTTTCATGAGCAATTCGAAGATTGATATTTCGTTCTTTCTGTTTTGCTTTGATAACCTTTGCAAAAAATGCAGTAAGTTTCTATGAAACTTACAAGCTGTGAAACAATTTTGTCCCCATTTCTCAAAATTTGTTATTGCATTGATGTATTTTCCTTGTTTTTGTCTTGGCAATTTTAGGAAATTGATGAGAGCCATCCCATCTTTGGAAGCAAGTACCTGAAGAACAAGCAGGCCAAGGACCTCCTTGGGGACCAGTTCCTGAAGCTGGTCCAGGCAGAGAAGGATAAACTCATTGAGATGACCATGGGCATTGACATGGCACAGGGTGGAAGGTCAGTTGGTGCTTGACCCCTTCCCTTTTTTGAATGACCGACATTAATGGTGGTAATAGTTCATAGAAGTTCCCTGTGGTAAGATTTTGTGGGAGTGTACCCCCCCCCCCCCCCCAGTTTTGAAGGACCATAATGAGGTAGAAAAAGGAGTCCATTCACAAGACAAGAGAATCAGTTGGGGTAACAGTGAAGAGAGACGATGCTATCTATCAAACGTGTTCAACTCCATTCTTTGTTAGTTGTTGCACTTTCCAGCTGTGTAGGCCTCAGCCAGATTCAGAATGCTGTTAAGATTTAAAAGCACTCAATAGGGGTAGGAAAATGTTAATTAAACCAAACAAGCTTTTAGCCCACTGCATTCTTTTTTCCATGATTCCCTGTTCGTGCTTGTGCCAGACCCACTGTTCCCACTATGTCACCAATTCAAGTGTTCTTGTTCATTGCAAAAACAGTTAACAATCTCGGCTCGACTATTATTACAATTCCCATTATTGTCACACTTCCCATCTGCACAGTACTGGGTAGTAGAGAGTTGATTCATAGTTGTCACTCTTGCCATCTAAAAAATACAGAGTATTTGACATTGAAACGCAATGTTTCTGTGTCTATCATTTCATTTCATTCCCATTATCTTCAGCATCACCACCATCACTTTCATCTTCATTATCACATTTTCCTCATCATTACCCTGTCATCATCATCATACATCATCATCATCATCATATTTCACTTTACTCTTATTCGTATCTATGCACTAGGAATATAAAAACATAATGTATTTACAGTGTCTTATATTTTGTAGTATTTCTCCATTCCGCAAACAATATAATTTTTTGTGTATTATGTAGATAGGTCCCTGGGCTGCCACGTGCTCAAGCTTTTGCTTATAGTGGCAGTCCTTCTTCCGCATAATTTCTCAGATAATTATTTGGAAATTTGGTAATACGAGTTATATTTTGTTAGTGAAATTAATTTACACATCGATTTTCCTTCTTTGAATCATGTACATTGTAATCTGCTTACTGATATTCTATGTGATATTACTGAAAAGAATCTTGATTTATGTATGAAATTGTGTTGGAAGAAAAATAAATCAAACAAACAAACAAAATTTAACGTAAGACCTTTCTCACTGCTTCTGTGCACAGTTCCTACCAGTCTCAGACCTACTTTGACGAGATCAAGCAACTCTACTATGTGGACGGCTTCAGCACTGTCGTACAGGACTGGAACAGGGGGAGGAGCGAGGCGATCAAGATGGCCCTCAACAACATCCTTTACCCTCAGCTGGCCAAGGAGTTGAGGGCTAAGCTCATTGTGGAGGCCAAAGAAGGCATCATTAAGGTATGCCAATAGGAGCCACACAGTTTACTATGAATGGGACTGAGAGACTGTGTTGAATTTTTGCCATGAGTGAAAAAAAGTAAGTAAAGCATTATTTACAGTCACATTAATGAGGATTGTGGTTGCTGAGCTATGTGCACAGTGCAGCCACACGAGAATATATGGGTGACTTTTTTCCAGAATCTTCTCTTACTTTTCTGCAAAGTTTACCTGAGAGTGGCTTATTGTATTACACTGGTATTCTGAGAAGTCAACTGGAAATATCTAACAGTTAGTTATAGTGAGTGGAAAAAGAAACAAGATCCCTGAAAGTCCATTCACATTCTTTGATTGTGTTAGAAGCATCTTTTAGTCAGGAATATTTTTGGATTAAAGAGATGCATTTGTTTACCATACTGATTTGTCCAGTCTAACCTTGTGAAGTTTTTTTTTTTTTTTTTTTTGCTTTTCTTTTTTTTTTGGCAACAGACCCTATTGCAGTTTGTTTTGTAAGAGGGTCATTGTCTATTTAGAGGAGTAGAATTAGCCACGACTTTCATACAGACTGAGAGTAAAATTTGTTTATTTTGCATGTTATTTTTTCAGCAGTTGGGTTGGCATTGTTTGGTGCTCTCTCGTGCTGAAATGTCACCTGTAGTCCAAAAAAAAAAAAAAAAAAAAAAATTGGTCAGTATTGAACGGTATTGCGTATTGTTACTACTGCATCCACAAAGTAACCTATGTGATTGTGTTATTGTGATTATGATTATGATTGTATGTAATGAACCCCTGTGGGCTTGACTGATGCACTTTCCTTTCTACCTCTGACCATCGACCTCTGACAGCAATGCTGCGCCAAGATGTTCAACTGGCTGAAGGTGATGCCCTTCCAGGTGGACCAGCCCATGGAGGAGGATGATGATGAGTACCTAGAGGGCCAGGGACGGATGGGGCTGCGGGTCATGGGCATGGCATTCACCAGCGAGAGGTGAGTCTCATGGTAACCCGCTCGCCTTAATGATCAAATATTTATCCTTGAGTATAAGAAAGCATAGTCATGCATTTGTCCCCTCTGTTTACCATCTTGATTTAGATTTGTGAAGCAGTCGTTTGCATGGCCTTCACTAGCAAGAGGCGAGACTCTGGAAGCCGTGCTTGCCTCAAAGATCGAATATCTGTTCTGGAATATGTAAAAGATCAGTAGCGACTTGTGCATTCTTGTAATATCTTGAGAAAGATTTGGGAAGTTATGGGATTTACATTCATGTACAAGAGGTGAGATGAGACTGAAAGTTCCGATAACCATTCCCCACTTATGTTAACGAAATATGGGAATGTACGCAATCACACCATTTCGGTAGCCGTGTACGAAGCTACCAGTGGCCCTAATAAGTGAGAGATGAGACTTGATGTGCAAGTAAATGTCTGGTTTCCGCAGTGACATAAATGAGACAACAAGAACATATTATGAATATACTCATTTGACAAAGACAGCCACCATGGACCTGGTGCTCACAGGTGAGAGGCACAACTTACTTCCAAAGTTAGATTTCCAGATTCCCACTCCATCCCATAAAGCTGCAGGTGCATGGTTTGTGAAAGTGTTGCCAGATGGTAGGTCTGTTATAATTGGTCCCCAGTAAGTTGGAATAAACATTTTGGATGTAGCCAGAGATTAGCAGAGGATCAAGAATATATCTTTAAAAATCGGCCCTCCGATCTCTTTACTCTAAACCAGTGATAACATAGAAATCTTCTCCCCTTTCTCCGCCCCACCCTCTCCTCAAAGGGACAACGCTGCATTCTGCTGTATGATTGACGGTGAGGGGGAGGTGACTGATTTCCTGCGACTGCCCCACTTCCTGAGGCGGCGGACGGCCTTCTACCAGCGGGACCGGGACCTCAAGGAGGCGGACCTGGAGTCCCTCAAGAACTTCATTGCACAGCAGAAGCCGCACGTGGTTGCCGTGGCGTCGGAGGGAAGGTGGGTGCATGTGTGATGGTGGCATGTGATTTCCAGAGCTGGCTTAAGAATTAATGTTTAGCATATTAAAGCTAGGCCCTGTTTGAAAGAATGTTTTCGAATCAATGGACAGCATACAGTGATCAAAGTCTCTTATGTGTTGCTAACATTATTTGGTATATTTTTCTTACATAGAAATGAGATTATTTGTTTTTTAGATAAGGAATATGTTTGTTTTGTGTGTTTGTGTGTTTGTTTTTTCAAAGAATTTCATTCAGCTCGCTCAATATGTGCAGTTTCCCCAAATTCTATCAAATCTATTGTTATTGCCCTCAAATTGTGTCTTGTATTGTGCTTTAGCGTGCTTACTTTCAAAGGTGGTGGCGCAGAGATTCGTAATACTTCTTGTTGAAATTGTCGGCCATGTAGCATCTTCTATATATGTGTTCATTGTGTTCTCAGTATAATGTGGCTCTTGGCAGTTTCTCTACCTAGCAGACTGAAGAGTAAATGCAATACCATGCAGAGAGTGCTAGCAATCAAAAATATCACTTTCAGCAGTGGCAACAGTTCCTGTGAATCTTAGAAGTTAAAATTTACATCTCAACGTGTTTTCTCCCCCATCCCTCCACGTGTCCCTATTCTCTCCACTCTCAATGTGCCCTCATCTGGCAGAGCTACAACTTCGGTCATACAAGACATCCGAGGCTGCATCAAGGATCTGGAATCAGAGCAGCAGATGGCGCCGATTGAAGTACAGATGCTCGACAGCAACGTGTCCGTCACTTTCCAGGCCACAAAGATTGCCGAGGTTGGTACTCAGAATGTGTGACTTTCCTGACATTCTAGAAAATTTCTGTTAGTGCTCGATGTTTAATCCCTCAAGAGCCTGCAAAACCTGAATACTTGTAAATAGGGAATATTTCGAAGTTTGAAAATACTGGTAGGAGAAGTTTTATGCTCAATCAATCTATCATAGCTAATGGACTCTATTCAAACTACAGTCCAATCTATCTACAGCGATCCTCCCAAGGGAGACGACAAAAATGGTGCTATAGACAAGTGACCACTTTAATAGGACTTTAACATGGCTTTTCTGGGTTATGGGAAGGGGATGGGGGATTTTTTAGTGGCTGTATGGCAGGTGGCTGCTAAGACAGGGGAGACTGTACCTTTGTGAATTTTGGACCCAGATTGCCAAGCAATTGTTGTAGTTGCAGTTGTTTTTTTAAAGATAATAAAAAGTTTTGGTACCTCAAAAGTGTCCTTGAATTTCCTTGTCTTAGTTTGTGTTTCAGGTTAAAGTACCTTTCATATAACTAACACTGTGAGACTTACTCGCCCCAAAGTGCTCTCATGTCTTAGTAATCATGCAATTAACTGCGACCAGCAGCCCCATACGCATAGCGACCGGTAGTCCCATACGCATAGCGTAATCGGGCTTCGCATTGTAGCATTCAGGATCATAACAGATTTAGTATCGCAGGGTAAATGTCAACTTAAAATCCCATAAATTCTTCAATTTGAAGACTTACCAATTAAGTTTAAGTATTGAAAACAGGCTTCGGGCAACGTTTGGTTCTGCCTATAGTCCCTTTCTGTTCGAATTGATGACTGAATGTGACTCGGTCGACAGGACCTCAGGAGAGCTACATACAGTACACTGAATACTACAGCCAGTGCATGCGAACACATCGCATGCACACAAATTTCAAATCCATGAACGGGTAAGATGTGTGTGTGCGCATGCGCTGGCCATGGTATCCAGTGTATGTAGCTCTCCCAAGGTCCTCTCGACCGAGTCACATTCAGTCATCAATTCGAACAGAAAGGGACTATTGGCAGAACCAAATGTTGTTCGAAGCCTGTTTTCAATACTTCAACTTAATTGGTAAGTCTTCAAATCGAAGAAATTTTTGGATTTTAAGTTGACATTTACCCGCGATACTAATTCTGTCACGATCCTGAATGCTATAATGCGAAGCCCCATTACGCTATGCGTATGGGGCTGCTGGTCGCAGTTAGCTATGCGTACAATGGGCTGCACGCTGCTGGTCGCAGTCAGTGGTTTCGTACAGTATTTATCGACGCTGTACAGCGTCGGCTTTGGTACGAAACCATTATTGCATGATTACTAAGACATGAGAGCACTTTTGGGCGAGTAATTCTCACAGACAACGTACTTTAACCTGAAACACAAACCAAGACAAGGAAATTCAGGGAAGCTTTTGAGGTACCAAAACTTTTTATTATCTTTAAGTAATGATTCAAGATCTCCCTTGATTCTCCCTATTTCTCTGTCTCTCTCTCTCTCTCTCTCTCTCTCCAGGCTGAGTTCCGAGACTACCCTCCCCTCCTGAGGCAGGCTGTCTCGGTGGCCCGCCGCCTCCAGGACCCCCTCATGGAGTTTGCTCGTCTCTGTAACCCTGATGAAGACCTCCTCTGTATGAAGCTTCATCCCCAGCAGGTATTTGACCACACCTTTCTGGGTTTTTTTTCTTCTTTTTTTTTTTTTTTTCCAAATTCCTGACCTTACAGATTTCATTCAAACTCACTGAAGGCTGCTTTCTCCTTCATAACTATCCAAGTGTTGGAGTACACTTCTCAATTATGTGTTTATTATTTTGTCATAAAGAGAAATTGATGGCCTATGTGCATACATACACATTTGTCAATGTCTTAAAAATTTTCACTATGAAGAGCTCAAGAAACTTTTATGAACACAGCAAAGTTATCAACTTTTTGATCGATCAAGTTTTGACAGTGAGTAAGATGTCTGATTTAAAGGTGTGCAAGGAGGAATTCAAGTAGAAAATGTGAATGTCAAATGAGCTTAAGTATTGTTACCCTGGCATAAGTTTCTGTAGTCACAATGACAGTTTGAACTTCTTAAAGGGATTGTATAGCTTCGGTTGCGACCTAACTTCAGGTTTCTAACTTTTTTTTGGTGAGATAATGGGAAACCTCTTACGAAATATGAAAGAGCATGTAATTCTATGAGAAATTCAACTTTTATTTGATGAAAATTTGTTTTGAAATGGCTGAGATACCCAAAAAAGAGCGATGTTAATAAAGTGTGGGACCCACATTTTATTGCGATCGCTTTGTTTTACTTTGTTTTTGGATGTTTCAGTCATTCCAAACCCGATTTTCATCAAAATAAAACTTTGAATTCCTCTTAAATGGTATGCTCTGTACTATATCATAAGTGTTTTCTTGGTATCTCGCAAAAAGTTAAAAGCCCAATTCTCATCTCCACCAATACTGTACCATCCCTTTAACCCGTTTAGGGCGGATTGATTTTGCTACAACATGCATTTCCCATAGACACCTGCTTAAGTATACTCAGGACTCATCCTCAAAGGGTTAATGATTTAATCAGCATTACATGTAATGGATAATGATAATAGTGAGATGTTTTCCCATAAACAATAACATTCAGATTACACAGGGAGTGTCCTGCTTGTTACACACTTTGTACTTTTAACAATTTTTGTCCCTTTTTGCTGTAACATGTAGGAAGCGGTGAATCAGGATGAGCTGAGAGAAGCCATCTACCAAGAGTTCATCTACCGGGTCAACGAGGTGGGCGTGGACATCAACCGGGCCATCCTGCACCCCCACACCTCCTCCCTGGTCCAGTTTGTCTGTGGCTTGGGGCCCAGGAAGGGCAATGCTCTGCTTAGAGTAAGTTGTCTTCTGTTTGTCTGTCTGTTGGGTTTTGTTTTGGTTTTTTTCACAGTAATAGCTAAAGGTAGTGGTGTTTGGCAAGACTTCAGAAATTATATCTTGCAGTAGCTGTACGTAACGACTCTTTCAAAAAATGTGGTCTATCACTTGTTTATGGATGGCTCTTAGAGTGGCATATGGTTCCATGATGTCGTTGTCAATGACAGTTTTTATAAAAGAGGATGACATCGCATAGTAACCATATTTCAATAACTTCCAGTTCTGCTCACGTATGTGTCTGTTGTGTACGTGTCCACATGTATTTCTTTGTGAATACATTGTATGTTGTTCAGGTGTAAGTTTCTTCAGTTTGTCTCCCTCTACAAATTAAATTTGTTAGGATCGCAACTGCTGATCTGTAAATTAACAAACATGTCGGAAAAATTTACAGATCAGCAGTTACGATCTTAACAAATTTAATTTGTAGAGGGAGACAAACTGAAGAAACTTACACCTGAACCTCCACCCCTCTGAATAATTATCCTTCTTTCATTTACATTGTATGTTGTGTTTGGTTTCTTTTTTGTACAGAGGGATAAAAACTGAATGTCCACTTTACTGCATGGTGTTCTTATCAATGATGCAATGCCCTTCATTAAATATTGTACAGTAGTTGTCTAGAAGTCAGAATTTCTACTGAAGCCCATTCAGTGAATAAAGTAGTTTATGACTATTATGAGCTTCACTGCTTCATTGATGTTCTATTTCCGCACTTCCCTGAACCATTGTAGAAACTGAAGCAGAAGAACCAGAGGCTAGACAACCGAAACCAGCTGGTGACCCACTGTGAGCTTGGACCGAAGGTCTTCATCAACTGTGCTGGCTTCCTCAAGATTGACACGGCTTCGGCTGGTGATGGGTAAGGATGTCCAGAACTTGTTGTGATGTTGTTGTTGTTGGTTGTTTTTTTTTTTTTTTTGGGGGGGGGGGAGGGGGATTTGGTGGTGTAGGCTTATTGGTTGGTTTGTCTATTACCTTGCTGGTATGTGAGTCATGTGGAGTTTGATACTCTTGTTAACTCAACCATCAGAAAGTGTGAGTGCTCTTTGACCTGAATTCACAAAAGTGGTTTAAATTTAGACCATGGTCTAAAATATGTATGAAATGGGCATACCTTCTGCTTGCGCGTATCAACGCGTGATTGTTATTGGATGTCTGGGCGTACGCAATCTGTCACACATGTTTATGCAGAAGAAATTTGCATAAACCATTGTCTAAATTTGCACCACTTTCATGAATTTGGGCCACAGAGTGTCATAAAGTTTTCGAATTACAATGAAATGTTTATAATGCTATGCTTCTGTTTTTTTGAAATCACACCTCTTGAGTGCTAGGGAAGAGAGAGAAATTCACATATCTTGGAATTCTCCATTTGACCCGTTAAGGACGAGTCCCAAGTATGCTCAGGCAAGTGTCTATGGGAAATGCGTGTTGTAGCCAAATCAGCCCATCCTCAACGGGTTAATTCGAGTAGACCTGTGCTGATCTTGTTAGTCTATTGTTCTAAAACTGGGATACTGTTCCTTCCAGCACAGTCATCTCCAAAAGACAGGCTTTGGTGATGTTTTTTACTTAACTCAGTACATCTTATCTGTGTGCTTTTGTGTCTGTGTATGCGAAAAAAGAAGCAAACAAAAAATTGACCACATGTGCAATCTCTTGTATCACTCTGCAGTGCTGATGATACCTACATAGAGGTCCTGGACAGCACTCGCATCCACCCAGAGACCTATGAGTGGGCCCGCAAGATGGCTGTCGATGCCCTGGAGTACGACGAGGCTGCAGATGATGCTAACCCAGCCGAGGCTCTGGAAGAAATCCTGGAGAATCCAGACAAACTCAAGGACTTGGATCTCGATGCCTTTGCAGAGGAGTTGGAAAGACAGGTATGCTGAATTTGCATCAAAAAAATAATATCAATGTATTCAATTTTTATACGTTTGTGGATAGATTGGTATACCATCTTGCTCTGCATGAAAAACATTTTTTTTATTGTCTGTTTCATGTCTATAAGTTGAAGCCCAATGCCTATAAACAAGAGCTTGTGTTATATGTCTCTCTGTAGGGTTATGGTAACAGGAGCATCACATTGTACGACATCCGGGCGGAGCTGAATAGTCGGTACAAGGACCTTAGGACACCCTTCCATCCTCCCAGCCCAGAGGAGGCTTTCAGCATGCTGACCAAGGAGACTCCAGAGACTTTCTACAGGGGTAGGTGGAAGATAGAAAGGTGTTTTTTCCATGATGTTTTTACCCTTTTTCTTATTGAAAGAGGGATTTTAAGATGCTGGAGAAATCATTCTATCTAAATAGACAATTTGCATAGCAGTGTGATTTCTTTACAAGGAAATCGGGATCATTGTTTTGTTAAACTTTGTCTACTAATTACCAACAATTACCAACAGGTCAATCAGTTACTGTAAAGAAAAAGAAAAAAAAATACATGCAAAAGGGGGAACAGATGTCAGAACTATTTAGAATGAGGAAAGAGCATTTTGTTGGCTCTGTTTTGTTGTATAGTTCTCTTCTGTTATCTGTTTGTCTTTGTTATGGTCATAGTTTGGATATTTAAGCTACGCAGGTGGTTTAAGCAGTATTTGCCGTGGTAGCTAAATATTAAGTTGTCTGCTTTAGAATTGGGCCCGAAACAGTTAGAGATTCAAAGGGATGATATTACTGTTGATGTCCATCTCCTCTCACCCCTCCTGCTCCCTGATGCCTGTCCACCACCCCAGGGAAGATGGTGATGTGCACTGTGACCGGCATCGCCAGGCGGAGACCCACCAGGGAGATGCTGGATGAGGCCAACCCAAGCAAGAATGACGAGACGGGATTCTGGCTCTGCCCCTTCTGTCAGCAGGACTACTTTGAAGAACTCAACCAGGTTAGACTTGACCATTATTCTTTTTTTTAATCAACTTATTTACAGGCATGGGACTATGGACCCAAATTGTGGAAAGTTAGGGACTGCACTTTCTTGGCATGGTGGGAATGGGGAAGTGGGGTAGCTGAGCAGTAAATCTGTTAAAATTATCATAGAAAACCAGTTGAATATGTTCAGTGGGTAAATACTGTTTTCTATAGGATCAGAAGCTCTGTCTTTCATCAGTAAAACCTTTGTTGTGTAAGACTGTTTCATTTTTGCTCAGTAATATGTGAATAGCCAATTATCTTCTGTTTTCCCCTTGTGTTCTGTGGCTTCGTGTATGCATTTCAGGTGTGGAGTCATTTTGACACGGGTAACTGCCCCGGCCAGGCCGTGGGGGTCAAAGTTCGGCTGGACAACGGCATCCAGGGGTTTATCCACACCAAGATGCTAAGTGACAGTAAGGTCAAAAACCCAGAAGACAGAGTCAAGGTGAGTCTACAATACGAGACAGGGAAACCTGTATTTTTGAAACATCTAAGAGTGGTGCTGTGTGATTTTTTGTGTTGTTGTTTTTAATACTGATCTGACATGGACAGTGAGATCTTCATAATGCATATGTGATATCCTGCTAGTAAAGTGCAAGTTGATGTAAAGTCAAATATTTCTGCTCCCCAATTCATGCTGGTAATGAGTGATAATGATAAGTGAATGAGAGCAAAGAAAGGTGTGGTAAATTTTGTTTTGGTGATATAGATTGTAATTTATTCTTACATACAAAATGACAAGCAATTTCAGTGTATTGTAGCCAAATGTGTTTACTTAGAGGTTGAAAGATTTTCTGTTTTTCTCTTTATCTCTTCCATTGATCATTCTGTCGGTTTGTTATCGTCTGTCTGTCTGTCTGTTACTCCATCTCTGTGTGGCTGACTATCCATTTATCTGTCTGTCTGTGGCTTTTCCATCTTGCTGTTTTTACATTTATGTCATTATTCTCTCATTTTATCTTTCACTTTATTTGACCTTCTATCTCTCTTGTCCATCCATCTGTCCATCCATCTGTCCATCCAGATTGGCATGACACTCCACGCCAGGATCATCAAGATCGACATCGAGCGCTTCCAGGTGGACCTCACCAGCCGCAGCTCTGATCTGCAGGACCGGAACGGAGAGTGGGCCCCGCCCCGGGACACCTACTATGACTACGAGGCAGCCGAGATGGACAAACAGAAGGCTGAGGATGACAAGAAGAAGGCTGCCCAGTCCAGCAGTGAGTCTTGACACCCAGTGGGGAAAATAAATCTCAGTAGGATCAATCTTACTTAAAGGTGCATAGTCCCGGTAGTGTAGAGGGCGCTGTTGATGATACTGCCGATCACCGCTAGCATTGATACGAAGATTGCCGAAGTTGAGCTGTCAAGAGTAAAGCGCTTAGGTGTTGCTAAGTAACGTTGCCTTCTTTGTCTTCTCTGCACATCACGCAGTCTGTAGTAATGCCAGGGTGCGTGCATATGGGCAATTCCGCGGTTAGTAACGTTACATTTGAACAAATTTAGATATTTGTTTTTACCACTAAATTACCATTTATTCATTTCAAGTCAAAATTATGTCAAAAACATGTTTATCCTTCCCAGGTTTATGATACAGAAAAGAATGAACACAATCCAAGAAATATTAGAATTGCTATAGCAACTTAAAGGGCTGGTTAGTAACGTTACGAAAAAAGGACATGACAAAAAAATCAATATTTTGTTACAAAAAGTGTGCAAAAATTCAAGTTACTTCAAACAAAGTGTTGCATTAATTTCAATTATTGCATCATGACAAATGTTCATGCAAATTTTTTTAGCAGTTCGACCGATAATTTTTTAGCTAGACCTCCAAAAGCATGGTTAGTAACGTTACGGTTAGTAACGTTACATTTGTCCGGAGTAATTCCGCAGGTCATTTCACCCTTTTGTAATTGACAAAATGTCACATGACTTCTGGAGTATTTAAATGTATTCATCTTTTACCCTTTAGCAAAACTTCGAGGAAAAAATTTCAAAGGAACCCACTGTAATTTGCATTTAAGTGAATTTTAGCGTCCCCAGTCCCACATGTACATTTTAAATGATGGTTTTAGATCTCGCAAAATCAATAAATGCGAAAAATAAAATCTACAGAATTTGAAAGACCCTAATGATTGGTGAACATCCATGGCATTAGTTGACACCTAGATTAAAGGGTAAGATAAAGAGGCACATTTCTTTTATCCATGTCATGTCCACCTAACTGCGGAATTGCCCATATGTGCTTCTTATTATGACATCACAAAAGAAGTTTGCTAAAGCTGTCATCCCCCTCAGCCGAATCATGAGCTGAACTGTAATCGGACCACTGACTACAGTGGATCGGACTTCTTCGGACTCGGGGAAGTGGGCCACAGCGTAAGCGCCAAAGAGGAGTCGATAGCATAGGTCTCTATCGGAAACTTGCGCCGTGCGCCCGCATACGCATTTGACTAAAACACCTTTAATGTTGGCTGCAAAGTTTCACGCTTCAGGGAGTATTACTCACATTTTTCCCAATGTTGTCACAAGCCCTTTCAGAGGGGGGTGTAGTATCTATCAGCATGGATTTTTACTTGGTTGACACACTGAAAATCTGGATAAGTTTGCTGAAAGCAGTGAATCTTTGAGCAGCTGGAGAAATTATCAACAGGACCAAATATACCTTGAAGTGAGTTTTGAATTTCTGGAAGTTTTGCTGTTATTTTTCAGTTGCTAACACAAAGTCTCTGTTGGGTGATGCAGTATATATGAGCATGGGTTATTATTCTCTGAATTAACCCTAGTACTGAAAATCTGAAGTTAGCTTAACCCACTGAAGACTAGTCCCGAGTATACTCAGGCAGGTGTCCATGGGAAATGTGTGTTATAGCAAAATGAGCTATTCCTCACAGGGTTAGAGGTGTCTCAGATCCTCTTAGATGATTACTGTATGGTGATCACTGACTAATAGCAATCATTCTGTTTACCCACAGCTTATGTGAAGAGAGTAATCACCCACCCATCCTTCCAGAACATCACCTACAAGCAGGCTGAGAAGGTGATGAGGGAGTCGGACATCGGTGACGTGGTCATCAGGCCGAGCAGCAAGGTAATATCTCACAAACTGATCATCGTCCAGTATCAATTTCTCTTTTTAGGGCGTAGCTGGCTTCCTCTTCCTTTAATGTCATGTTACTCTTGAGTAATAGTAACAAAGGTTTTAATGATTTTGCGACTAGTGTATTTCTCAAGCCCCCCGATCAGCAAGTGCACTTTAAGGTGCAAGTGTTGTCTTTTTGACAAACCATTCAACCACACTCGGACAGATTCTGTGAGCTTATTAGTAATGCATATTCAACTCCCTTGTTTGTAAGACATATGCAGAGCAGATATGTATACAATATCCATTTGAAAGGGGATGAAAGTTACAATTTATCCTTCCTTTTGCCTATAATGCTCCTGAAAGCCAGCCAGCTAACAGTGAAATGATTGGTTGACAAAGACATTTATGCATAGGAAAGTATTTTGTTTCTGTCAGAGAAAAGAAACAGCTCAGGACTAAATGCTTCTATCTGTGCCTTCAGGGAGCTGACCACCTCACAGTGACATGGAAGGTGGATGAAGGAATCTACCAACACATCGATGTAAAGGAGGAGGGCAAGGACAACGACTTTAGTCTTGGCTCCAGCCTGAGGATAGGTGACGAGGTGGGTAACCCTGTGATGTAGGAAACCTCCACCACAAACTAGCCTTGTTTCAAGTATTCTGTAATGCAGATGTACCAGGTCTCCCTGGTTTTGTAAGAGGATATATATAAAAAAAAAAAAAAAAAGAGTAAATGGCCTGAGGAGAGAATATGACGGTTTCTCTGATGTAGGAAGTACTATCACCAATTGACATGGATGTAAGGAACAAATTATCTCCCAAAAGCTCTGTGGACTCTCCATGATTTTGATGTGTGAATGTTGGTTGTCCTGTTTAATGTGAAACTAAATCTACAAGATGTGCAAAAAAAGTATGATTATTGGATTTCCTATGACAAGGAGTTCAATGCTTATCCTAAAGTACATTTAATTGTTATTTTGATATGATGTTTTTGTGCACTGCTTCTTTTGACATACTAGGATATGAAAGTTTAAAGGTATTTGTTCCTTTATGATAGCTTAGATGCAAAGTAAGTCTGAGAAAGTCTGCCAACAGAAACAGGAGAAAAGCAAAACAAACAGGATGTGTGTGCATTTGTGTTAAAGGGGAGGGCTAGTAACTGATCAGTGGGAATCAGTGGGAATGCTGGGGGATCATTGTTCCAATCCTTGTGGGATTCATTTAAGAGTACATTATATATTTGCTGTTGTGTGAAAATTATTTGCTTCAGAATGGTCTTATATTCAAGTAATGTGCAGTTTAATGTTTCCAGGTTAGCGTGCCTGGTCAGTGACGGGGCATTAATCTGCACATTACTTGAATATGAGACCGTTCTGAAGCAAATAATTTTCACACAACAGTAGATATATAATGTACTCGATGAATCCCACAAGGATTGGAACAATCATCCCTCAGCATTCCCACTGATTCCCACTGATCAGTTACTAGCCATCCCCTTTAAACAAGAATGATATGTTCCTTGTTTATGCTGTATCATCCCAAACTGTTAAGAGGGATTCCTTTCGAATTAAGCAGATGTGCTTTGCTATTGCACTGATTTTGACTTTGACCAGACTACTATGTTTTTATGAAGTGACTAGAGTGGCTGCATGGGAATGAAAAGACCAATAGACATGCCTAACTGTTACTATTATTATTATTTTGTTATTGCCGTATACTTATGATATTCCACCCATTTTTTGTTCATATATTTTTTTTTTGATATATGAATTGTTGTTTGGGGGTTATTGACGGTTATTGACATGGGAAAATGATTGACCTTTGGTCGTGTGTGTATCACAGGTTTGTTTACTTTTTTATGCAAATTGCTTTGATTGTGCAATCAACAGGAGTTTGAGGACCTGGATGAGATCATAGCCCGCCACGTCCAGCCGATGGCCAGCTTTGTGCGGGACGTGACCTCCCACAAGTACTATCGGGACTCCGAGGGCGGCAACCGTGAGATCATGGATCGACTCCTGGCACAGGAGAAGAAGAAGACGCCCAACCGCATCCCTTACTTTATGAGCTTCACCAAGGACTACCCAGGTACCGCCATCTTCTCGAACCCTAGAGCAGCGGTCTTGGTCCTGTTCATTTATTCACTTGCATAGTCAGGGGTGCTGCAAACTGTGCTTGCCTGCTTGCCCGGGATGACACAAATTCACTACTGGGCAAGTGAAAAGAATAGGTCTTGCCAAAATGCCCATGCGGGCGAGTGAGATTTTATTTTTTTATTCATTTTTAAATTTTTTTTTGTAATGCCCTGATGATAGGTGGTCTTCATTTAGTTTTGTGGGTAAATTTTCTTCTTTTTGTAGTGTGCTATTTTGGCTTGATTTCATTACCTGCCCCAAAATCTTATTGTATAATCTTTTGTTTTCTGTTGTGAAGCAAAGAGGAATGAAAAAAGTGTTTCGTGCATTGCAGGGAATTTTCTTGTAAGTATGGCAAAGTGTTTGTTTGTGTTGATGAAATGTGGTCTTGAGAATTTTTTTCTTTGAGAAGTTGAAAAACAGATTATATAGGCATTTTTTGAGCAAAACAAATTGTCGCAAAAAGAAAGAGACATTCTTCAGATGTTTGCCCTTGTGAGATGTCATTAAGTATTACAGATTCAGATTCAGAGCATGGATGCCTTTCCTGCTCCAGCATCTTATTTTGATAATCTATAGACTTAAGAAAATCAATTTGACATGATTGATATTTCAAAGTGTCCACAAAACTTTGATAATTTCAAAGATTCACTCCCTTTATATGTGCGCTTTGTCTATCTCTGTTTTTTGTTTTTTCTTTATCCTTCTGTCTGTCTAACTGTCTTATTCTCTCTTTTTCATGTATTATCTGTTCAGGCAAGTTCTTGTTGTCGTACCAGCCACGTAGCAAGGTGCGGCATGAGTATGTGACGGTCACGCCGGACGGCTTCCGCTTTCGGGGTCAGATGTTCACCACGGTGAACTCCCTCCACCGCTGGTTCAAGGTGCACTTCAGGGACCCCATCCCAGGTAAGGAGAGGGCGCCACCTATTGGTAATAGCAGGAGATGTGATCTTCAGAGATAGGATGAATTTTATGAACATTGAAGGTGACCACGGACCACCTGAGCACTTTGTCTGCCACCCATTCATTGATTAAATTTTTGTTCAATGTTTTATGTTTAGCGATTGGTGTCTATGTGTAAGAAAACAATCATAAGACATGTGTGAAGGAAAACAGGGACAGTAATTCATATTATTTAACATTTTATAATTGAATTTAACCCATTGAGGATGGGCTGATTTTGCTACAACATGCATTTCCCATAGACCTCTGCTCGAGTATACTCGGGACTTGTCCTCAACGGGTTAAAGAAAAAAATCTGATAATGGAAGTAAAATCAGAATTGAATTGAAAAATGAGTAAATTATTAAACTTCTTGAGTATGTGCTAAACTCTGCTTCAGCCAGAGGTATTGGATATTTTGTAGTAGGGAAGAAAGGTTCCAACCATAGATCCATGTGATGACTTGGAATAATAATAATGTCTTCCTCTCTCCCATCCCAGGCATGAATGTGACTCCAACACCGATGAGCACACACAGGACCCCCATGTCGGTGGCCCATGACGGCACGCCATGGCAGAGTGAGTTTTAAGATCCCTTCTCCTGCCTCGTTCAGGGATGGACTCAGAAAGAGTCCCAATGTGTGTAGCAGTGTCAGCAACAGATGGTAACAAACCGAAGAAGCTGCAAAAAACTGTCTACCCTTTCCATATCAGTTGGCTCATTTACTAATTAACCCTTGTGAGTGGTCAGAGTGCTGATTAGCTGGGAAACCCCATCCAATTTACACATTGTCTAAAGTCACTTGCTCAGAAAGGGTTCACCCTTTGATTGCATTGAGTGCCAATTGGGATATAAACCCTAAAGTCTCTGGGTTAAATTGCATTTTATATAATCCTTTTTTTTTTTCATTTTTTCTTTTTTTTTTTTTGGAAAAGAAAGAGACAGGGCTGTTCCTTACAACCTGGAAGCTTACCTAAGGCTTGCCTGAGATGGCAACAACTAATACATACAAATTCAGTAACAACTTTTGGAGCAAATTTTGAAGTGATCAGTGGTTTAAATGGCTTGTTGCAAGGTCTGTAATGATTATTACAAGTAAATGCATGCCTTTTTAGTACAATTGTACACCAGCCTAATTGGGTATTGTTTTCATTTTTACATCTGGTTATATGTTTTTGAGTGATTTGACACAAAATGTGACATGTCAGTCAGTACACAGGTTGATCTCAAGGAACACACACTTTTTAATGATGTCATTTCCTACCAAAGGAAAATATATTTGGTATCAGTCACATCACAACTTGTATCTTACATATCTCCATTGATTGTCTTGTGTGATTTCAAGCGGGTACACCCATGATCCAGAAGACGGGGACCACTTTCACCAGCGGGATGTATGCCACACCCAGCATGCTACAGGGTACGCCCCGCCAGACCCCCAACCAGACCCCACAGGTGGGCACGGCTGGCCGCTACGGGTATGGCTACTCTTACCCCACACCGCAGAATGCCTTGGCCACTCCTGTGGGTGCCACGCCTTCCTATGCGGTAAGTGATCCTCTGTTCTCAGGTGAGGTAATGGTGACAAAACTGAAATGCAGTAATCTGTCATCGGACTTAGTGGGCGAGACATCTGTGTTAAAAATATATATGTGTGTGTTTTTGTTTCAATAGATTGTAGTAGGTCATGATTAGCATATAAATGGCATTTTGCATTGAAAATGAGATGATGAGATGACGTCGAATGACTTTGGAAGATTTGTATTTTTGATTGATGAATGGTTTTATGATGAAGAGCTGTACTCCAACTGTGAAATACAGTGGTGTAGTAATATGAATCCATAGATGAATACCTGTATGTATGTGGTGAATTGGCAAATCCTAAGTGCTGATTCTGTTGGAGATAAATTGAATTCAGTGTAACCCCTGACCCCTGAAACTACTTACGTCTCGAAGTCCCGCATAAGTCTATTTTTGTTCCTGTCAGAGGTAGTCTGTAGTAGAATTTTCAGTGACATTAACTTACAATCTAAACTATAAATTTTTTTTTTTTTTTTTTTGTTAGAGACTCTTATCAAATTCAATTCAAACGGTCATTTGCCAATTTGTTACTGCAATTTTATTCAGGCTTCGAATGGCAGCTTTGAGACTTGTCCTATGTCCAGAAACTTGGGGATTTAAGATTGAAATTCCATTACTTCGTTCCTAGTGTGAAACGTAGTGTAATGGAAAAATTACAGATACACTGTATTTCTCAAACTGTGAATTCTTCGGTAAGACATGAGTGTGATCCTAGTTAATCCTCCTCCAACTTCTCTGTCCATCCCAGGGTGTGCGTACACCACAGACTGCCATCGCCCGCACTCCCCAGATCGGCGGCATCCGCACCCCTCAGATCAACCCCATGCGCACCCCACAGGGGGCAGGCATGACCCCTCAGACCAACATCACAGGCACACCCCAGTACCAGTCCCAGCGCACCCCCCGTCAGTCCTGGGGCGGCAGCACGCCATCAGCCAGCCAGATGATGCAGAGGACAGTGGCGAGGACCCCGCAGAGGTATGTATCACCATGGTTACATCCTAAGGGAAATTGTTCAACATTGATGTTTTTCCTTGCAGTGAACTTGATAGAAATTTGTCCTTATCGATGTCACTGATGCAGACACTAAACATCAATATTTAATAGATACAGCGGTTGATGTGAAAGATTGTTGTGTGAAATTTTTGTCACATCCTCTATTGATGCCCTCCTGTCTCAATTTATGCAATTCAGGAGCAGCGGTGGAGGCAGCAGCGCCATGCCGGCCGTCTCAGCCACGGTGGACTGGGCACAGCAGGCTGCCCAGTGGGCCAAGCGACGGCAGCAGGACATGCGCCCCCCTGTCCAGCCCAGCCCCGCCCTGCACGAGCCCAGCCCCATGTCCATCTCCACGCCGGCGCCCAGCCAGGCGGGCGGAGACTCTACTCCTCTGATCGACGAGCAGTGATTGCTGGACGGAAACCCTTCCCACAAGCCCAACCGACCCACCTCTGCCATCTAACAGGAGGTCATATGAAAAGTCAAGACTGGAGTTATAGGTGTCAAAGAAAATCTTTCATCGCAGAGGATATTATGATTGATTGATTGCTTCTTTTCATACCCAGCCATTAAGGAGCCCTTGTTCTGTTCAAGTGTTGCTAGGCAACAGACTCCAATTGGATCACCGAGGTGGATGACTTAGTAGAAAAGTCAAAATTGCATGGTCAAGCAAACTCTGGTGTTAAGAAGTGGTAATGTCAGATCAGAATTGGTGATGCGTTACCATGGTGACAGATTCCTCACAGACTTCAATTTAACTTGCATCAGTGAGAGCGGGTCATACAGAAACCATTGCAAGTAGCTTGCCAGTGGATTTCAGACGAAAATGTTGTCCAGTAGCAAGCCTTTTTTACAGGGAAAACAATTACGCAAGATGATTAAACAAGGCTATGATCAGGTGGAGCAAGAAACACATGACTTCACCATGTGTGAAACGGTGAAATGATTTACGTCATATACTGAAGGTTCCCAGCAGTATCCTGGCACGTAGGTGGTGGGATGGCTGCAGCCTTACATGGGTCAAGTATTTCATCTGTCTTGTTTTTGAAACGGTGTAAATTTGAGTGAGCTAACTGAGACAGATATTGTATAAGACGCTGATTGAACTTGACAGAAAGTTGTACAATTCTTTCTTGGTTCCATCGTTGTGACATCAAATATGCAGATGGCCACTGGATCAATGAGTGGAATTTATTTCTGGGGTTTCAATCCAGGTCATTGCTCGCACTGTGCAATAATTGTTTTCCTGTGCTGTAATACTTTCTTGCTTTTCCTGATTCGATGATGACACTTGTTACAGAGCAGTGATCATCCCCTCTGTCTGTCTGTATGTCAGACTTTGCCATAGCATTGAAGAATAGCCTCACACAAGATAGTCCATGATTGTGTATGTCTTTTAGATACATTTACTGTGAAGAGACTGGTCTATAATGGAAATGGCATGACCACATACACATTAAAGTCATGATGGACAGTGTGTGTGACTGAGGAGAAGAATCTCTTGTAGAAATGTAGAAAATGAATCTGAGCAACTACATCCTTCTGATAACACATAAGCCTGTGCTGTGAGAGTGACTGAGTGTGTACAACATTGTACTTAAATTGATGCAGATGTTTGTGTACATGTTTGTTTGTTTGTTTTGCTTTTTTGTTATTATGCAATTCAAATTGGGGTTGAACTCACAATCCATATTCTTCCAAGGGGAAGATATACAACAAATTCCCTCGAGGTGCTTACAATACACTTTTTGTTTTATCGCCCCAAAATTACTTTTTCCCTGTCACTGTAAAGAAATCAGTATGATATGCAGTACCTATTTTGCATGAACATGTGTTTGTACATATCTTTTCAATTTCTTTTTTAAAGTGCTAATGCTGAAAAGAATTTCTTTCCTTGCACTCATGTGAGGTTGTTTATAGATTTATTTTTGATGCCAACTAAACTTTACTTGATTTTTATTTCCCTGTCATGAAAGCATGTCTTGCATGAATGTTGCCCATTCCTATGTTTCCAAGTGCTAAGCATATTAATATATGGACATGATGAGTTGTGAGGTGTATTTATATATTCAAGTTGATTTTCTGTAAGCAGATGTCCATGCCAACTGAATATTGTTCAAGTTTGTTGATCATTGAGTTGAAATATTTTCCATGTTTGTATGATACTCTGGAGGAAATGTAATTGCATTGGTTGGAAAGTACAATGTACCAAGTAATGTAGGCTTGATTAGAGATTTTTAAGCCGTTTTGCTACTGAATTCAGACATTGTCCTCAATAGATACCGTGGAATACAGACCTCAGCAAATATGAAAGAATGCCGGCTTCATTATATACATGTATTTGTTATGTTTTGTGGCTTCTATTTAAGTTTATTTCTTGACATGGATGTCGGGTTTACATTCAATTCATGAATAGACAATTACCACCATGAAGCTAACCCATACACGAACCTCAGAAATATCCATGACAATCTCTCTTTTTTTTTTTCTTGTTTGTGGCTTCTGTTCAAGCTATATTTTCTCCTACAAAGACATGTTTGATTTATTTCTGATTTCTGATGACGAGTTTTATCACCACCGGACTATAGGATATGCATGCCTTGCTAGTAGATGATGAACTTTAGACCTTAACTATGATGCGCTGAGAATGTGATTGCAGCCACGACAACCCTCATGCCTTGTAAATCTAAGATTTTGTACATAAATTGTACAGGAGTATGACTAGTTCTCAAGTTAGATTTGGGTCTGGCTGTCAGTGTAGTGCAAACATGTTTACAGGATGTAGAACTATATTTTAGATCATGAATTTCTCCTTGAATGCCTCACTGCTACAGTTTACAGAAAGCTCAAAAAATGATTAAAAAAAAAATCACGGATGCAGATTAGGAAGTATTCTTTTGATATAAATGTGTCTGCTTTTTTCCCCTCAAATGCTTTAAGTCAATGTCATGGTTTAGCTCGAATATAATTTGAGAATATTGCGTGAAGATTTGTAATCGACATGTTTTCATACTGAGGAAACACACATTGTTATCTACAAGAAACTTGCATTCTAGAATCATGTGATGTTTTTTGGAAGGTCTACAGCAGTTTTCTTCTCTGCTTTACCTATATATTACAGCATTTCATGAATACCTGTTAGAGACTGGTTTTTTAGAACATTGATCAAGTAGATTTTTTGTTTTTTTGTACTGATTTTTTCCCCTTATGTGCGCAAATTGCCCATTTGCTGTTGCTTTTGTATAAAGAAATCTGAATATCAACGTGTTTGATGTAACACAATCACATCTGAATATGGAGAATAAAGAAATGGAAACTTGTAACATTTTGGTTTGGATTGTTTTATGTCAAATAAGTGTGTGTGTGTGTGTGTGTGTGTGTGAAAGCAGGGCAAAGAATACAGATGGTAGTAAAATACAGTGGACTCCCGTTTGACAAAGTCCTTGAGACTGGCAATTTTCTTCCATTATATAAAAATTTCGTTACATGGACCAATGATGAAAATAAATTAATAATAAAAAACATAGAGCGGATAATGTTGGGGCCCGAATTTCGTTGTAACCATGTTTGTTATAATGGGAGTGAAGAAATGCCAATAAATGAAGCATGGCAAGTCGTTTTGCAGTACAGTGGACTCCCATTATAACGAAGTGCTTTGGACCAGTAGTTTTCTTTCGTTACATTGAAATTTCATTATAACCGAACAAATAAACAATAAAGAACATAGAGCTAATAATGTAATAGCCTAAATTTTTAGTTTATTGTAACTGGTATTTCATTATAACCGTGTTCATTATACAGGAGTGCACTGTAACAGGTTTCCAAGATTACAGTGCACACAGTGTAGGAGGAGTTTCAGATCAGCAGTAGTCGGCTGCTTGGACCCTCTCAAGAATGGTTTTCTATCTCAGTAATGTATTGGTATAGAGAACATCATGTACCAGGTAAACACTTGCGCATTTTTGTACCGGCCAGATGGATTTGCGCAGCCTGTGGGAGTGTGGTCCTTGTTGTAAGCTATAGTAAATGTGCGCTGATTTTGCACTTTGTGGGGGACAGCCCTCCCAAAAAATCCACCAGCATCTGGAATATGATTCAGCAGTTTCATTTTCTCACTGCAACTCTGCATTTATAGAAAAGGCATGAGAAGCAGCAGTGGAGCAGCTAATGAAATTGTAGTATCATAATAAGAGGTGGCAAAAGAGCCAATTCAATAGGGTATGATGTGGGATTTCCAACAGTTACAATATACACACATTGTACAATACTGACATTGACAGCATTTATTTCATGGAAAGTTGAGAAAACAATTTTGCACATTTACAAGAGAACAGGTCTCAATATAAAAGCTGGGTTGGATCACTGCAACTTCCTCGTATCAGGGATCTCAAAATATCAGGGACAAAAACAAAAGAATATCAAAGTACTGGGACCTGCAAAATTACCTCATTATATCTGATATCTCGCTATAGCTAACCTCGTCATTACAAGGTTCTACCATACTAACTATAATATTATGTGCATGTCTCTGCAAGAACAAATACACACACACACACACACACACACACACAATGCATTTGCTACCAACCATATGCATGCACAAATACACACTTCTTCCCTGTTCCTAAATTTAAATGTAATTAAAGTCACAATAACCATGGATCGATAGCCAGTAAAGCAAGTTCTGCTCATATATCATTTATTTTACAGTATCATGTAACATTGGAAATTACAAAAGCAATAAGGACAAAATAAATGAATAAATAAATACAATTCAATGCCAGGTGCATTTACTTCCTGGCAGTGGAAGTCTATAAGAATACAATAAATTTGCATAAAAATTCCACTTTGAAAACGAATTATGCCACCTACAAGGAAATATGCATGATAGCAACCATCACCAACATACCAAGGTAGGCTGCATGTGTCAAAAAGAGTTGCAGAAAAGAGAGTTGACTTGTTTTATTCACAAAAATCAAATCTAGTGGAACTACAGAGTAGTTTACATCAGTTTTCCATAATAAACCTGTCAAATTACTTTTCCATACCAGTGTGCTGGTCAAAAATAGGATTTGGGAAAATTCCCACGTACAACTTTCATGACATTTTACCAAACGTTAGCCAATTTGGTATCAGGCATGACAATTTTTTTTTTTTTCGGCATTTGCAAGCGACACCACAAGCTTCATCAATACCAATACTATTTCCTGAGGAGACAGCAGCATAGATGGGTCCTATGATAAGCACAAGTCTTGATTGATGTCAATAAGCCAAAGACATTTGAAACTCAAATGGGTCTTGGTGGCATCAATTCTTCTTGATACACTACAATGTCTATGTATAAGCTGTAGAAATGTTCAGCACAGCCTTTGTGTCTCTTTAGAACAGAGTTTATCCCAAAATGTATCATCATTTTAGATGATGATGTATAAATAAATACCCAGAAATTCCACTCAAACACTTTTTTAAAGAATTACACTGTATGTGTATTGTAGAAAATAATGTTGTTATGCACTTGGCAAAACTATATCGCTCATATCTATTTCTTTTTTCTAGTTTCTCCAAAACATTTTATATCCAAACTGACATATTTCCGTAATACTAAGAATATATTGTTGGCAGATTTATAATCCATTGGTGTTCCATCAAAATAATCTCAGACTGAGTGCATAGATTAGGTCATTTCATACTCAAATTCAACATGCACACCAGATTAGCGACAGATGCAAATTTCTCTTGGAACAATCGGGGCAAGTTTTGAACATCCAATAAAAAATTCTGATAAATTCTATCATACATTCGACAAACATCTGTAAATTTTTAATCTCATTTTTTTCATATCATAGGAAACAAAGAATAGTATGTATGTCATGGAAAACATATACCCGCTTCAATATTTTTTACTTTCCAGTTCTCATCCACTTTGAAATACTATGGTCACTGTGGCAGTATCATGATTGAGCTTTACTACTTATTTACACAACGAATTTGGCATAAATTTCCTCAAAGTCACTCACAAATGTGACCAATATCACAAAATACTTTCTCCATTTACCTATCAACATAACACCTACTCTCAAGATGTTGCTTCCTTCTACAAGATGTACATGTAGCTTGTGAAAATACATTAATTCGGTGTGGATACATAAGAGATCTACAAAAAAGGCTTGAATCCAGATGAACCCAAAATACAACAGCCTTCAAGTAGGCAAGAGGGAAATGAATATGCTGTATCACCGTTTAAATTTCTAACTACAAACTAGATGGGGAAAAAAAACCCCACAAGAAATCAATATTTCAGCACACTTAGAACAGAGCAATGTAACAGGAAACCTAATAGAAATACCTTAAATAGCCACAAACACACAACCCACGCTTTTTATAAATAACACCTACAACAAAGATATTCACAAAACAATATATTTTACAAAGCAGTGGCATTTACACAATGTCACATTCTTTCCTTGAATACAACTTTGTCAGTGGTGAATGCTGTGTATTTGTATGGCTGTCTATTTCAATGAACTAAATGCATCAACTCAATATGATTTGAAAATATTGCTATAACTCTTTCAAGCGCTCTTTTATTTTCTGACTTATAGAACTGCCTCTGTTTTGCAACAAGGAAAACTTCCTATGTCATTCAAATTTGATAGCAAGAGTTTCCGTGGCAACCAGAAAGCAAGCGCAACCTTGCCCCACCTAGCAACAATGACTGAACGCAAACTGGTTCAGGCTTAGCTGTCAACACAAGATTCACAGAAGCTTAAAAGCAGCACAGTAAAGGAATCACAAATTAATCAGATCACCTAAAAGAAGCCATCCACAAACAAGAGTACCTTGAGAATTTGTCTTTCATATTGTTCCATTCTACTGCCACTTTACCTGTTTTGTGGCATCATATCTATTACGCTCACATAGCATAATTAGATATGTGTGTTCACCTTACAAACACTCTGTGCATGTATAATCAAACTCTCCTAGTATCTATCACGATATAAACAAAACAAATACCAAAATATGAGTATTTGTGTGAGTCTATCATGAATGTGCATGTCTGTGTCTACCCATAGTCTACCTAAATATGATTTGTGACTTTGCTGATCTCTGTCACTTTCCAATAATTGATATGTGATAGGTGCATTAAAAACTGAATGTATCTGTCTAGCAATAGAATGCCAAACAAGCACAAGGCATATACAAACATGTATCAATGCAAGTGATGTCCCACAACCAGAATTAGATTTTAATCATTTGGGTGCGTAACATGTGATAGATTATTGTGAGGAATTGCAAATAAAGAGTAATAATCTCCTGTTCCTAATTTGACAAATGAAAAAGCATAGTAAAAGGACTTCAATTGACCACTCTGATGGGATGCAATGATTGGATGATATTGTGTTCCAAGGGCAAGGGTGTGAGAGTATTTGCAGAAAAGTCTGAAAAAAAAATCTGAAGCTTATGAAAAAAAGTCTGAAGTGCATTTAATTGTGATTTTTTTCATTGCATTAGAAAAGCAGAAGTCTGAAATGTGGGTTAGAGGCAGAGTAAAAAAAAAAAAAAAAAAAAAAAATCCTCTGAACCCAGGAAGGGCTCAGGAGACATTTGAATTAACATCCATCAGCAGTATCTACACTAAATATGTCTAAAATGAAAGAAAATATCATAAAGCAGCAGACACTATATTCAGTTCCTCTTTCTGTAGCAACTTAACATAGCTGGATTACCAACCAACACACTTCGCATTTAGATACCCTGTTATATGTACTGACAAACTTAACTTTGAAGTTACAAAAAGCAACAAGCTGTTTAGAGTAAATCAAACATGCAGGCCTCTGAATAATGGCAATGAATATTTGAAAAAAGTGAAGCAAGCAACTACTGTCGTTCTACTCAGGCAACATATTTGTGCGGGATTGACAGAAATTCATATTTTGGGATTAGAAGATCGGGGCTGCCAACATTCACACTTCAAAATCAGGCATATTCTGACGAGATAAATAGTTGAGTGCTACACTCACCTCAATAGGCAAATATAATTCCCTAATCAGGGACATTTTTATGTTCTTTGGTGTGGACATGAAGGAGAAATGAATTTTCCTCCTCCAGAGTCAGTGAGACATAGCAGGTCTGGAATGTGTGGCTGAGTATCACGCTAGGATATCCACCATGCTAGTTTCCTGGGAATAGAGTTGTATAATTTGGTGTTCTCTTCTCTCTGAGAGTTGGTCCCCACAGCTATGATCAGCAGAATTCCTCACTCCCCGACAGCTCACTGCAGACATTGAGGGGGAAAACAACACAGAAAACTTGCATAATAATCAATCAGTGTTACCTAACAAGGAACAACAGGGCGTGTCCATAACAGGGTGTGTCCACCGACTAGTTCGTATCTAGCAAGTAAATCATACCCTACTACATGTATGTAAGGATGCATGAAGTACATTTTGTTTCAAAGGAAATGGGAATAGTATATTCAGCATTTTGATGCACATGTTCTTAATTACACAACTGATATTAACAATAAGAATGCCACTGCCACAAGTACCATTCAAATCCAGTGCAGCAACTTTTGCTACTACGTTGTATGGCAAGGTCAGCAGCTAAATTAGGGGAAATTATATTATTTTGCATGGAAATGTGTACATTATACTTATGGCAAATGATGAAATGACTCTGACATGCACAATCTGGTAAAATTTAAACGAAACAGACTTGAGTATGTCGAGGAGGATAGATAAACCAAATTAAACACAGTGAAAAAAGCTTGGGTGGAAGATGCCACACAAATACATAAACAGCACTCTAAGGAAACAGTAGCTGTATCAATAATGGTACAGAGCCCTCATGTAAAGCAGTGGCAACACTGAAGAGGCTATACTCTAGATAAATAAGACCTTATTATTATCATTATAATTACATGACAAATAAGCTACTGTAAAAGTGAAAATTTTCGTGGTGTTGAAATTTTCGCGCATTTCGAGCAACCGCATAGCTAGCGTGAAATAAAAGCACACAAATATTTTTGCATGCCATTATGTCCAGTTGTTGCTGTCTTGATTCCATGGAATTAACAACACGCGAAACTCTTCTTATGTGGCCAAGCGTGACAAATTAGTCCACTTTCACAGTATAGTATAGTATAGAATCCCTGCCTACCTCGCTTCGAAGTCCTGCTCAAGGTGTTCTAACAGCTCTGGCGCCCTCTCTAGCATGAGTGTGTAGAGCTGGTCCAGGTACTGCTTCTGTCTGCTCGACTCCTCTAGCTCCTCCTGTAGGACATGGAGGATCTCATCCTAGAGACAGAGAGAGACGGGGTAAGAGATAAAGGAGACAAAAAGGAGATATAAATCAATGAGGGTGAGAGAAAGTGGAGAGAGAGTTAGAGCAAGGCAGAGATAAGAACAAGAGAATTAGAATAAGTGAGGGAGGTACATTGTAGTATGAGTGAAAAGAGAGAAAGAGATGAATATATTTCTATTCCAACACGTTGTGAGGAGGAGATGACTTACAGTAACTATGGTAATCATCAAAATGAAAAGATTGCAAATGAAATATATGCAAAGACTTAACAAGCAAACAAATCTGCACAAAGAACACTCTTGCCAGCTTTAAATTACTATTTCTTGGGCTTGTATTTGGTGTTAGTGACAGCAACAAGGGACTGTTATCATGTATTAAGTGTTTTTTTTTTTTTTTTGGGGGGGGGGGAATAAATTGTTGAATTTGTATGTACCAATCAAATGCTGACCATTTGCACAGTGACAGTGGCTGTTTATGCAGCAAACTGTGAGGCAACAGAAATATAATGAATACCCAGCAATTTGCAGGATAGCTCATTTCCTCTGATAATTCACATTGTCAAGACGTCATGTACACTGAAAGACCACACAACAAGACTACAGACTCATCTGTATCACAGCTACATTCTGTCATCTGTCTCATTTACTATCCCATCCCACTTCCAAGATGCTGGCCACACTTGGTGAAAAAGCATTTTCACCTGCTGCTCCCAAAATGTGGAATCAACTACCCCAAACTCCCATTAACCAGCAATCCCTCATCACCTTGACAAAAAAAAAATAATCTAAAAACTCACATGTTCCACAAATAATCCCTTTATAAAGCGCAAATGAACAATGCCGTGTGCGTACATGTACATGGAAGATGTGCTATGTAAATACATGTACATGTATATTATTGTTATTATCATTATCATTTTTACCATGCAAACCTAAACCACTGATGAAAAAAAAAATGAAAAGGAGCAGTGGCAGAAATGCATCAGAGACCTTGCCAACAGGGAAATACGAAAACATAAGATATCACATATAAACTGTAGAAAATTCTTACTTTCTCAGCAGGTTTGAGCACCTCCCACAATGGAGTGTCATTGTCTGCATTGGCGATGAGGTCAACGGCCTTGACCCCTGCATTGAGGTTGAGGTCAATAACCTTCTGTTTGCTCTGGATTTGGTCCTTCTCCTGAGAGAGTGTGGTAATCTCTGCATTCTGTAAAATGCAACAAAAATGAATTTACATAATGTATCAGTAGAGTGACAGTAGTATTTACAGACATGTAGCATATGTCAACACACTTACCCTTTTCACATGGCCGCTTGGTCTCAACTTGGCCCTGCACAGGCATGACTCAGGGTGAGGTTTAATTCATCGATGTGAATGTCTCCCTCTGGGCAGGAGGGCAGGTTCTAACTTGGCATTTGACCAAGTCTTCATGGGAAGTTGTTTAGATTAGAGACTGGAATTAAGGCAGGCCTTTGTTCGCACCAGCAGCAAACGGGTACATTGGCAATGGAATCAAGTTTAGGTTTACTCACAAATACCCGTCATACATATGCTTTCAAAATGTTTCTTGGTCTTCAAATGTTAAATCCACAATCCCAAATCACATCAGGATGCAGTTTGTAACCCCGTCAAAAAGAAGCTTCCTACACTGACTGAATATTATGCATATGTGTGTAGAATTTTCATCTGGTTGGTAATTACCTTTTGGGCAAGAGCAGCCTCCAGTTTCTTTAGCTTCTGGTCTTGTTGCCATACTTTTGCCTGTAGGTGAAAATAAATAAAAAAAAAAGGATTTTGATATCACAAGATGTTAAATGCACAGTGACAGCTCATGAAGATGTTGAAAATATGGAATGTGTGAATACTGATGACAGGTCTCATGCACACTTCTACGTCCTTAAAATCACATTTCCATCCTTTTCACATGTCTACATTTCCAATTTCTTATAATCATTTTCTCTACATTCCTGTCCTTGCATTGATGTGCCTGTTTTCTAACCCTTCCTGATAAATATCTACTTTTTTTTCTTCCTCCTTCTAGCCATTAACTCTTCTTTCACTTTTTTGTCTGCATGTCATTTTGTCCTTTAACATTCTATCTACAGTAGTGCCTTCTGTTTTGTTTTGCCCTTTGTACTTTCAGTGTCCTACTGTAAATGTGGAAGTAGTATGGAAATTTTCACAAACTTTGGGCTTGCCTCAACTACGGGCAAAATTACAATCAAGAAATTATAATTTGGGATATGTCAAATTTTATTTAAAAAAAACATACACTCAATGTGAAATTACACTAGGGCTACAAGCAAATTCAGAGATTGGATCACCAATGAAAAAAAAATGCATACATGTGTAAAAACATGAGAAAGATAAAAAGAAATATGAGATGTAATGGGAAGTGAAATTAATGGCACTGACCTCCAACCTCTCCTTGTCTCCCTGGAGTCTACTGATGGCTTGATTTGATTGGTTGACGTTCCCTTCATGGGCCATCCTTAGCTCCTCTGATATGGCTTGATTCCTGGCTTCAAGCGCCTCAATCTATCAAAACATGCAAGTGCACATAACCAAAAACATAAGAGGTTTTGTTACACTTGTGATATACATCTCACGATTTAACAAAACATTTTTCTTCCAATTGCCTGAATATTCAATTGGGCAGGGACCCTATACATTTAGTAGATACACGGTGCCTATTTATTTTACTTGCCAGCTGGCAAGTTTCAACTGCCAAGGGCAAGTGGGACACCGGGTTTGTAGCATAAAGTGCAACTGTAAAAATAGAAAATACAACTGCATGACACATGGGTGTTACATTGACATCTACTTGAAGTAAACAACTATCACACTGTGATAGCTTTGACAAATAAACTGAATGGTCTCACTGAATTGGATTGGACTGAAAAAGACATATGAAAGAAGGAGTATGAAATATTTGTCTAAGATTTAATGTTAATATAAGTCATATACTGTACTTGCTGTATAAATATTTCAAGGTTCATTTCAAATACTTTGCCATGGAAGATTGGACATCCTATCATATCCCTATCAGTAACATATTTTATATCAACTCCTTCATTCTTAACAAATTTTCTCACAGTACCGACACTAACCTTCTGATGTAGCTGCTGCATTGTCGTCTTTTGCTGAGACAGCTCCAAGACTTGATGCTGCAGGGGTCGCAATCTGAAAGTGAAAACGAAGACGTTTCCCTGGCGTTAAATCAATCCCTGTAGAGCAATCAACCTCTGGATACAAACTTGTGTAATCATCATCATATGCTGAAAAAAAAAATATCAACTATCCACCACTCATGCTGTAATCACTTTTCTTTGAGACAAATGCTAAATTTAATGCCTCATTTAGCAGAGGTGATTCTAAAAAAATTTATTTGTTTTTCTGACTCAGAGCAGTGGCATCTTGAAAGCTCTGGAATATTCAATCACAATATATCTAAACTTCAAGCAAGCTATTGAAAAACATGAAGTGATATGAAAGATATTTTATCCAGCATGCTTCTCTACAACTGATGTAAAGTGAAGATTAATGAAAAGAGATAAATGCCAAAGTACTTTTGATGGTTCTAAAACAAGAGGAATGCTCCTCTAGGGACAGTTATGGAGAGCATACTTTGGGGGGAAAGAACATGTGACCTCTCACCTCTGCACAGTCTCTGACAGTCGCTTGTTCTCCTGCCAGCATGCCTCATAGTGCTCTGAGGCTGTGGCCAGCTGCATGGTCAGCCGGTCAACCTCCGTCCCCATGTGGTCACTGCTCCCTTCCCGCATCAGCACCAGCTGGGCCTTCCGGGAGCGGTTGAGCAGCGTGTTGACCTCCAGGATGCTTGAAGCTAGCACGCTGTGACCGTTGACCTCCACCAGCCTGTGTATTAACACGGCAACACGAAAAACTCTGATTGTCACACACATTAGGGTAAGAATCACACCCACACCAATCTGGCATTATCAAATGGCATTAGTTTATTTTGTGTACTAACTTTGTCGGTTGCCATTGCCCAGAAAAGTCTAAAAATACATGAATAAGCATAAGACATACATCATACATTAGCAGCAGTGTTTTTCTACTCTAAAACTCTAAATTACTCAATGTCAATCAACTGAATATGAATGATAGGCTATGTCACCTAAACTGTCAACTTCAAGACAGTTTCTTCACTTTTACTTTGACAATTCCTCCAGAAATGGTATGATGAAATGGTATGATTTGACATGGTTTTTAGAAGGTAGATAGTTGTTGTTTCTAAATTATGGACAAAAAACTTTCATATACCATTTTGTGTACAAATCAAAGTGAGAAATGTGAGGTGATGTAATCATTGCCTCTTCTAATTTTCCTCTTCTAAAATTCTATTCTATGTCAAGTTTGATAAAACCTCTAATATTTTGTTTGTCTAATTTTACTGTATAAGCTGGGTTTTGTTTTTGTTTTTTTGTTTTTTGCATACAGATATTTTTGCAAATGAGGATGTCAAGGACATTTTTGTAAGATGTTGTTTTCATGAATTGACACCAAGGATACCATAAGCGCATATTACCCTAGCACATGACAACATTTTTGCATGTTGTTAAATTTCCGGTCTAACAGTGATTCACAAAATTTGCAAAAAATAACAGCTTAGATACCATATTCTGTTTATCAACGTCAACTCAAACATGGGGTTGAATTTCACTTATTAACCCACAGAGGACGAGTCCCAAGTATACTCGGGCAGAGGTCTATGGGAAATGTGTGTTGCAGCAAAATCAGGACGTCCTCAACGGGTTAAAGTACCAACCTGTCTCCAACACGCATCACTCCGGCAGGCATGCAGCCTTGGATATAGACCCCGCCCTTTGGGCCCCTCTCAGCCAGCTGGAAGTGGAAGCCCTGGGAGCCAGCATTGGCCTGGAGGGCCAGCAGAGAGAACTGCTGGTGGAGGGGCATCGAGTTGTAGAAGCTGGGCACACCCCGTGGGGACATGGCTGCCTTCTTCTTAGCATCATCCAACTTGGGAAGAGAATGGGGGCGTGGGAGATGGTCACAGGATGAAACAAACACACAGACAGAAAGACACAAACAAACAAACAAGAAAGAGAAGGGATGCCAAGAAAAAGAGAGCAGAAAAATAAAAGCTGAGATACAGATTTGGGGAATGGATTGCCAACAAATTCCACGGGACTGCAAAATGCCATACTCTTATTTTCTTTAGGTATATTTCTTTCTTTGCCTTTTTTATTACGAATGCACCAACTATGGCCACTCTACAGATATTTCTCCAGGAATTGCAGAAATTAAGAGTTTGTAATGATACTAAGAGAAGAAAAGATGTGAATAGTACAAGATCATGTGATAATCAGTGGATCAATTACATCACAATCAAACTAGAAATATCACTTAAGGTGATTAATACCCCCGCCCCGTGACGACAGTCTTACCCAAGGAATGATCTTTCCTTGATCTTCTGCCATTTAAATGCCGTTACCATGGCAATGCAGCTTCCGACACGTCCGAAAAATATGTCTTGCACATCTTCCCACCAAGACTATTGTGTGTGCCACATTTCATAAGCTTTAGTCAAAAACTGAGGAAGTAGTTCAATCCACAAGATCTTTCCTTGATCTTCCGCCATTAATATGCCGTTACCATGGCAACGCAGCTTCCGACACGTCCAAAAAATATGTCTTGCACATCTTCCCACCAAGACCAATGTGTGTGCCACATTTCATGAGCTTCAGTCGAATATAGAGGAAGTAGTTCAATCCGCAAGATCTTTCCTTGATCTTCTGCCATTTATATGCCGTTACCATGGCAACGCAGCTTCCGACACGTCTGAAAAATATGTCTTCCACATCTTCCCACCAAGATCAAGGTGTGTGCCACATTTCATAAGCTTTGGTCAAAAAACTGAGGAAGTAGTTAAATCCGCAAGATCTTTCCTTGATCTTCTGCCATTAATATGCCGTTACCATGGCAACGTACTTTCGGGTACTGTCAAAAAATGTGTCTTGCACATCTACAACCAAAGGCACACATCTGTACCAAGTTTCTTGGAAATTGGGCAAAAACTGAGGAAGTAGTTTGCAACACAAAATTTTCCATCATTTTGGCTCATAATATGTGAGCTGTTACCATGGCAACATACTTTTTGTCACTGTCAAGAAATGTGTCATGCTGACCTATATCCTAAGACAAACATTCAATATGAATTCCATGAGAATTGGAAGAACACTGATGAAGCAGTTTTGCCATGAAGCATTTTGCCCTATATTTTACCAATAACATGCCGTTACCATGGCAACGCACTTTTTGCCACTGCGGAAATATGTGTCTTGCACATTAACATATTCAGATGAACATCTGTACCTAATTTCATAAAAATTGATCAAAAACTGTGGGAGGAGTTCGCGACGCAAGATTTGTACCCATTTTTGCCCATAATATGCCGTTACCATGGCAACGTACTTTTGGGTACTGTCAAAAAATACGTCTTGCACATCTACAACCCAAGGCACACATCTGTGCCAAGTTTTATGGGAATCGGTTGAAAAATGAGGAAGTAGTTCGCGACGCAAGATTTGCAACGGACCGACCGCCCGACCGACCGACCGCCCGACCGACCGCCCGACCGTCCGCTGATTCCTATATACCCCCTTCAAACTTCGTTTGGCGGGGGTATAAAGAAGTGTTCGACAAATAAATCATGTGATAAAGTTTGTCTTATCACCAATAACCCAACAATATACAGGGACGAATATTTATCTTCGTAACTATTTAAAATGAAATAAATTAAGACTATTATGTTGAAAGGTCCTCATTATATGTGTTCCCTGTTTGAAAAAACTGTCCGCACCTTCTGCGCTTGCAGCTGATAGTCTGCTACGGCCGTCTCCATGCTAGCTAGGAGAGAGCTGTGGTCGTACTGGGTCTTGAGTAGTGCAACCTCCGCCAGAGTCAGGTCGTATCCAGTTGATTCACTGCACAGAAGAACCGATGTCACTGAGATGAGAAACTCTGACACAGATCCAAACTTGTATCCAACCCGTACCTCTACCATTCACTGGTGACTTAAACAGGTCAATGACAATGCTGAAAGTTTGTGCATGACAGATGTTCATCCCCATTAAAAGTGAGCTATTCTTTGAAACTTGGATAGTACAATGCACTCCCGTTATAATGAGCAAAGTTATATGAAACTCTTGTTACAACGAAGTAAAAATTTAGGTCCAAAAATTATCTACATATCTTTATATACTTCATAGATTGGCTATAATGAAAATTCAATATAACAAAAGAAAACTGCCTATCCTTAAAGGGACTGTACAGTACTGGTTGAGGTAGGGATTCATGTTTTGAACATTCCTAAGTGAGATAATGAAAAGCCTCTTATGAAATATGAAAGAGCATGTAATTTTAAGAAGGATTGAACGTTTATTTGATGAAAATTGGTTTTCAAATGGCTGAGATATCCAAAAAAGTGCTGATAATAAAAGGCGACATGCCCCAACTTTATTAGTATCTCTTTGTTTCACCTTGTTTTTGGATATCTCAGCCATTTCAAAACCGATTTTCATCGAATAAACTTTTGATACCCCTTAGAACCGCATGTTATTTGACATCTCATAGAGTGGTTTCTGAATATCTCACAAAACGTTTAAAGCTAAATCTTCACCTCGACCAGAACTGTACACACCCTTTAAGACTTTATCAAAACAGGAGTTGCCAAAATCAACCCGAGGGTATGAATTTTAAGAAGGCAAGCTTGAAGTCAATTTTCTGCTTGCATGAGAACACATTTTACAATTGTCTTGTTGTGGACATCTTGTTGTGTCATGTGAATCGTAAACATCAATCTCATTTTACACATTTACTAGGTGAGTTTTTGTTCTGAGTGAAAAGAAAGGGGGTGGGGCTGGGCAAGCCATAAATGTCTCCAAGACCCCCTCCCAGCTCCACTGGGATATATGCAGTGTCTATAATGACCATGATTTCTCAAAGAAAAGGGAAGGGGAAAAGAAAGGGAAAGGGGGGGGGGGGGGGGGCTAGCCGTACCTGTCTCCGAGACCCCCACGCTGGCTGCTGGGCAAGCCATAAATGTCTCCAAGACCCCCTCCCAGCTCCACTGGGATATATGCAGTATCTATAATGACCATGATTTCTCAAAGAAAAGGGAAGGGGAAGAGAAAGGGAAAGGGGGGGGGGGGCTAGCCGTACCTGTCTCCGAGACCCCCACTAAGCTCCTCAATCTCTTGTCTCATCTCCTCAACCTCTCTCTGTCTCTCATCCACCGCCACGCTGGCTGCCTCCAGCGCTGCCAGCAGCTCAGTCAGCTGGGCTGGTAAGGAGTCTGTAAGGGTTCCAAAGTCAGGTGTAAGATTACAGGCAATCTTTTCATAGCATACAATGAGTTCAAAGTCAGGCGAATGATTACAGACATTCTTTTCACAGTATACACCAATAGAAATATGAAGATCATGCACATGAATGTATATTACTGCAGTGTCCAGCGAGCCAGCCGTGCCACGCCTTGATATCTATCATGGATTTCCCATGCACATGGGATATAGCGGTAATGGGGGATCATGCTGCAGAGTTGGATCGGTGCATAGTCATATTGAAAGGTCTTTCTGGCGGAATGATGTATGTATTTCTTTGGAAATGATGGTATTTCATACAAGATGAGTTCATCATACAAGCATCTCACTACTGATCCAAACTACACAAGAAGCAAGACTAGTATTCATTTCTGAAATGATTACAGATGAACTACACTTTTGTGATTGATTGCTTAAACCATTAGTAAAACTAAAAATGTCGCTTTGGCGACTGGTATGCCTCCGCCATAATGCATGATTTTCCCAATAGGTCTAGATAGTATATGTGGACAATGTGTGATTACATTTTCACAAAATTGGCAAAATATTAAAATGACAAGTTTGTCACAAATGTGTTGAATGTTCACCTTCCTTGACCGAGGTTTAATTGGATGAATAAGAGAGCATGTATCTAGGGATTGAAGGACTTTAACTTGACTTTGACCCATTCATACATTTAGGCATTGAGTAATTTTCAAGGTACAGGTGTGGAGAAAAAGTGCAATTTCTGAATTGAATAGTAAATTGTTACCATTTTCATCTGGCCCTTGACCCTAAAATACATAAGAAAATTACTTTCAGGTAGGACATGCATAATATGTACTAAGTTTCAAGATAACTTGAGCCACTTCCGAGATATAGAGGAAAAAGTTAGTTCAGCACTTTCACTTCATCTTTGACCTTTTGACCTTTGAGGCAAAAAAAGAAGAAAAAAAAAACTGTCCAGAGAATTTCTATTAGGTTACACACGCATGTAGTTATACACCAAGTGTAAAAAAAATAACCCTGCTGGCATTGCATAAATATGAGGGTAATAGTAAAATTTTGAAGTCTTGCACTTGACCTTTGACCTCTGACCTTCTACCCCATGAACCCTACATTCTCTAGATAATCACTTCCAGTCAGTACATGTATATAATATGTTCCATGAAGATACCTTGAACAATTTTCCAAGGTACGGAGAAAAAAAAGAAGTTTTAATATTTTTACTTGACCTTTTGACCTTTGACCTTTGACCTCATGACCCAAACTTTCACCAGAGAATCTTAATTGGGTAATACATGTATACACTAAGTTTCAAGAAAATCTCTTCAGGCATTCAATAGATATGGTGGAAATAGTGAAATTTTATGTATTTGACCCTGACCTTTTGACCTTTGACCTTTGACCTCATGACCCAAACTTTCACCAGAGAATCTTAATTGGGTAATACATGTATACACCAAGTTTCAAGAAAATATCTTCAGGCATTCAATAGATATGGTGGAAATAGTGAAATTTTATGTATTTGACCTTGACCTTTTGACCTTTGACCTTGAGCATGTGCACCCAAAAGTTGATAGGCACAACTTCACCCCCTAATACACATACATGCCAAGTTTCATTAGGATACCTCAACAGGTTTCGATAGTTACCTTGTCCACAAAATTCATTACGGACGGACGGAAGGACGGAAGGACGGACGGACGGAAGGACGGACGGACGGACAACCCGAAAACATAATGCCTCCGGCACCACTTCGTGGCGGAGGCATGATAATGTCAGCTTGCAAGAACCAACTGAAACATAGCCATCCTGATAACAGGAAAATTTATAAAGTATTAAACATCCCATGAAGCTTCAAATCTGCCATACATACTTTGCATAGAAAGTTTGCACTGAAGATATACATGTACTATTAACAGATTAAATGCAAGCAATCATTTACAGGGCTCCACACTAACATTTCTCTCCGGTTTCGAGCCACTAAAATCTTTGAGTTTGGTATTTTGATGGCCCGAAAAGAAACATAGTGGCCCAAAATAAAAGGAAATTTCAGCTACCCGATCAGGCCACCATAAGTAACCTTATGGAAATTTGGTGGCCAGACATCAATGTTCATTGGCCTTGGGCCCGGATTTACACAAGACAGGAACAAGAAATCAAAGCCTTACCTGTGACGGGACAAGAGGCCAACCTCTGCTCCAGGGCCTGTAACCTGGCATCTATATTTTTCTGGCTGTATGAGTTTCCCAGATCAACAAGGGCATCCTGGAGTGCCTTCAACTAGAATAAGTGGAGAGGAGGAGTTTATCATTAGATTTCAAGTTGTTCAAATGGAAACAGCAAAATAGCTACCATAAAAGATTTTTTTTTTCAATTTAATTCAGGATTTGAGTAAAAAAAAAAAAGGGCCTAACTTTGCAATCCTACCAGAACCAGAGGCTAAACGACAACAACATAAAAAGTAGACATACATTTATACATGTACAGTGGCACCATAACATACACTATCAGGGAGCGGAGGGGCTAGGGACACAAAACAAAGATTACAAAATGGTGCAGTTGGGTGTCAAGAACAAGGATTATAGCAATGGAGTGAGCAAATACAAAGAATGTCAAGCCAGTGATGATCCTCCCTAAGCTCAAGGTTGGACAACCTGTAAAGGATAAAGATGTGAACTCTCCATCGACAGTTTTCATAAAACCATTACAGGAGTACTGGTTAAAATCTAGACTCTAGTAACTATATCATAATTGCCAACTCTACCGCATTTGGCGGTAGACCAGCGCTTTTGAAAGATTTCATTAGCATTCAAGCTAGCGCTGCTCGCATAGGCATCCTGGATTCTACCGCTTTCTCAAATGAAAATGTTGGCAAGTATGCTATATTCCACTGTGCATATCTGAAGTTTACATACCTCCTTATTCTTTTCCTCCAGTTCTTTTGAGATATCATGGGTTTCTGAGTTGTAGACTTCATTATTAACCTGGGGAAAAAACATGAAAGCATAAAAATGCTTGACAAAGATGAAGTTGTGACAAATTTTGACAAATTACAATAGGGAGTATTAGTGGACATGTAAAAACCAGACAGTCATTTGTAATCTATATCATAGAATACATAAATCTTATCAACAACTTGAATTCATCAGACTTACAATACAAATCTGAGAGAACAGTTTAACGTCTATGGTTAGAACTTGACAGTGCAGCAGCATGTGCAGTTTACAATGTTTTTACTTTTTGCATTTGCATTGCACATAATACATATCCACAGGTTCTCTAACACTAAAAAAATAATCCACATTAGTTCAATGGGACAGGCTGCACTTATTCCAGTGCATATAATTTTATTGCACATAAATTTTGCACATAAATTTATCTCTTGATATGCCAGTTGGAAATGGTAAGAACAGAAATGACAACAGTTCTGGGGTGTAACATTAATTCCCATGATTTTTTCATTTGGGCTGATGAAGACTTTCACACCAATAACATGTTTATTCCATAGTGAAGGCAACAAAAGCTAAATAATATACAGTGTAGATAATAAAGCCCCTAATATTATTTTCAGCCACTGTTACTATGCATTTCTTGTTTACTTCAAAACAATCAAGGCTAAAACAGGTTCAACTACTTCTAATATTAGCCGGGTTCACACGTACACCAATTAGCGGGATACAAATCTCGAGATTTGCATCGCGATCGTCATCCCGAGTTTTTTGCACGTGTGGACAGAAAAAACCCAAAAATTAGCGGGATAAGCATCGCGATGCTAATCCCAAGAAATCTTGCGCTGGTTCGTCAATTAGCGGGATAATTGGCCCCGCGCTGGTACGTGTGAACGGTCGGGATTAGAATCTCGAGTTTTTACATCCCATCATGCAATGCGCACATCACAACAGCGAGGCCTCTGCGAAGAGGTCCTTCACCTCTTTGGAGCACAACAACAACAGCGCGCGAACCACACCACTGACGCGTAAAAGACAATAGACAAAGGTAAGTGCGCGCAAGCAGTGATTAGAGAGGGGCGCTGTGTGACCCAGTTTGCAGGCTTTGTTGTTGTCTCTATCGGCAATTAGCGGGATAATTCGGTACGTGTGGACGCTCGCCAAATTAGCGGGATACCGATCGCGATCGCTATCCCGCTAATTTGGTACGTGTGGACGCTCGCAAAAAAACTCGGGATGAGCATCGCGATCGTCATCCCGCTAATTTGTACGTGTGAACCCGGCTATAAGCACAGAAATCTACAGATTCTTTGTATAAAAACATTTCACACCTGTGCCAACTACACGTGTATCTGAAAATCAATACAGTTTCACCTGCGTAAGTTCATGACAATGCATTCTTCAGCCTCTCTTGAATGCACACTATTATTCAAGCATCACAGCAAGTGTGCAGAGACCATGAGGTCATTCACTGTGTGTGGGGTCAACAAACTCAACACACTCAGCAGAGTGCAAGGGGTTGACATCATTGACTTTATACTGAGAAAGAGGGCACACACAAACACACACACACACACTGCTGCAAACTCTTTGTGCAGGTCAATGGACTTTGGGGTCAAAACCTATTGAAAGTATACCAGCAAACATGTTTTTTCAGACAACAGTCAGATAATATAATTCATACAGTACATTGCTTGGCTCAGAAATTGTATGACAGTTTAAATGTCAAAATGAAGAATATATGCTTCTAAACTTACTTGTATTTCAGGTATGGGGCTGATGGACACATTGGCCACTGGTTCAACAGGTTTGGGTGCATCCTTCACTGGGACAAGAGACTCTTCTATACTGGCCATCTGAGGGTCACGTTATACACAAATCAAGGATTGAAGATAGAAAGCGATAGAAAGAAAAAGAACAGGTTATAGAAATGAAAGAAAATAAAACAGACATTGATATTTATATAAAATGTCATTCATGCACACATCCTACACAGTACCAAAGACTCTTTTTAAAGACTTAAATACCACATGGCACCATCCTAAAACTCTCTACCTCCTATTTGCACCATGGATGGTTCCATACTCTCTTCACATCCCTGTCATGATTTGCAATGGGCACTGAGACAACACATAAAACTTGATACATGTACAGTAGTTTGCACAAGACTTCATCATCACTCAGTGCTGCTACTAATTACCACTGCACAAAAGTGGCTGCAACATTTCATTCGGATCAGTAAAGGAGATTTGAAAAGGTCGCTATGTACACAGCATTGACACAAACCACAACACACTATTTCATATTGTTTCTTTTTTTTTTACACTAGCTACTCTACTATGAAGCGTACAAAGCACTTGCTAATGAAGAAAACACATGCCATACAAGTCACATTTTCTATGCTACTGCAGCAAGCAGAACTCACTACCAATAATATGGAATACAAACACAGTGCCATCAATAAATACGGGCCATGTTGCAAAAACAATGTACATGTATATACTGCAAAGTTTGTCAGTCAAGGGGAAGTAATATGCATGATTACACCTTTATAATGGCATGATCCGATCTTAACAATATTACCAGGCAGGTGACAATTCCACCTCCCTGACATTACCAATGTGTACATTGTAAAAGAGGTTATGTATCAGTGACAATTTGCTTTGAAAATGTTTCAGAACACATTTTTTTTTTTTTACTTTGAGTGATGTTTGAGATATAGTGGAGTGTAAACATGCAATCATCATGAGCAACAACATTAGAGCTGTTCACACACTACAACTGGCAAAAATGAGTATCAAGCACCTAATTTGCAGGTAAAACAATTTTCATGGTAAGAATAGGGACAGGTGGTATAAAAATTTGTATACAACCTTCTCCAACAAAAACAAACAAGCAAACAAACAAACAAACAAACAAACAAACAAATAAGCAGAGGAAAATCCATCAGTATTATGCATTCACAGTATTTTTCACGACCAAACTGCAATGAGCATGAACAATAACCAAAACCTCTCTCTACAGGTCAAACACACACAACCCAGGCCATGGCAAATACAATATCATTTCATATACATTTGTATCTGTAGACATTGTAGCCATGAAATATATAGCTGCATTTCTTTATCTATTGAATCCCACACACCCCTTTGAATTCATTGATTCTGTTACTACAGTGTAGTAACATATCGTCGCCGGTCACACGAACCGACGAATCACTCGATTTTGGGTCAAATTTTCGATTTTGAGATTTTCACTCATTTCGATAGTAGACATTCCATACTACATACCAGTATTCTGAAATTCTCAGTGTGTAATTCGGTGTAATTTTTACGTAGTTATCACTTTTGTAGAAGTATGTAATTCCATTTGTGAAAATTATTTGTTTTCCCCATAGACGCGTGTGTTAAACAATCAGGCGATTCGACGGTTCGGTGCGCATTGACTTGCGTGTAGTTTTTGAGATTCAACAGTTCATTGACCGCGCGCACAGTGCGCGTACTATGTAATACATGCGTTGACAATGACAACGCTCAATGTACATGTACATATGGACACACATGGAAAATGACAACGTTCTTTGCAGACCGAAAATACATGCATGCAGCTCTTTGACGATTTCCCTCTTATTTGTTAACAATACAATTCGATAAAAACTTCACAAGTTAGAGCAAGAATTGAAGTCTGATGTACAACAAAAATAATTGGAAATTATAGACATGAAAGTGTAGCAACCATAAGTCAAAAATGGGTTAACTTCAAACGCGATTTTCTCGAATTGTCATTCTTACGCAAACCTGAGGGATTCGTCGGTTCGTGTGACCGGCGACGATATATCTAGCTGATTCTGCTTTTCTGTACATGAATTGTTATGAAGGTGACACCCTTTTACTAGTAAGCTTCAGCTAAAAAACATGGGCTGGTCACACAAGAGCTACCCAAGAAAAAACTATCAACCTCATAGACAGGTGGGCTCTATGTTTTGGATAGCAGAATTGAATCTATAAAGTATTCAGGGAAGAATTCTAACTTCCCAAAAAGACTCTGGGTGACAAACATTCATAGCAGACCACAAGCACACAGCATTTGGGCGAGCATTCTTCTCTGCAAAAGAGACTGAATTATAGACATTCATTTCTTAAATGCAAGTCTTTGCCATGTTTGAAAGAGTTGTTTCATGCATGCTGCTATAGGAGAAATAATTTTTTCACTAACTTGCTACTGCGTAACATGGATCATGCAAGTATTCTACAAGCTAACCAACAGGATGACAAAGGTGATGTGAATTTGAATAAACATTACAGAAGACGCAAAGCTACATTTTTTTTATGATCCCTTTTTTGCTACAGAGACTTCTACACACTGCAGTAAAAATTGCAGTAAAAAATTAAGGACAAATCATGCAACATCTAGAATTAAAATACAGTTCGACCTCGATTAGCCGGCCATGTCCGGACCGGCGCTCATCTGGATAAGCGAATTGGCCGGATATGGAAGACACAATGTTAATGTATAGCTGCCGTCCAATCTGCCGTCCCAGTGCACTGACAGCTATGTAGGCAGGTAGTGTACCCCGCAACGGTGGTGTAATCTATGCTAGCCTGCGCAAAATTGTAGTCCCTCCTTCACAAAAATAAAGTATATCTTTATGTGAAAATCATCCATGATTTACCTCATTAGATATTGAGAAACCTATAATGCACATCTTATGTAATTAGTGAAATAGATCCATGAAAAGATGTTAAAGTCACTGTTTTTTCTCAATTTTTGGACGAAAAAAAAAGTCCTTCACTGCCAGAACGCTTCCAGATAATAGAGATTTCCGGATATAGGAGGCCGGATAATCGAGGTCGAACTGTACATATTTACGATGGTGTTTAATCAGTCTTGAAAATACCAAACAAGGCATGATGGTTTCACTAGACAACTGAGACTGCATAGTACATGTATATCATAGGTAAAGAATCGTGTTCAATTGATAAGAGTACTTCATATTGATATTAAGATAATATCTGAAGATGGTGCTATGCTGCACATCTCCAAATTAGTACAATGAGTTGGATTGTGCAAGGTGACCCCAAAATTATTACTACCTTCTGGCAGTAACAGGTTATCATGATACATCTTTGTGAGTAGGCTACAGTACTGATGATATACAGTATTACACGTGTAAATGAGTGTATAATCATGTACATAACTCTGGACAACCCGAACTGTTCAACAGGTTACAACAGATGATCAGAATGTATAAAATAAATTTTACTGGGGTACATGTAACTATGCACAGGAATGTGTTAGAATGATTAATGCGAGCATGTGTGTCTGGGGTTAGCCTCCGTCATGAATATGATATGAATGCTTAATTGCATAAATATTCATAGGGGTGGGTGTAAGCCGGTCAATGCCATGATGTACACGTGTGTTTACATAGATATGCATATTCACGATGTAGCATACCTCCAGTTCTAGTTTGGAAAGTTTTTCATTGTCGATGCGAGTGGAAGACAGAAGCTCAGACGACCCAAAGGATGAACCAATGCTAATCTGTTGGGGTAGGAAATTTTTACAATCCATATTCTCAAATAGGAGACCCATAGACATCCCAAGAAAGACTTGGTTCATACACTTGTGGTCAAAAAAAAAAAAAAAAATTCTTGCTTAAAGTTTTCTTTAATCAAAGGTCAGGACATCGCTATGACTCCCATTTGGAAAAGTTTGCTTAAAATTGATAGGGAAGGAAGTCCTTTAACCTGTACCTGTAACATTTCTGAATTACAGTAATACCATTGTTGTTGTGATTTCTGTACATCTATTTAGCACGAGATCACAGGAAAGACCATGGCAATCCACTCAAATTATGTGCCACAACAGGGTTGCTCCACATACATCATCCATTTGGACAGGGCTCTACAAAATTACTTTGGATGCTTGCCTTAGGATACTTAATCTCTCTGTTGGGCAGGTATATCTAGGGCCCGTGCCAATATTCACATTTGGACAAGTGGGAGAAGAAATGCCCTGACTTTGTGTCAAGTTGTTTGATAATGTACACAAGTCGATCACATATACACACACTCAACAACACCTAAAAACACTTCATGTTAAATTTGAAAGTACTTCACAGCTTATCACTGGAGATACACCACACATACAGAATACTTTGAAATGTATCATTCGGACATCTCACATACACACACACACACACACACATTCATTCCACAACTTTCTTAACTCTTACTATCATAGTTATTTTAGTGCTGCAATACACTTCTATGTGTCTATGACTTTTATAACAAATGCATGAAAAGCGCACAGAAAATTAATCAACGGTTATCATGCAATATAAAAAATCACAGTTATCATTATCATTATTATCATTACTCTTACTATCATACACACATCAATATATAGGAAAGAAGTAAAAAACTCACGGCAGAAGACATCCTGGAGGACGCCCTCGATGTGAGGGAGTCCTGCCGCTTGACCTTTGGCTCCCTGGCGTTAGCCTCCTCCTCCTCCTGCGTGGTCCAGTGGAGCTCACGGTTGCTACGGTCACAGAGGACAAAGGCATGAGAGTCCAGCTGGAGCGGTATGGCTTCGTCTGCCACATCGCTAACATCTGGGCAGGGATGGAGCAGATGTAATACATGATGGAGGTTGGAAAATGACATCACGAGGAGAACCAACAGGTTCTGAACAAATTTCCTGGAAAAACATTTCTTTTTCTTCCCTTGTCCTAACATAAGGACTAAAGGAACTATTTGTCTATATAATCAAATCTAAGCTCAATCTGGAAGAACTGTCAGCATTTAGGAGAAAAAAATTGTAACAATTGGGAGGTAAGAGTTAAAAAACAGTGATAATGCGCAGACATCATGAATAATTTGATGAGTCTCAGTGAGATATGATAATATATGTGACCCGCTACAACAAAAAGGTCCTAAAGTTGCGCACGGTCGAAGCCGTGAAAATCGAGTTTGAAGTCAGAGCATCATAATTGGTCAAAACTTACGATTTTATGATTTTGACATATTATTGGAGTCTGACATGTCTTCTATCATCTGTCGAAATTTTGAAGCAAAATAATGAAAGGAAAGACCAAAAAATAGCATTTTTCTGGGCCATGTTTTTGGCGTTTCAACCAAGCAGAAACCGGTTCGAAAATTTGGATTGAGCGCCACAGACAGGCTCCGCCCCTAACAACGACCGGAGTGATCTCATTGGTCAGTTTGCTGCTTGCCGCTAACCGAGCGTGAAGCTCGCACACTGCCAAGTCGACTGGTGCGTGCTTGCGAGGTGCGCTATGCCCAGCCGCTTCTGCGCTTCTCCTGGCATCCTGGTCACTGATTGGTCGGTGAGGAGACCGCCGACGCTGTGCTTGAATGAGCATTTCGGGGGTTGCTAGGGTTTACCTTCTATTGTCCGGATGTGAAAACTGACTACGTGCCTCTTGATCGCGATTGCGTCGCAAGGAAAACTTTTAGGGCGCTTTTCTCGAAACAGTGATTTCCCATACATCTCGACATGCTCTCTTTTAAACATCGATAACTCCGCACCCGATTATTTTCATAAGATGTGTTATATATCAATTTAAAGCAGAAAGATTAGGGAATTTTGTCATACAATTTTCAAATAATCGACCTCATCCGACTTTAGGATCATTTTGTTGTAGCGGGTCACATATTTATATGTCTCACAGTCAGATCCAACAAATTATTCTTGTCACCACCAGTAAGAGTGAAAGAAGAAAATCAGAGAGAACTAGCTATGTTTTCATCATACACTTGTATTAGCATGCATAGATTCTGCATGTTTTCATTTTTGTGGCAAGGTATATTTTTCCCAAATAAGCCGACACATATAGATATCATGTTGAGTGGCTGGATGACAGAATGTATGTCACATATTTGTAGAGTACAGCAGTGACACAAGAACACACAACTACATGTCAAATGCAATCAAACCGTCTCCAGCAAACGTCAGTTTTACTCCCTCTAGAATTATGTCGGGTAAGGTAGGTTAGGATAGTGAGCTAATAAATACTCAAATGAATATCAGCAGTCAGGTACTCCTGGACTCTCTACACTCACCACCATCCTTGTCCACTTCCAGAAGACAAAAAAGCCCAGGATCTGCATTCTTCATGGAGAACTTCCTCAGGGCCAGTTTGACCACCTCGATGGCCGGCGTGGAGAGGGAGATGTGGACCAGTTTGCCCTTTGGCTGCTGGCTGGGCAGTCTAAGGACAATCTGGACAGAACAGGACAGACGCAAAAAGGGACTTATTTCAAATGGGCACAATGCAAGCGACAGGTAGGTAATGGGTCAGGTGATATAATGTACAGTGGGGAAAATAGACAGTAAGAGAATGATTTAACTGAGAAAAAAAAAAAGAAGATGAAATAAATTGAACGGAAATGCTACATATATTTATCAACATGTTTGTATTGAATGAGATTAAGGTCCAATCATAATTGGACAACAATAACAATAACAATAACAATACCAAAAAAAAAAAATGTCCCTTGTATCCATTGACCAGTTTATACCCACTGACCTTGATGGCACCTCCTTGACCGGTCCTGTGCCTGAACTCAAAGCGAGTGTTTCCAGGGTCTGTCCAGCCGCGCTGGACAGCAAGTGGACACTCATCAAGTTCCAGCTCTCTATCATTACCTGGTCAACAAATTAATGGCATTGATAGAGAACTACATGTAATCATTCTTCAAATGCATCAAAGGATTGTATTCACATGGTTCATCAACTATAATAGTACACAAAAAATCATTGACAGATCAAACTAATTATGAATTCACTCTTCATGCTTTCAAAGCTTTTGTTCATGATTTTCATCTTCATTTTCATTATCATCATCATCATTTGACATTAGCAACATTACAGCTTTCATCATCTTATCATTCAATCAGACAGAAGAACAATATACACTGCTCCACTGCAGAGCAAGAGAGAGAAAAAAAATGTACATTATGATTTGTGAAACAAATGGAATTAATGCAACAAACTGTCTATGGAGTTACATCACTCCGGTTCTCAACGGACTACATATGGGAAAACATACCCTTGTTTTTGCCATGCGAGGGCGCCTGAAGCAGGCGGTAGAGTCTGGGATCCTCGGCAAGGTCCAGCTGATTCAGACAGAGCTCAATGAGGGACTGGGTGGTAGACTCCTCCTCCAGTCTGATGACAAGGGTCTTGGAACCACTCCCTACAAAAAGATGTATAGAACCACTGTGAGTCTCAACATTTATTGATCATACTCCCAGAGACGAACATACAAAGTGCACTGCAATGGATTGGCTGATAGTCTCCTCCTCCAGTCTGATGATGAGGGTCTTGCAACCACTCCCTACAAATAGGTGTACAGGGACACTGTGAGTGTCGGCAAACACGGGCCATACTCTCAGAAACAATCAAAGACAATGTACTTGTAGCACACACTTCATTCTGACTGACTCACCTGGGCACAAATGAATGAACACAATACATATCCTTCCAAACAATATAAAAGAATACAAACACACAAATACACACACAGAAAAATAGGAATGCAATTTGTCCTTCTCATTTTTTTTTTTCTTTAAGTCAACAGAGCCCTTCTCCAATTGATATTAAATATATCTCGGTGTTGGTTACTCACTGTGAGTTTTTTGAATTTGCAAAGCTGGGAAATGTTATGAAAACTACCATTTTATTATGGATTCCAAGGGATTGGCAATGAAAGGTCTCAAAACAGGAGGTGAATGTACTGTCACATCACAGTTTGAATCACAGATGTTACTGTTTTGGGCATCCATTGTCTCGATTAAATTAATGTAAAAATTATAAACATCACTCACACACTTCATGGTATATCAAATTACCATAAGACAATGCAATTGGTAGATTTTAGAGGCAGCGTTGTTCTTTTCATACAAAAGGCCTTCTGCTCACAAACACACTTTTTAGAATTTGAAGTTACTACAACACATCATCCATCCATCCATCAATTCTATCCATCCATTCACTGATCCATCAAACTGTCTATCCATCCATCTATCCACCTATTCATCCATTCATCAGTCCATCCAACCATCTATCCATTAATCCATCCATCCATCCATCCATCCATCCATCCATCCATCCACCCATCCATCCATCCATCCATCCACCCATCCATCCATCCATCCATCCACCCATCCATCCATCCATCCATCCATCCACCCATCCATCCATCCATCCATCCATCCACCCATCCATCCATCCATCCACCCATCCATCCACCCATCCATCCACCCATCCATCCATCCATCCATCCACCCATCCATCCACCCACCCATCCACCCATCCATCCACCCATCCATCCACCCATCCATCCATCCAACCATCCATCCATCCATCCATCCATCCATCCACCCATCCATCCACCCATCCATCCATCCATCCATCCACCCATCCATCCATCCATCCATCCATCCACCCATCCATCCACCCATCCATCCATCCATCCATCCATCCATCCATCCACCCATCCATCCATCCACCCATCCATCCATCCATCCATCCATCCATCCATCCATCCACCCATCCATCCACCCACCCATCCATCCATCCATCCATCCATCCACCCATCCATCCATACCTGAGGAATTTCCGACATCAGTCCACACCTGAACTGTGCTGCTGTCTCTGGGACTCTTCTTCCAGTTGGATGGAGAGATAGCCTCTTTCAGTTTGTGGAGCCTGGTGGGTGGAATTCGGGAAGAAATCAGGGAAATAATCCATGTTCATTCATGCGGAAAAAGAGCAAGAGTCACAAAATGACACTACAAATCAAAAACCCCACTTCGAAATGCTGCAATGTGCTGTCATTATTTCAATATGATGGTACTGATTATATCACAAACATAACGGTTCTACAAAAAAATTCAAAGACCACATATTTGATACACAAGTGAATGGATGACAACTTTTTCTCTTTTTTCAATGTTCATCAATCTAGCTCACAATTTACCTTCTCATGTAACAACACTTCTGTAAGTCTGTCTCTATGATAGTTTCTCAACTTGATTTCTGCAGCTTTGATCTCTTAGGCCCGAATTCACGAAGGTGGTACAAATGAAACCATGGTTTAAACCATGGACAAAAACCATGGAGCACCAAGTGTCGCATGGAATGTTTTGTTAAGAAATTGGTCATTTCGTCGACAAAATGACCGTTTCGCTAACAAAATTATCATTTCGTGGACGAAATGTTCATTTAGTTACAAAAATAATCATTTCATTGGCGAAATGACTGATTTTGTAACGAAATATTCCATGCGACACTTGGCGCTCCATGGTTTTTGTCCATGGTTTAAACCATGGTTTCATTTGTACCACCTTCGTGAATTCGGGCCTTAATGTTTGATCCACTACAACCAAAACTACACTGGGACAATGGGATCTTTATTGCATGATAACTTATCAATTAAATGATAGACACTCAATCTAGATTTGAAAAAAAAAAACAACAACATACAAACAAACTTTCCACTAAACAAGCAAAAACAAATTTACCATATACATATACCACAGCTAAATTGAAGTTTTCCACTTACCCTCCCTTCTTCTTCTTCTCTTCCTTTTCACTCCCAGAACTCCTGCTGCTTTCGGTCCTGGAGGCTTTCTTATCTTGCCTTTGAAGATCTCCCAAGGTATCATCCATCTTAGCACTACTTGAATTCTTTCTGGTGCTACTATTCTTAGTCCCACCTACTGCATCTTGCGTAGTGATGGCCACACCCCTGACACCACCGACTACTTTGCTACCGCTGCCATCACTGCTTTCGACTGACGACTGCTTCGATACCTTGTTGTTGGTCTTAGAGCTCATCTTATCATCCAGACTGTCTCTTGAGCCCTGTTTGGTGAATGGTGCAGGTTTGGGATCTTGTGTGGCTGCTTTAGTCTTATTCTTTGCATCATCTGTGATATTTGGATTAGACTCTGCAGTATGCTTGATTGCCGTCTTGACAACCTCCACTTGTTGTGTCTCTTCAAAGACCTTTGCCTCATCTTCTTCCTCCCCTTCCGCATCATTATCATCGTCACTATCATCGCTGTCATCAAAATCAAAGTCACTGTCAATTTCAGAGCTCCTCCTACTTGTTTTTGATTCCTTTGATGGCTCAGGCATCTGTTTAGCTTTACCACTCTCTGTTTCTTTTTTCGCCACAGGAGCAGTCTTCTGGTTCTGCCCCTTCTTCTCATCCATCCCAAGAATTGCCTGGATGACAAAGTCATCATCTTCATCCTCATCCTCATCATCATCCTCCCAGTCATCGTCCGAGTCCGAGTCCTCCTCTTCATCCTTGCTGATCCTCTTTACCTTGTAATCAGGGGTTTCTTCTTTCACTCTCTCCTTCTTGTTATTATCCCTCTCCTCTTCCTTCTCCCCTTCATCTATCCTGCCATCCATCTTCTCCGGACTGGAGAGGAGGCTGTCTCTGTCCTCTGGTGGAAGGAAGTGGACGTCGTCGGGGTCGTCCGAATGGAGGATGCTGACTGCTGCCATGTACTTCTGCCTTTCATAGCCGCTGGCATTGCTAATCACACCTACAAAATGGGGATGTATAGAAAGGATGTATAGATAGTAACTGCTTTACAAACAAGATATTTCACAGGAGCCAGCAATTATCACCATTACCACACATAACACCTAGAGATGCACATCATTTTTGCCCTTGTTGTTACTGTTGTTCAGGTTTTTCGGGGGGGGGGGGGGTGGCTTTGTGAAGAAAACATGAGAAATTCTAGGCAAGCAACACAAGGGTCATATGATTAGGACAGAGTATGACAAGAATTCAGCACTCTCCATAGGAGGCCATATTTGAAGACTCATAGATCATACAAGTGTTGGGACTTTAACCTGTTGAGGACGGGCTGATTTTGCTATAACACATATTTCCCATAGAGACCTGCCAAGTAATTTTCTTAACACCTCTCTAATTTTGCAAGAAGAATTTGCTAACTTGATAAATGTCAGTTACGACAAACATATGTCTGTGCCACAAAGGTTCTCCTCCTGGACTAAAACTTGCGCTGCCGCCGGATTATTATTAATACTCACTCATAACATCTTCCCTTGCCGTGGTGGACGGTGGGTTTGTCAGGTCATACAAGGTGGAGAGAAGTTTCTCCCTCTCTGAGGAAGAGTCAATTTTCATTTCATCTGCAAGGGGTGATTGAGAACATGAGAAAATCTCAACCAAATGGACATAGCAGAGGAATCGAAACGCAGGTTCATAAAGTTGAACTTGTTTCACTGTGACTGGAAAACTATTTGCATTGATAGCATCACAAATGATTTGCATTGATAGTATCACAAATGATGTGTGCCATGCAGTCCATGCAAGTATCGTAACTATGTTCCAGCGTAATCATATTTTAATGTTGAGAGCAACACAAGTTATTTACAAATACATGAACAGCTGTGGAATGGTACATGAACAGCTGTGGAATGGGTAGCGAGTTTGTAAAGAACGTTAATGGTAAATAACTTGAAACAGTTACTGTAACCTTCCAGTGCACAGATTGCAGTATAGCAGAATTTATCAATTGAAATTGTGCTCATTTGGAAAAAGGTTGAACCACTTTTGTGTATAAAGTTCTCTCTAAATTCACAAACCAAACATAACAGCTTTGCTCAAATTTTTTCTTTATAATATCTTTAAAATGCTTGTTTGATACTCACCTAATAGAGTCATGTCGATATCTGCTAATTCCTTCCCAGAAATCCTGTGATCTAAAACAGACAAGGATAAATTGGAAACCAATGTTTCAATAGCAGGGTGATGTAAATCTATTGATTCAGTCTCAGTCACTAACGGTCCATTTCAAAAAGAGGATTGAAAATAAGGTAAGTGGCAAATAAATGTAGTTACTATGTGGCAGAAGGCAGAAAACATCCAATCAGTTCTGACAACATCAGCACACTTTTTTGAAGATATGATATGAAAAGATTTAAATTGTTTATCCTAGGTGAGATCAGTACATTGACATACAATGTTCTTCAAACATTTAAAATCAAAAAATTAGCACCTCCCTTCTTCTGAGGCATTGATGTCAGCTCATTGAAGATACTACAAAGGACTGAGAAAACTATTACAGAGAAAACTAATTAAAATATTGCTTCACATGCTTGCTAGAACTATGATAGCAAATAACTGCCCCATTGTGCATCTATAGAGAGATGAAAAACCCTTGATCATACCAACTTGAACTGAAGGATTGAGGTTTCAGGTGAACAACTCTGTGAAAACAGTATCTTTGCAACAGATCTCATTATGACACTGTTTGATATACACCTTCATTTGAACTTGGACTTTTAACAATACAATGCATGGGTTGAGCTACAACACACACATACACTCACCTATACATGCTGACAAACATGCAAATACTGACACATGCCATAGGCAAATTGATGACCTGAAAGGTAGCTGGATGGCCCTAGAGACCATCTCCTCCGAGGCCAGATTATTACTCAAGAATGTTTATGTATCTCATTAGTGAAAGATTGAGTAAAGAAAATCTAAAATTTTCACTTATGAATTGCATATATGCATTTCTGGTCAGTTTCTCTTTGTTTGCATTTATTATGTATCTCATTATGTACAGATAGACCTCATCATGTAATAGAAGTAGCATCAGAGGCATTGTACGGGGATGCAGGCAGTGAAGTATATTCCACCTCCCAACTCACCAAGAAACACTTGGGCGAGATGCCCCAGGTGGATGGAATCCAACCAGTGGATGATGTCACGCTCATTCCACTGGGCTACTTTCTTCTTGCTGAATGGAAGATTATCCTGCGGGACGACATCTGGCTTGGAAGATGTGTCCGCTGAATAAAGAAAACAACAGCACATGGCCATTACACTTTACAGATCAATTACACGCAGATTCAAACACGAGACTTTAGTCATGAATGTTGTTCCAGAGCACATGATCCAATGATCTTGACAATAATTAGTTAGTCATCATGGTGACATGAACTTGGGGACATAACGGGTAGATCATGGGTACATGAAACCATTTGCTATGTATAAATGGTGCAACAAATTTGACTGCATACTACATGTTAGAATTTATTTTCCTCAGAACAGAGGTACTGTACAACCCAACTGCTCACATGTCTATACATGTCTTTTCAAGCATGTATTCTTTCATATTTGTGAAATCTATATACACAAACTGACACATCAAAAGGCATTTACTCTTTTTCTAAATTAATGTGTGGAACTTTTGGAAATCTCTGTCACTCCTCCTGTTTCTCTTGTACTGATAACTGCTCTTTAATGACATGAAATTCCCTCCTTTTCTTCCATCATCTCTATCATTCAACATTGGCAGTCAATGTGACAAAATAATTACAAGGGGGGGCGTCTCACAACGGATTTAAATTGAAATTCACAGTTAAGAAATAACCTAAGATGATAGTATGTTGTGTGTGTCTTCGATGAAATTTTTACTCCTTTCTTAAAATGACAACGTTGGAGACTTTATCATTTAACCATGATACAAATTGAAGTAAGTGACAAAGTAATTTTTCTAGAAGTCTAAATGAGAATTTGTAGTGGATTATGAAATCATTATATCAAGAACTGAACAGGAAGCTAATGGCATTCCTCAGTTGATCTGAACTTTAAGATCATCTTTAATCCTCTGTGAAACATCTCAATGACCATGCACAACAAGTAGATGATACACAATGAAACCAATGAAACAGAAACAACTCATCGATGAGTTATTGCACAACCATGATTCCACTGATCAGACAGTAGTTACTGTCATTCAACATTATTGAGTTAGCAAACATGGCATTCCACGTGTAGCTCAAAATAGTTGCATAAACCTGACTTCACTGACATACTAATTCCTTTGTTTGCTTTGGTCATGAAATGTCAGTGAGTTCACATATTTGTGACAGACACTTTTGACATAATGACTGTATCCAATTTATCCAATTTGTGTGGTACTACATGTGCCATCAATCAGACTTCATTAAAGATGGAGGAAGTTGATTCTTTCAAATAAACTATTAAAAAAAAATCATTATTTTGTTCTATCTTTGACAAAATGACACACAACATTAATTTTCTAGACAGGAAATGTTGTAATCATGTTTTTTATGACTGGAAGTGCAATTAAAGGACAAGTTCACCTTCGTTAACATAAGGATTGAGAGAATGTAGCAATATTAGTAGAACACATCATTGAAAGTTTGAGGAAACTCGGATAATCCGTTCATAAGTTATGAATTTTTGAAGTTTTTGTGCACTCACCGCTGGATGAGAAGACTACTGCAGTGTATGATGTCACATGCATACAACAATATAATGAAAATATAAAGAAAATTTCACAAAATTTAATCTTTTGAAAGAAGTACATTTTACCTTGACTCGTAACTGGCATATGTTATGAGTAATATTATTCCCATTGAGTTTAGAAAGAGGCAAGTCAAGTGCTCTTTTATTATGCGAAAAAAGTGAAAATATGTTGAATTTTCTTTACATTTTCTTTACGCTGTTGTACTCATATGACATCACGAGCCTTAGTAGTCTCCTCATCCAGCGGTTCCAACACAAAAGTTTTAAAAATTCATAACTTTTGCATCGACTGTCCAATTTTCCTTTCACTGATGTGTTCTACTAATATTGCTGCATTTTCTCAATCCGTATGTTAATGAAGGTGAATTGTCCTTTAAAGAACTCAGATCTTATACATATATGTAAACTGCCAACAAAATTATGGACATTTATTCTGTGCAAAAAACCCCACCAACAACATGTTACTTTGATTTCACCAATGTCACTCTGAAGTAAATTCTTCTGCTTGAACACCAACCTGGTGGTGATTTGAACTTGCGGCCATTTCTCCGCTCCGGTGGCGGAGGGACGCCCAGGCCATCCGCACCGGATCCCGATCCAGAACGCGATTCAGATGACATCACCGACGCTCCGCTGAGGACGGACATCAGATCACTGTCCTTTCTACCCCTCTGGGTCTCCACCCTATCATCCTTCTTTTGATTGTTCTCTCTCTCCTCTGTCGGCTTTTTGGAGGGGGACGCACCTGCTGCCAAGGGGGGTGGGTGCTGCTTGGGCGTTGGCGACAGAGTGGGCGACTTGGGAGAATCGGGAAAGAGGTCATCATCTGACGTGTCACCAAAATGGATGGAGCTGGAATCATCCCCTTCAGAATCAACAGCCTGGTAAAATAGAGAGAGTAGAAACGATTCCCAGTAACAAAATTTCAGTGCTCAATAAGAACAGTACCGGTAAGTATATTGTATGGTTGGACGGGCAAATTGAGACACACAACAACACACACGCCATGATTGATATCACTCAGGAGGAAGTTGCTTAATTCTTTTGAACATATGATAATACAGTATATCTAGAGGTCAGAATAATGATTGCAATAATTTTGTACTTAAAGAAAAAAAAAAACACACACACACATGAAGGCTGCTATCTAAATGTCTTTATTAATAGCTTTGCCTGTTTCTGTACACCGCGACTTAGATCATTTCTGCCACACTCAACTCTTCCAGGGCTGTTAAACTGTTAACAAGGCAATTGAGATGTTCAGTGTCATGACCAGGTCAATTTAAGCCATTAACCTCTATATTCTTCTGAACTACTGCGCAACTTTCAAAATGAAACCAACCAGGCAGGTGTGTAAAGTGCACACTCTGTGTGTTTTGGGGGCAGACCACGTCACTGGTTTATACATCCTGCTCTTGCAATGAATAAATCTTTTATGCTTGTAGGGTGTGACTCTCTCACAAACGGTGCCTCCATTTGATGTCATACTGCATCACATCAGAGTGCTTTACCTCTTGGAAGAGGGATTGCTTGAAAACACACAACACTGCTTTAAGTGAAACTGACTAGGCCTCAAACCCAAGCCATCTGATTGTAAGGCAGATAGAAGACTATTAAAACTGAACCACCTCTCCGGCCCATCACATTACTGCACAAGTCAATCACACCTGTCTCACTGCATATTGTGCTTCTAGAATATTTGATTGACAGCTTACATCTCATCCTTTCAAACTTTAAAGGGGTCACTCACTGAATGCAGAAATCCTTGTAGAACATATCAATGCAGTTTGAGGAATATTGGGCAATCTGCTCAAAAGTTACAATGCTTTTATAATCTTGGTTGAATCCCTGCTCTGTTATAATTGGATGGGCACGCTGCAACAATTTGCGATGTCACGATAGCAAAACAAATTAAAAAAAAATATTAATAGAATCCCAAAGAATTCATCATATATGAAAACTTACAAATCTCTTGACTTTTTACTGACACAAATCAAGGCGAATATTCTCTCTACCTTGTGGAAGGTAGGTCCAGTGCTCTTTCATTATACTATAAAAATAAAAATGTGTGGAATTCTCTTTCTATTTCTTATAGGAAAGTATTGTGCATTCATAAATTACTGTACCCTTGCCATCAAACAACAGCAAGCACATGGATTTAACCAACATTGGAAAATTCTTGAACTTCATGAATGTGTTCTGAATTTGGTGATACAGTTCATGTCATTATACACCAAAATCATGCCAGGGAGAATCAGCAACAGGTAGTCATGACTGATATTAGATACTTACATGCACTGGTGGCGACAGTTAAATCCAACAGATTTAACTCTCTCTAGACAGAGAACAGCTTTACACTGACTTGGTTGCAAGCCAGTAGCTAGGAGGGAATGGGGGGGGGGGGAGCTGACTATTGGACATTAATCCCAATGTTGCAAGTGTTTGCGTAGGAATATGATCCTGCGGGAGGGGACAACAAACCACTTCCCAGGTGACAGGACAATGAGTCAATGAGATATGGACAGGTGGGCTGGTCAATGACCTCTTGGCATCTGTTTACGTAAACATGCTCAGTGTAAAAAGATGATATTGTGCTCTATTGAGTCATCACATTAGCATTCCCTTTGTCATTAATATAAAGAATTTGCTCCTTTTCCTTTAAAGAAAAACAGTATTCTTGTCTCAAAATGAAGAACAGCTGATAAAGAAAACTCTAAATTAATGAAATTAGCAGACTTATAGGCTTTCCAAACTGTATTTTTGATAAGAATAGCTATTAAAGCCAGTTACTTGTGTCATGGCTGCATACAGTACCTGTTGATTAGGAGAGGCTGGTTTTTGCTCTTTGACGGTGGCAATTTCCTTCAAGAGTCTTTGTCGAAGACTAGCTTCTTCAACTTCTAAGTCGACTGTGAAGCAGAAGGGAGAAAGAAAGAAGAGTTGTTTTTGTTTTCAATATACAAATTCATTGTACAGATATTCTAAGAAACCATTACATACCTTACTAGGACAAGGCATTCTCTTCAATCGATATACTGTATACTCATTCAATTATATTTTATATCACAATTATTTTTTTCCAAGTCACTATGACAGAGAAAACTGATGAAAATATATAGGAAAATATTTAGGAAAGTATAAAAGAAGTGCCACAAATGACAATTTTTCACCTTGTTCTGCATCACAAAAATCATGACATAAATCATTTATCAACCAATTAGACCTGGGATTTGGAAGAACAAATTAAGCTAGGGGCAGTGTTTTGAATAGTTTTTGTCAAAATATCGTCAAAGTGACACTTTGTTTTTCTCCATTTTCCACCAAAGAAGCACATAAAAGAGGAAAGAAAAATGTACAGAAAAACCCTGCACAATCTTTTAAACTGATATCAGTTGCACTAATATTTGATTGAAATAACCATGAATATGACGAGCTTAATGAGTGTGTCAAGTTGCAAAATAATCTAGTTATCCTTTCATGGTGGATGCTACATGTACACTTGTATGAGGTTATAAAATCCCCCTTATTCGGTGCACACAATAAAAAGTGAATCAGTGTGTTTCAAGGCTCTTTACCATGCACAAAACCATCTTTTGTCAAATGAAACATTCCTGGTGCTGGAGGCTGATATTCTTACTGCCTATTTATAATTGCTTTAATGGAAACATTGAATTTCAAAGAATTACACGTATGCATCCTTTGACACCGAGAAATACCTTCTTCTTTTTTTTTTAAACCCTGATCAATATTGAAATAATTTCATCTGCTGAATTGTGATGCAAGGTTGCGTTGACATGGGAACATTATACAGTATTTTATGATTGTGTCAAGAGCATTCGTGTAGTCATGAAAATATGCAGAAAGTGCTTGTATCATATATCAGGTGATTCATTTCTCCTAAAGAAATTTCTATTTCTCTCCCGTATCCTATCAAACCTAACCTCTTCACAGTAGGCCTATTAACCTCTTCTTTCATAAAAACATAACTGGTATTATTGAAGATGTCCTTACTCAGATCATCCTCCGTGAGTTGAGAAAGATAATCTCCATCGATGTCACAACCTGCAACAGAAAAAGACAAAAGAAAGTGTACTTTAATAGAAAATGTGAAAGTGGAAATAAATGCAAAATTACTATTTTTTTTCTTCTTGCATTCAGGCCAATTTCCATGAACTTCACTTGTTTATAATTTTGTGGATTCATGGTGAATTTATTCATGACATCTTTTGCTATACCAGAACATACACAATGTATTCACAAATTGTTACTTTTGCAATACCTGTGCATATCTTGTGCCTTTTAAACAGCACTGCTGTGGGTCAGAGAAAAGCTTGAACCTCAGTTTGTATCATAACCCATTGGAGACTAGTCCCGAGTGTACTCAGACGAGTGTTTATATGAAATGCGTGTTTTAATAGCAAAATCAGCCAATCCTCGGCGGGTTAATATTAATGATTTACATCCCGTAGGTATATGACTGAAATGATCACTTAGAAATCAGCATGAAAAATTCAAAAAATGTAGTCTTTCTGATAAACAGTTGCACATTCTCTTTCAGTCAACTTCAAGGGGACATTACTCATTACCACTCTTGTGGAGCGGCTATTTTTCAAGCTGTGCCATCCTAGGGAAGAATGAATTACGAGCCGTTTTTGACTTCCTTCAAAGCTACACCCTGCATGACTTCTGAAAATCATTCACCTACATTGTACATATAGTACGAGAGCAAATCCCACACAAACTAATGGTGTAGAAATAATACAATATGCACATGTATTCAGTTAATACAATATGAAATCTAAAGCACCTGAAATAATCCATGTCCACCAAACTCAAAATATTAGACTAAATTGCTACTGAAATTTCCATCATGCCTTGTAACTTTTATACATCTTTATCCAGTCTACATCCTGCCAACATCCAAGTCTGGGTCTGATGTCGTCTGAGCTAACGGCAGCTCGCTGCAGGGATCGCTGCGAGGATTACAGCCCAAACTTACTCACGTATTCTCTCTAATCCCTCTCTTAGCCATCAGTGGCTAAACCAGACGGCTTACTCACGTCTAGGTGAACTTCCACCGCACGCTCTCTGCTGATCGAGCATCTTTAAAGGCCAAATCATCCTTTCTTCAAAGCTCAAAGTAAGTTCACTGCACAATGCAACATCATCTGCATTTAAACATTTCCTATACCTGCATTGACTAGTTGACTGTAATGGTATTCACAACTGTAGTACAATATCACATGTAATCACCAACACTTGCTTGTTCTTCAAAATTTTACCTTAGCTGTGATTCTAAATACTGTGTAAATAAAAAGAATTCTTAACATTCTTTTCCTTTCTTCCTTTCTTTTTGCAATAAGATGCAGTTGTAAAAAGGAAAGCAAATCTGTGATTGGTAAAATACCGGGGTCAGGACAAAAAGATTTTAAGTCACAAAGAGAAAAAAAAATCCTTCATTATATCTATCTAGATCAAAGGGAAAAAAGTCAAATCCACATTTACAGTAATGAACTACATACAGCTGTACCAGACATCAATTTAAGACTTTCAGCACATCCGTAGGCTTGAAATATAGAAATATAATACACATAGTCTTTGCATACTACTACACTGTACAGCTGTAAGTGGCTCATATTAAGAAGAATAGTCTCGAAATTAACAACAACAAAACTTGTACATGTCACCACAACATTTAAGCACATGTTTTATAAACTGTAGATGTTGAATCTGAAATAACAGAAAGTAGTGACATCTTCACACTGCAGCTTTAAGGATTACAGTACCTACATGGCTTCCTTGCCTGATGTTTGGGCCAGTATTCCAGGAGCCACTGAAAGATGAGATTATCTCTGGGACACCGAGCTTATTCCATTCAAGGATGCACAGGGCTAATCCCTCTACCCTTTAGCCAGCTCAAGATTTTTTTTTCTTTAAGTTTTGACTTTTTTCCCTTCCCTCACAAGGGATACATTCTGTACATTATTCATCTGGGTAGCATATGACCAAGCACATTACTCGTATGTGAATATAAGTAGGATGAGACATGTGATGACATCGTCAACTCATCTAGTTTGACTTTGTGGTTATTGTGCTAATTACCAACCGCTACGTGAAAACATGCAGAACTTTGGAAATCCTATAACTTCCTTATTTAGCATCCGATTCTGATGAAACATCCACCATCTTGTCAGTTTGGGTTCATTCCATTCTACATAGTGTATTGATGCACTGTTTGTACATTATCTAATGTCACGTTGAATGTGATGGTTAAAGGGACATTCCAGACGATTTTCATAATTTCACACCATGTAGTACAATTGTACGTAAATCGACAACTCCATGTATAGATTTGTGGAATTTATTGTGGTTCTTGACCAGAGAAACAATACTTTGAAAAACCTTAAACAAATTACACTGAACAAGGATGATGACATAGGAGGTTCACATATTTCAGAAATGTAGCAGTGTAATTCCATTACAATACTGCTTGCTTGCGAGTTCACCTGTGTACAATCAATGCATGCCTTCTTCTTTTGTTCTGTTTCCTTGAGCCCCAACTTAGCATTCTTATGGTGACTCTGCCATGTCATCGTCCTTGTTCATTGCAATTTGTTCTAAATTTTGAAAATATTCTTATTCTTCATCCCAATTATCACAAATTCCGAAACTCTGTCCTCAGTATAACTAATTTATAGTTGTTTAAATGTAGAAATCTGAAAATCATCCAGAGGTCTCCTTTAAGATGTACAGGGAGATACTTTTAAAATCAGTCACAGTGTTGGATGCCCAAACCGTAATAGCCTTGATGTACCAACAATGTAGTTCAGTCATAATGGGAAAAATAAAGGTCATCTTGACATGTTCACAATGTTTAAACTAAATATATAGATATGGTATTAAAAAGAAAAATGGAGTAATTTGAGCCAGAGGTAAGGATTAAGATAAGATGACCGGCTTTGAGTGGATACATCTACTATATGGACTTTACCAAAAGTGTGATGTCATGGCCATTCATCAAGAGGGAAACTGGTTTAAAACGCACCTGCCCTCGTCTACGAGGAATTGCAGCAATTGCTTTTTTCAAAACCACGCTCGGACTTGATTTCAACCCAAGCTACACGTGTATTCATTTCAGAAAAGGCTGTGACATAATCACTTCGGCATTCTATAATTATTTTGCTGACAATCTTTGAGTATATTCACAGATCTATAATGAATTAGTGGTAATGGTATCAAAACTGTTCTTATGTATTTACAGTGTATGTGTGTTGGGGGAAAACTGTATTTATTTCTTGTTGTTGCTTAAAATCATGCGGTATACAATTTGTAGACTCATTCACTATAATGGCAATCAGGCAAGGATATTTTTCTTACTCAATAAAATGTATACGTAGTTAATTACAGGAGGTCATCTTTCTTAACTTGATTTTTTTCTTGCACAATACATACTTCTAAGTTCTATTGGCTTCAGTGTAATTGGAGGGGGGGTCTTTTCAATGCAATACCATGTACACAAAATGCATTATATGAATACAAATGTAAAGTAAGTACAGTGTATGTACACACGTATGTGTAGGTAAAGGAAACATGCCTAGCACTATCTCTGAAGTACCATGCCATTCGTTATTCAAACTTTACTTAATACAATACGTAGAGGAAAATTTATACAAACAAAACGTATAATGTGTACTCCCTTCTGTTTCACTGGAGTTGGATATTGTAGACAAGATTTCAATTTAATCTCTTTTAAATTCTACATGTTTTTCTGATGCAACATATTTACGTCTTGAATGATGGTGATGTGCAATGTGTGCATGTGATCAGATAACCATCGACATGGGATCTACACTGTAAATATTGTTCGTTAAAACATAAGCGTATAGGTACACGTAGAACATGCAAACATCATACTAGCATTTTCAGAGCAGAATTTAAGTAATGTGTGGAACACAAGTTTCTTAATCTAAATCGAAACATAATACTTTTATCTTTTTTTATCACAGATAAATTATGGCTGTTTTCGCGTATTCTTGCTGTACACACCACAAATTTGATTCTATCGGTAAACTTTAACATTACTTTGTAGTTTGAAAGACGATGACTATCAGAAATTAATACGGAAGTATGGTGGTTGGGGAGTGGTGGTGTTTTAGGGAGTGTATACACCACACTTGATAATTTGTCACCTAAACTAGCGTCACTGCTGTGTATTGGTGAGGAAGCATGTATTTAAGGTCCCTACACTGATAATTCAGTCTAGATTGAATGATAGACAGAAGTTGTACTTCTGTCTATCCCCAGTTTCTGTTTCCCCAGTTTCTAGTATCTCATCCTTTCCTTTCTTTTTTTCTCATACCGTAGGACAGTTCCAGAGGTTTTCTAGATTTTGACTGTATGAAAGTACAATTTGTATTACAAATTTGTATTATTCTTTGTCAATATTAAAGATCGAATCATTATAATACAGATTGAGCATACAATCCTACTCATGGCAGATTGAGCATTAATGATCTTAATATTCACAGAGAGTGACAGGGAAAAAAAAGTAGAAGAAAAACCAACCTATGCAACTTCACTCTCTCCATAAAATATGTCTGAAGAAACAGTTATTGCCATTTGTTATTGGAATGTTTCTTTGAATTTGTATGTTCATCCACACAGATTATCTTCACTTCACATACAATATTGTAAGATGGCTGTATGGGTACATTTAACTACAACGTTTGTACATGTACACTTTGTAACCCAATGTGTGTACTCCCTATCAGAATGGGGAAATGATTAATGCTCCCAATACATCAGTAATATTAATATAAACATTTTCTATGAGTCAGTATCACTGGACAAGGATTGGGTCATAGAAGGGAGTACTTTACTTTGGGTTGATTGTACTTGCTGGAAATACCTTTCCCTTCCTTTCTTTTTTTTTTTCTCTCTCTCTCTTTTGAAAACATGCTCAATATTGTCCTTGAAGCAGTTGCAGATATTTCAAGTATCCAGCTTTGCACAGCTCAATAAATAATAAATATTTCATTCTGTCGAATAAATTGCTAAACTGAACATACAAAATAGACACACACACAAAAGCTCAATAGACCTCTACACATTTAACAAGTATTTGTCAGTACCATTGTAGAGGTACAGTGTATCTTTTTTTTTTCAATGAATCAAAGGCAGCCATGGATATAAATAAGTGATTGTGGACTTCAGGCGCCTAAGCAACACACTTGACCTTGTGTATTCATGCATGAATCTTATACATGCCATGTATATTCCATACAGTGTACACTAACCAACACAGAGCACAGGCCTACAGAGGATACCGTGTACGCTTGTATTTTCATCATTTATGGCCTGTGCACGGATATCTGCAGAGGTTATTGTATGTTTCTATAATATGCACTGATGATTCCATCTGACAGTGTTCCTTTCCCACGACATCAGTGACGAATAACACAACTACACGTATAATATCATCTATTCCACAACAAACTATGAAATGAAAATAAAACCTTTTTAGTGTACTTACAACATGATGGAAATGTTTGTACTCGAAGGAAAAAAAAACTATAAAAAAATCGTAATTTACTTTTCTTTCAGACGCAATCATGACAAAATAATCACACAAATCTAAACATTTCAAATGATATCAGATACTCACCATCAAAGAGGTCAGCAAAGTACTCCAAATCGCTGTCATTCAACCATTTTAGCACCTCCTCCTCCGACCACACCTCAAGAGCCTTGCTGGCATAACTGCTCCTATCCTGGTGCCCCGGGGTGCTGTTTGCCGCCTTTCCAGCAAAATCCACATCTTCCTCCCCATCACGAAACGAGGTGACTGGGATGGAGGAGGAACGGGAAACTGCCGAGTTCGGTCGGCTGACCCGATTTGAGACACCATACCCCGGGGGCGGCGTGTACGTGGCTCGGAGGGAGGGATGATTCGGCGTGCTCGACAGGGGTTGCAGGGAGCTGTGATCCGGCGGAATGTGCTCCGTGTATTCCGGTGGGGGCAGCGAGTGCACGTAGGTGGACGTGATGCGTCCGGACTCCACGCTGGGTGAGCGCGAAGCAGGGCCGTTACGGATGAACGATGCCGGAGAGCCCGTGGCGGTGGAGAGCGGGGAGCTGCTGCCGGACGTCTGGCCGTCAACATAGACGTCCGTCTTGCCATTCTTGTTGGACTTCTTGGCCCGTGGTCCACCCTTCAGGAGGTTGTTGAGGGAAGGGAAGCCAGAGGGCGAAGAGCCACTCTTATTGCTGGCCTCCTTCTTCTTCTTCTTCCATCCAAACATGATGGAGTCCCAAGAGACGAATGACTGCACAGCATGAAGGCCCGGTGTGTCAGTGGCATGTGGACAGGGATGGGGACGGGGGAGGGGAGGCTTACCGGCAATGTGTCATCAGGTCGTTGAGGGCAAGCACTGAGCTAGGCTTCACGAACACCTGAGTGGGAACACAAAAGGACAGTGAGTGTGACTGACTGCGCAACGTGTTCCAGTAATTATTAGCAGCATTGGCTGAATGCCAAGCAATCCAAATCCCGGCTTTTCAGCCAAGTAGACTATTGAACATTTCCTTCATGACTATGAAATACCAGGACACAAGATAATACATGATATCACAAGTGCCAATTGTGAGTTATATTTTTGAGCACATCATACAGATGAGCACTATGAACAGTGGAGACATCATGGTGCATCACTGTCAAAAAATCTAGATATTGGGGGATCGGAGAGTAAGAAGTAACATACAACTTGCATTCATTATTATACAAACGACCTCCACACATCTGTTTCGGATGTCATCTTTTACTATGCACTAAACAGGTACAATGTACAATGTATTCACCAAATAAACATTGTACAATACATTACATACATTAACTCTAGATGTGGGCAATTCCATGAGAAATGTTCACTTTAGTGAAAAAATGAAGTTTTGAGTTTCACTACAGTTCTCAAATATTCTAAAAAAGTAACATATATATTTTCATTTTCCACTAGTCGCATATTTGTCATGACAAAATTTGGTATTTTTTTCAGTCAATGAAAATAATGTATGATGTGTTGCATTGGCACAAAAATTTGACTATTTTTTAAGAGTTTAGTGTTTCTGTCTCTAGAGAAGGCCAGATATGTCCTAGAGGCCTTGTTCAGCTGTTAGATTGTAGTCAAGTGTATATATCAATGGAAAATCACAACCAACTTCCTTAGCATTCATCATTTTTTGACCCATTGATCCTCAAAGTTGTGTGATTTCTATAACATTTGAAGTGTCATGTCCGTTACGTTTTTTACTATAAGTTTTCATAGCCAAGAGGAAATTAGTGTAAAGTTGCTGCAAATTCATTTTCTATGTTAGAATTGCATCCCCTTGCATGTGTGGAAACCATTTTTCCATACCACATCTAGTTTTCCTGTAAATGGCGTAACGGACATGACACTTTGCGTAACGGACATGACACCTCATGTTAGACAAGTGGCAGAAATAACACTGTGGCCCAGTGAAACAGGGTGGTGATTAGTTTCAATTGCTTGAGGATAGTATAGGACATTTCTATACTTGAGTACATAAATAAGTCTGCACATTACTCAATAAAACACAAACAAGCAGACTTTGCTTTCTGCTACTGGAAGATTGTTGATTTTAGATGATTTTGCTGCCCTGTTACACCAATTTGATCCATTCCCACCTCTTGTAATCCTGACTGATAAACAGCAGCTGTCATTCCAAGGAGTATTTAAACAATGGACTCCTAAAGGCAAGACAATGGAGTTTTCACTGTTGGCCTTCCCTTTAATACGTAAAATTAGCACTTTCTATGATTATAAGTACATCGTAGACCACTAACATGTATCCACCATGGAGTCAATACAACAGCCAGGAACTCCTGCATGAATGGATCCTTGTGCATCCAGTGAGCATGATCACTGCTGATACAGCAACAAAGTACCCAAATGTCACCAGCATCAATGTCTTCAATGATGGTGTTGCCTCACAAAAATAAAAAAAAAAAGTTTGTACTGTATCGATACATATACCTCTCTTATTCTGTATGACTCTATAAATCCACACCTTACAATGTACACCTGCGTAGGTGGCGTATTAATGAGCTATCACATGCCAAGAGCGCGGAGGATGGAATTGTTGGCGATATTAAGCATGTTAAAAGTACATGTAGCTCTATGGTTAGGGAAAGTCGGTCTGAATGCTGCCGCCTATCCATTTCATCAATATAACTAAACTAGATGTACCTCTACACCAAGGGATATATGGGTATATATGACAGCACACAGCATCGTACAAAAGCACAATTTTGAGATGCTACGTATGAGAAGATGTTTATCCACTGAAAGGTACACTATATAATCAGTTGCAACCAGTTAGTAGGGAGAGCATCCAGTGTTTTAAAAAGTCCTGCTCCCAAGCTGGTTAGAATAGGTAACCAGTACACCACTCTGACAAGCCCCAAGAAGTGTCTAAGCAAGCAATAAGTTGATTATACAGTTTGTACAAGTTGAATTTGCCATGAAGAAAACATGAAATACCTTGATGCCCAGGTGACCACTCTACATGAAAATGGTATTTTGTGAAAATTCTCAGAAAACAAGGGGCTTGATCATTCACTTCTAGCCAAGAAAAGAAAGCATTTGTCGAAAATGATAAAGTACCAGTACTAGTAGTGGAAGTTTTTACAATAGTCTATCCAAGATTGGATAACAGAGGATGATTCTACTTCAAGGATGACATTAATGCTAAATGAAAAAACTTTGCAGAAATGAAATAAACGTACCATATTTTTTTCAGATGATTACACCAATTTGAAAATGGTACCACACAGTTTTGTGGTCCTGTTTCATTGCGTAACAGTTGATGCAATCATGAGTGCATTTTAATGATATTGCATTCAAACTATTTATTTCACACAGATTAGGTTCATTCAGTTTTCTTTGCCTATCCGCAGAGATGAAGACATGTTCTATGTAATGCCATTGTGGTACTCTGGGCATTGTATTCCATGTGCTTTAGAGTAGCTGTTAGATCACTGAAACCTGCAAAAGGACTTTTTGATGTTTTGTTCAAGAACATATAATGTAGTAGCAGTGTGCAGTTATTTTAATCTTTTTATTTTAAAACAACGAAGTGAAAATATGGTTCTTTTTACAAGGGTGTCATGTCCGTTACGCTAGTGTATAATACTACAGTATCAAATATTAGGCCATAAAGAAAAAAATCACCATAGTATAAGATAGTTATATGTCCTGTTTTGCTATGGTGGGTGGTAGTAACTGAAATTTCTCACTAACTGTAGCTAGCTGGTGCAGCCGCGAATTTCTTTTATATTTGTTTGTTTTGTAAATATATAAAAAGACCAACCCCCTAAAATGATGAAAATATAAAAAATATTACATGATTGCAGTTATGATGTCTGTCCCTATATTCTAACCTCAGTTTGTCAACAATTAAATGTCTGCTATTCCTTGTAATAAAAAAAATCTGTTAGCTTAAAAAAAGTGGACAAAACTGTCATGTCCGTTACACTCAAAGTGTCATGTCCGTTACGCAATATTTTAAACTATTAAAAAAGAATGAACAGTAAAACTACTATAAAATAGGACTTTATGAGTAAAGCGTGACCTAAAGGTTTAATCAAGACCAAAACCAGCTGCTTCTTATCCAAAAATTCACAGGAATTTTCATAATGGTAAGTAGATCAAAATGTCTTGTCCATTTTGTGTCATGTCCGTTACGCTCGCAAAAAATGCAATTTCTCGAAAACCACTTGATAAATTTTCATGAAATTTTCTGTGTATGTTACATATACTTAAATGTGTCTGATAAGCTCAATTAGAATCTTTTGGAGACTGCCAATTTTACTGTGTGATGGTTTGAATTCCAAAAAAGTTGTCTGAATGTCATGTCCGTTACGCTGGAATTGACCATATATCATACAAGCAATTTGTCTAAAACCATTGAGAAGGGTACTGGAAATGGCCTCTGTTAAATCTTGTAAATAAAACAAGAGGGCATTTATCATCCTTTAATTCCAGTAGCAGAGTGTATTAGAATTCTGATCCCTTCTAAATGTTCAAACTGCAAGTTGTACAACATGCTATTAAAATGTTGCTTCAGTCTGACAATGACAATAATTTGCAGTGGGGTATCCAGTGGATACCCAAAGAATAACCCCTACAACCTTCAAGACCATTAACTTGACTCATAGGACGCAACAAAAATATTATTTTAAAGATAAAATGAACAAAGTTGGTACATGAATAATGATTGAGTAAAGATCCAAGTACCTCTGCAATACTGCAAACCACAAATTTCATTTTGCATGTTTTTTTTTTTCTTTTTCGTCCTATTGAAGGCAAATTTGGCAAGTAACCTCTGTAGATTACATGTTGTACACAATGTACATCGTAAACTTCCTGTAGCTTGGCCACAACAGGGTGAAGAAGAATGAGTAAATATATACATGTATATAATGGATATAATAGAAGTAAAGAAATGAAAGAGAAAAAAAAAGAATATCAAGACAAGGGAGAAAAATCAGGAAAAAACCTTGATGATCTTTTGGTTTTGAATGGGTGGGTCACGAAAGACACTTGACTTTGACCTCTTCCCCCTCCCCATACACATGATGTTGTGTCAGCACAGCAAGACACACAGTGAAGGGAGGGAAAACTGGCAAGTTATAATCTCTGAACACAAGTTTTAATAGGCTTGTGGGCCAGACACTGATACTTATTGTGTTCAGGATGACACAAAAACTTACAATTTTGGTATAAGAAAACTTAAAAACATATACCGGTAATTCAAATATAAGTATGTATTCATGCATATCATTGAATGTGTTAAATACATTAATAACAATGTGCAGATAAAGAAAGAGAGAGAGAGAGAGAGAGAGAGGGAGTGATAAAGATATGATGTGTAGTGTGGGCCCTATACATTATTATAACAGTATAAACAACTTCAGGAGGAAAAAAAAAACTCTTCAAAAAGGTCCACATGATCACTGAAAATTTTTTCTTTGGCTTGGTAAGCAAACAAATATCAACAACCTGCCACAGGTGTGATGTAAATTGTAGAGCTGTTTATTGATGGAGAAAGTGAAAAACAACTAGAACACTAATTCTGCAATCAATGAATACAAGTTGATGCCACAGCATTCTGACTTGAAGCTCCAATCAATAATCACTCAAGGAGTCTGGTTACATTAAACAGACATTTCTTTAGATAGGGAAATATTGATTGTCTTAAGTCTTCAGTGACTGCAGGATGAAACTAATGATTCAGAACATCTCGGCACACAAAGGAGTGCGTTTTACTGATGGCCATGCAATCACTACTCAGCAAGTCCACTACGGACTGAGGAAATCTACCATTATACTGATTAACTTGAATGCAAATATGCATGCAGATTGAATACAACTTATGTAATGTCCACAATGTTTGCCAATTGCACAAGTACACTTGTACATGTACAGTATCTGGTGCTCAGATAAATCAAATAAATCAAATTAATTGTAGCCACCTCGAAGAAATCTAAACAAATAATTCACAATATTTTTGCTAAAGAATAGTTAAAACATTTGTCAGTACTTTGACATTACTGTAACTACTGTACAGGTACTTGTACATTGTATCAGTTTCTTTTTAATACACTGTAGTTCTCAAGCATTGAGTTGTTGTTTGGCCACACTGTTTTGCATGCACTCATAAGATTTGTTTTATTTGTTTTTATGCTCCTGGAGATTCAAGATAAAAAAAAAGGTATACAAATGAGAATAAAAATAAAATCTACTAGCACAACTTAAACAGAGTGGGTGTGAAAAATCTCCACATTCTTCTCACATACAGTAGCACAAGTTTATCCTTGAATGAAATTTAATATTTTGCTCCCGACTTGGCAACGAAGTTGTTACTGATCCTGCAATGTAGCTTAACATCTTGTTTTGGAATTGTATCATGCTTTATTTAGAAGCCTGGCAGTCTCTTGGCAGCAGTTAAATTGCCTTGAAACGGAGCCAACGATTTTCTTTGGATGAGGCAGCCTTCATTTTTGGATATAGCATGCCTCAAATCTATGAAATGCATCATCTTTGAAGTGTTCAAAACATCAGATCTTGAGACAACAGATGTGAATGGAGTGAAAAACTGCAGACTCAATTAATAGATCAATCTATTTTGGTAAAATTATTTGTGTAATGGTATCAAATATATTCTATTGTGTTCTGGCTTTATGAAATGAGGAGAATTGTTTGAATATTGTATGTGCATTGTGTAAGTATCACTAGGAGTACTCTAAAATGATATGAAAAAAAAAGAGAAAACCTTACAACAAATTAATAACAAAAAATAATACTAATTTGATCTGAATCTGAATTACAGTCAACAGATCATACGTCATGTACACTGAAATGTGCCTTAATAATAGAAAGAGGCAAGTCAAGTGATCTTTTATTATGCGAAAAAAAGTGAAAATATGTTGAATTTTCTTTACATTTTCTTTATACTGTTGTACGCATATGACTCACAAGCTGTAGTAGTCTCCTCATCCAGCAGTTCCAACACAAAAATTTTAAAAATTCATAACTTTTGCATCGATTGTCCAACTTTCCTCAAAGTTTCACTGATGTGTTCTACTTAAATTGCTGCATTCTCTCAATCCTTATGTTTATGAAGGTAAACTTGTCCTTTGAAAGTACAATATATGTGAGCTGCATCAAGGGATTATTGGATCAACTCAAGTATTGAGTATCAAATGCGTGCAAGGGTTAGCAGTGGAAAAATGTTTACAATGATTGCACATTATGTATACAATGTATGTACATCTACAATACATGTAACAAGTTGTACAATGGTAAACTTACTTGAAGGGAAAAACAAACATACAGTTGTGTATTTCTTATTCTAATGAAAGGCCTACATGTATAATGTATGTATCCGAGAGCAAATGGGGGTGAACTTGTGTGAGACATTATGGAATTGCAAATTTATCTTTGCTTCATCTACTAAAACTTCACAACATCTTAACTTTCTTATATTTTTAGATAGGTAACCTCTGGCCATATCCTTAAATTTTCAGCATCCTATTCCCGTGATTTTTTTTTTCTATTAACATTATCTAATCAGGGTAGGCTTTGGCATTTGCCTTTAAAAACGAGATGTCATTTTTCATGTTTTCGGTAAAGTTGAAAATAACAATTCCAATGCCATGACAAGAAACTTGGGTCGATACATGTATGCTCAAAACAGAATGAATGCCACTAATTTTACAGTTAGTGAACTGTGCTCTGCTCTGCAGCCTCCATAACTAGGCACAGGCAAAGAGTTTCCTTCATAAATATTTGTACCATAGTTTTAATTTTATAAGTATAATCGATATGGAAAACATGTTGTCATAATGACAATGTTTCCAATTTTTCTAGGTCATACAGCAGCACACACACACACACACACACACACGAAAGGGAACTTATGAGATCGAGGTTTTTTCTTAAGTTTTGAAGAAAAAATGAAATGAAATCCTTTTTATTCAGAAATTTCTGTGGTAACATTATAGAGGATTAAATGGCTTACCATGGACTAGGGAGAAAATAAAGGGAATAACCACATATTTAATACTGCCACAGAGCATTTTAAACGGTCTGGCCCGTCTTCTGTTGAGGTCTAGATCTACATGATAGAAATCTAGGAACCTATGTAGATTTCTACACCCAACATCATAATTAGATTCCAAATACAATTGCATGTAACTATGTCAACATGGTCGATGAATTCTTCTTACCATGGACGTAGGTCCATGTTCTTACCAATAGAAACAGAATTTTAGAAAGGCAATGTAATCTCATTCTCAGTAGACACTAAACTAAAATAGGCCTAGGCCTAACGTTACTTGTTAAAAACTAGATATATCGCTACGGCGACTGATATGCCTCCGCCATAATGCATGGTTCTCCTAATAGGTCTATAGTACAATGTCTTGACAATGTGTGATGACAGTTTCACACAATTGGCAAGATATTAAAATGACAGGTTTGCCACAAATGTGCTGAATGTTCACTTTCCTAGAACTAGGTTCAATTGGATGAACGATTAAAAATGTCAGAGTGCAGGTATTTGGGGAACTGATGATTTTTACTTGACTTTTGACCCTTTTATAAGTTTATGCATGAAGGTATTGAGAAAAAGTATAATTTCAGTATCAAATGGGAAAATAGCATTATCTAAACCTGGCCTTTGACCTTTGACCTCACAGTTCCAAAGAGAATCACTGTTAGGTTGAACATGCATAAATATGTAAGTTTCATGATGATACCTTGAGTTACTTTTGAGATATATGGAGGAAAAAGTGCAATTCAACACTTTCACTTGACCTTTGACCTTTTGACCTTTGACCTTTTGGCAAGAAACTTCCCACAGAATATATATCGGGTAATACATGCATACATCAAATTAAAAAAAAAAAAAACCTTCAGGCACTGCATAACCATAAGGAAAGTAGTGATATTTTGAGGAGTTGACCTTGACCTCTGACCCCCTGATCTTTGAACCATGACCCCCAACTTCCCTAGATAATCACTGCCCATTGGAACAAGCATATATACTAAGTTCCATGAAGATACCTTGAACCATTTGCGAGATATGGAGAAAAACATGAATTTTCATCCTTTTTTTTCACAAAATAACCTGTGACCTTTGACCTTCGACCCCGTGAACCTAAAATCCAAACAAAGTTTTATCCCCCCAGGATATACCCTCATACCAAGTTTGATGTAAAACCACCACACGGTTCTTGAGATATCGACAAAAACAAAATGGGACAGACGGACGTACGGACGGACAGACGACTCGAAAACATAATGCCTTCGGCCACTTCGTTGGCGGAGGCGTAAAAAAAATTGGTCACGAAGGTCAGCGTCGCACACACAAACAGACCCTGTTAAATTTACTTTTTCATGTATAAAGACGGAACAAGCGAGGGCACCATCACCAAAAACAATAGGCGTCTTCGTTTTACCATAACACACCTTCATGCCAAATTTGAAGACGATCTAAGAAGAACTGCAGCCAGTAGAGTGCTCACAAGAAAATCTCTGCGGCGGACGCGGCGCAACGAGGCCAAATCCATAGTATCCTCCGAACTCTGTTCGGGGAATACAATGAGTGGATGACCTATATGTCAACACTCAGCATACTTTCACACCCCATGATAGCATACTATGCAAATAATATGCAAATGAGTCCATTATGCCCATTGCATATGGATATGAAAGATTGAAAATACTGAAAAATGTGAAATCCAACACTTTGTATGACTACGTTCCTCTTTAACTGGAACATTTTCTCTGTGTGTACAGCTATAATTGTCATCTACAGAAACATTCAAATCCAAACTTCAAAACGTTACCTATTCCTCTCACACTGAGGACTATAATTGCAGTCTATAATGTTCGGAACAATTGTATTCTTTATCTGGTATGTGTTTGTTGTTGTTTGCCATTTTCTTCTCTGTTGTCATGTTTGAACATGGGTTATATCTATCTTTTCATTTATGAAGCGCCATGAGCACTAAAAAGCGGACCTGTGCGCTATACAAGTAGCCACTATTATAATTATTATTATCATTGCTACTTCTACTACTATTACTACTACTACTACTACTAATAACAATAATACTAATAATACTAATACTAATACTAATTGAACTCTGCAATACATCTTGTAAAACTATGTCTGCTGATTCTTTAACTCCTTTACATGTATCAGTGTTTTTTTTTTTGTGAGTGAATATATGCTACTGTCATACATTGTATAGTACATGTGTGAATAATGTGCACAGCTATTAATATTTACCAGGTACCATATTTTTTCCTTTCATTGATTTCACATTTTTCACAGAGGAAGACAGTGAAAAACTACAGAAGCACTCTGAGAGCGCAGACCTCCGCCAAGCATGCAGCTCATTTCCACCACTGATCTTGTTCTTCCATAGAAGTGATTTCCACCCATACATACTTATAGCATTGTAACGTGCTGAAAGTCGCCCAATTTCCCAATATAGAAGCCTTTGTTACGTCATAAACCCTCAGCTGCACGGCGCGCCTCGCCCTAGCAGAAAATAGTGCGCGCATGCAAACCTCAAATACGCGCAGCCTGAACTCCCAAGTTCATTGACCCTACCTGCCAAAATATCAAAAATCCTTTATAAATTCCTCCAAAATTCTCAGATCACTACCAAAATTTGATCATCTGTTACTTGTATTAATCTAAACCTTTCCTGCAAGTTTCATCCAAATTCGTTTCCTACTTTTTGAGTTATTTTGCACACAGACAAACTAACTAACTAACTAACAAACAAACAAACAAACAAATAAACAAACAAACAAACAAACAAACCAATGGTAACGAAAACATAACCTTCCCCCTGGGCGGAGGTAATAACACAGTAACAGCAGATTTGTGACAGAAAAAATCTACTTTATCTGCAGATTATCCTATCATTGTTTTGATAGCAGAAATTCTAAAGAAATTGATAGGGTTGGGGTTTTAGGTGGTATGGAATTGTTAAATGGTATTGTTAAATTCAAGTATCAGAATGGCTAATCACTTTCGACATCCAGCTGAATCCCTGCTTGGCAAACTGCTTGGCACACTCTCTTATTGCCACAAACTAGCATTGATTAGACTAACATGAAAACATATGAGTGGGACTGTAAGGACAGCAGCAATTCTGCTTAACCCACCACCTAGGCTTCAGTTTCTGTACCCGTTCACATGGGTGAACCGACATTTAAGAATTTTTAGCTGGCAGAAATGTATCAATACATTGCTTTGAAAGTGATTGCTATACAGAATCAGAGCGTATGTGAGTTTTGTCCTGGCAGCTCATATTACAGGATATAACAGTAGTTGTTGAATTCATATTCATGGAATACAGCAGTGAACACAGAAATGTACACATGAACGTTACATGATCAGGAGTTGATATTTTCACATGTTGTTAGATTTGCGAATAGTACCCAGATCGGAGAATTCCCACAAATAACCCCAGGAAAACAAGTACAGTATGAAGTCTCATTAATAAAGATTGTCTTTGATGCATTTGAGGTGACAAAAAATGATGTCAAGTATCAAAACTAAATGCAATCGTAAAATTTGCTTTGTGTTTGCTCTGTGTTGTGGGCTGCTCAGGTGCAGCCCTGTCGCGATTTATACAGCGACTGGGCTGTGTATAGTTAGTGTACAGTGTATATTACATAATATGCACAGCCCTGTACACTGTATTTACATAATATGTGTATGCACAGGCCTGTCACATCATATCACAGCAAGTCATGACTGTGTATAGTTAGTGTACAGTGTATTTACATAATATGCACAGCCCTGTACAGTGTATACATAATATGTGAATGCACAGGCCTGTCACATCATTATCACAGCAAGTCATGACTGGTACTCTTAGTGGTCTCAGTCTGGTGGCCCCTGGCTGGGCCCCCTGCCTTGGGCCAGCACTTACGCTCCTGGCCTCGGCCCGGCCTTGGGCCCCGTGAGCCCCTGGGCCCCTGGGCCCCTGGGCCACCGGGGGCCCCCTGGGCCACTGGGCCTGGGCTATGGGCCCCTGGGCCTGGGCCCACTTGGGCTCTGGGCCCCTGGTTCCGGGCTAAGGCCCGTGGCCTTGGGTCCGGCCTTAGGCCCCGCCTTTGGCCCGGCTGTATTTTGTACATGGTCTATGTGAAATCAGGCTTGTCTGTAACTGTATAATTACAAATAATTACAAATAATCACAAATGATCAACAGGTCCATACTACATATAGGACTATATGAATATATGAATATATGATTATATGAATATATGAATATATACAATGTATGTGAATATATATATTATTATATATGAATATATAAATGTGATCAGGCATTCTGTTACGGTGTCAGATCTGCGGTCATTCATATATAGCAAATTTTATGCATGTATAAATGGCATACATTCATGTGTACAGTATGCTACTTGATTGAACCAGCCAATGGAGAAAGATCACACCATTGAACAATACTTGAAAGACATGTACAGTTTAATGACTCAATGCTTGTTATTATGAACTCTGTAGAGGTATGCAGCCCTCTTCAGATGGAAAACATACAGTTGGCTATCAAACAGAGCTTGCAAAACCATCAACAATTTATTGAGTTGGATTTGTGTGTGTGTGTGTGTGTGTGTGTGTGTGTTAGAGCTATTTGGCTTGTTTCCTTTGCATGCATCATCACAAATTCCCGAAGTCTGAATAAAGTGAAACCAAGACCTTCATATAGATGTGCTGCATTGTAAGGTGCTGGATCAGAGCACTACCATAAGATTGACACCATGGCGGGAATTGTGCTAACAGTATACTATCCTTCCTGTGCATTTATGTTAAAGTGTACCAATACCCTGAAAATCACATTTTAAACTAGAAATGTCGCTATGGCGACTGATGCCTCCGCCATAATGCATGATTCTCCCAATAGGTGTATAGTACAATGTCTTCACAATGGGTGATGACAGTTTCACATAACTGGCAAAATACTGATATGACAGGTTTGTCAGAAATGTATTGAATGTTCACTTTCCTCAAACCGGGTTTGCTATAATTGTCTAAGAGTGCAGGTACACATATTTGGGGAATTGAGGATTTTTACTTGATTTCTGACCGACCCTGTTAAGTTTATGCATTGAGTACTTTTCAAGGTATGAAGAAAGAGTGTAATTACAGTACAAAATAGATTTTTTTTTTTTCATTTAAACCTGACCTTTGATCCTTAACCTTTGACCTCTGACCTTCTGGCTGGAAATTTCCCGGAGAATCTCCATTAGGTAATACAACATGTATAACATATATTAAGTTTTAAAACTAATAATGCAAGCATTGAATATACACTAGAATAAGAGGGAAACAGTAAAATTTTGAGGAGTTGACCTTGACCTTTAACCCCTGACTACATACTGACCCATGACCCCTAAATTCCCTAGATAATCCCTGCCAGTCAGTGCATGCATACCAAGTTCTATGAAGATACAGTAAACCATTTGCGAGAAAAGTGAAATTGCAACATTTTCACCTAACCTTTGACCCTTTGACCTTTTGACCTTTGACCTTATGACATGAAACTCTCTCAGGAGAATCTTTACGCAGTAGTACATGTCTACACTAAGTTTCAATAAAATACCTTTGGGCATTGCATAGATATGGGGGAAATAGCAACATTTTTAGCATTTGACCTTGACCTTTTGACCTTTGACCTCTAGCCAATGTCACTAAAATCTCCTCAACTAATTGCCCCATCATACATCATCCTTGGACCAAGTTTGGTGAAAGCTACTTCATCCAGTTTTGAGTTATCACGTAAACAGATAAATTTTAGGATTTGACCTTGATCTTTGACCTTTGACCTCTGTCCGATTTCACTAAAAAAACTAACATGTAATTGTCCCATCATACATCATCCTCAGACAAAGTTTGGTGAAATTTGCTCAATCCAGTCTTGAGTTATCGCGTAAACGGATCTGAATCTGAATCTGAATCTGTTGAATCCGTGAAGTACTTGGGCCAAAAAAAAAAAATTGTTGCATTGGCGTAACCTGCCCGACCCTAAAAATTCCGCCGACCCCATGTTTTCTTATTATTTTTTTTGCTATCGATATCAAATATCTTGTTGATTGCGATCGCGATCGCACAAACCCGGAAGTGGAAACGGCTCTGGGAATATCGGATGTACGAGGGAGAGATCTAGCGCCTCGCATAAGCCTTCCTTGATCAGTACGTCATCTGTTTCCAACACGGACACATACTCTAACAAGATTTATTCAGTGTATACGTAGCATTCAGACTGCGATGTATTGTGCACAGTTTTGCCGTAGGTTTCTTGTGTGGAGAACATACACGAATCTGTATATGTGGGACTGTAATAGAGATCGCCGTGTGCGATGAAAAGATCGTACATATGGGTCAATTTGCATCTATCTTATCTAAGTCAAAATAGTAAAATATGAAGTGAAAACATTCAGGATAGGGATTTCAACATCTTTAAATTCTGTGAAGGGGTATAATTCCAGTAATATCGGCCTCATAAATGATTTGTAGAATAGATGAACACAGCACATTCGGTGCAGCAGTTGTAACTGTTTACTGAGCTGAGCACGAGTTTTACACGTAAAATGCAGGTAGCAAAAAAAAAAAAAAAATCCGCCCGACCGACCCTATTTGAAAATCTCATGTTACGCCAATGCAACAATTTTTTTTTTTTGGCCTTAGGTGTAACCATTACTTCTGATTTGAAGTGGACCCAACACATCAATAACACTGTCAATAAAGCCAATAACGTGCTTGCATAATTTCTAAAACGCAATCTTCGCATAAAATCTTCTGATGTTAAAGCCACAGCTTACAAAACGTTGGTTCGACCAATTGTTGAGTATGCTTCTACAGTTTGGGACCCATCCACCAAGAACCTAATCCACCAAGTGGAAATGGTCCAGAGAAGAGCTGCGCGATTCACTTTAAATCGCTACCATAACACCTCAAGTGTCACCAAAATGCTACAAGAACTTGATTGGACCACTCTGGAACAGCGCAGAGAAAGTGACAGGCTAATTATGATGTACAAAATACACAATAATCTTACTCCTCTTTCAGCACAGGACTATATTATCAAACAGGCTACTCAGTTAACGAGAGCCTCGCAACCACACTCCTATCAGGTACCATATTCGAGAACTGAATCGCATCGCCATTCGTTCTTCCCAAGAACTGTAAGGAACTAGAATTCCCTGTCATCAGACATTGTTTCTGCGCCATCTGTGGGATCATTTCGAAACCGTCTAACGGTTGTTCACAGTGGCTAGTTGTTTTCGTCAAATTGGCCAAATTGCAGACTTTGCCCGATGCGTGAGAAAAATGGGTCCCATGCGTGAGACGACCCCTAAATGCTTGAGTCTCACTCAGAATGCGTGAGACTTGGTAGCTCTGCTATTCTTCAATATCTGTATGCAAAAAAAAAAAAAGGGGGGGGGATCAGCATCAAGAGTCTAATTACTATCTCACTAAAGGGGTAAATTACAGAATACCGGCAGCCAATCACGGAGAGCGCAAATCACTCTGAAAAGAGCGTAATTACGCTTGCCGATAGCAACAATTAAAATATTAATCCGATCAGCGATACGGTCCGTGATTCGGCTGTCGACGATTGCATTTGTTTACGTGTGTTTTCTTTGCTCTGTGCGGTGAGAAGCGTGGTATCTTACATCGTTCTCGGGGGTTTCGGGGGTGTCCCCCGAATAATGTAGTTCTAGATCCTGACGATGCTAGTCTAGACTATCCGTTAAAATTTACCCGAATTTACGATGTATACTCACGTTTTTAGGAGTCGAGGATAGTCCATATCCTAGAAATTGATAGCAGTTTAGGTGAGACTAGAAAACAATCACTTATCTAATTGCTGGTTCTAGCTTACAGTAGAGCTTACGCACTGTGTGGGTGCGCTTGACAGCCCACCATGTTGACTCTATGCACTCAATACAAATACAACAGTAACTATACACAGCCCAGTCGCTGTGTACATGGTACGTCGCGACAGGGCTGTACTCGCACGACCACCAACCACTAGGAGAGCGACGTAATCGTATCACGATAGCTTTGACTTTTGATACTTACGATCATTTTTGTCACCTCAAACTCATCGAGTATACTCTTCAATATTTACTCTACATCTGATGATATTAGTATTCAAATGTACGCAATGAAACTTACCGAAATTGATCATCATATCCAGCATGTCCACACGGTACACAATCTTTCACGCCAGGCCAAGTTTAGATATCGGGTGGTCACGTGATGTGAATGCCCTTTCAAAAGGTCGCGCTGTCGACCGTGCTGCTACACTCAAGCTGCGTACGCACGGTTACTAGTATACAGCTATAAACTGTACTGGGCTTGGCGGCGGCTGGCGTCTGGTCGATCGGGCGAGGAACATTGAGCTCCATACCACGGTTATTGTGTAGCAGACGCCAAGGTTTGTTCGACACTTTCAACGCACACGCGCTCGCTCTGGAGCACATCCGGTCACGCATGCGCATAAGTCAAGGCGCCATTTTGAATTCTGCAACGACGAAGCCCGACGGCCAGGAATTGCGCCAGAAAGTGTCATTTATTTGTTCCACGGACTTATCGCAAGTGGTCTCCATGGACCCAGTGTGGCGAACTATTCTTCTATAATAGAAACATGCATTTAACGTGAGTAAAGTATTCTGTTTAAAGGAGAAAAGTATACATGTTCCTAAGTTTTGTAGCTGTGTTGAGGTTCCTCACTTCGAGGCTGCATGCCGTGCTCGTCAGACGCTGTTTTCGCATAGCGTAACAGTGTCTGGTCGGGCTAATACAACAGTACAGTGAAGTACACATAAAAGCTTATGCGTACGTGTGGCAGTGGTAGCGCGTATTGAGTCTGCAGAACGCGCGCATGTTTAGTAGTACAGTGTACAATACGTATAGCAGTTGAGTGCGCACATGTCTCTTGACAATACGCGTATACGCGCTGCCTTGCCAAACTAGTGTGTGTAGTGTGATTGTATCGTGATGACTTGTGTCGAAAAGAGATGAAGGAAGAAGGGCTGCCAGCTGTGATGACGTCATCACGATTAAAATAGTTCCGTCAAAATCGGGTCGATTTTCTTTATCGTCGATTTACTCGAGTTATCTCGATTTAGAGCAGTTTTCCGACGAAACCACTCAATTTTCATAAAAATTGTGTGGTCAACCTACTTTTTGACGGCCGTTCCGTTTCTGGCCTTTTTGGGGGCCCCAAACGTCGGGAAAGACGAATTTCAGCCCTTCGGGCTGAAATTCATCTCTAAGGGAGAGCCGCCGGAGGCGGGGCCGAAGGCCCCGCCTCCGGCGGCTCTTATACGCACCAATATGCTAATTTATATGAGGCAAAACCGGTATTCTGTAATTTCCCCCACTAAAGTTACCTAACATTATCGCGCATGTTTGGGACTGAGGTGTGCATGCCTGTCGACGCTGTATCGGCACTCACGCGTCTCAATTTCCTTGTTCATTTAGACAGCAGTTATAGAATTTAGATTGTCTAAATATTGTGTAGATACTTACGTAGCACAAAATATCCACAACGCACAAGTATCATCTGGTATCCACGATTACTAGAACTCCTTTTTCGCGTTGGTCATACCGGTCATCTATCCCGATCTCCGCCGTTGTTGAATCGCTAGCTCCTAGCAATTCAAATACGTATTCGTGGCTTCGCTTCCTACGTTACGGTACGCCGCACTGCATTTGCACTGTACTGTACGTGGTATGCATAGTAGCTGCAGACTGGCTGCGCTCACGTTCGTGGTTACATCCGTAAACAACTTGTAAGAATGTGTGATCGATTACGTGTAAAAAAAAAAAACAAAAAAAAAAACATCGATCCTGAGCGAAAAGGGGGATCAAGGAGGGGTCTCGAGTTGCAAATAAATTTTTATGGGCTGCAATTTGGTACATTGGCCTATCTTACTACCGAAGCAGAAAGAAGGGGGGGGGGGGGGGTGTACAAAACTTGAAAAGAAATAGCGGAACAACAAGAAAAAAAAAGATAGATGAAATGTAATGCCATGAGCAGGAAATTCAGAAAAAAATTTATGTTAGCCCTATAGCTACAAAATACTAAAGGCCCTGCTAAAGTATGAGTATTGATATACACCGTACAGTAGGGCCTACCAATAATGCAATTCCTGAATAACTTCATGTGGAAATTAACTAGAATTTAAGCATACCCTTTATGACAATACACCTGGCAAATATATAAAACACATGAATAAATGGTAAATAAATCAAATAAAACATAAATTATCCTGTGATCAGGTGGAATTTCATCACACCTCGAATACTGCTGCCTGCATGCAATATATCCGATCTCCAAACTTCAACAAAATCAATATGCTGGTGGCAAAAATGTCATTATAAAACAAAAATGCTAATAATAAGAATGATGGCAAGTGTGTCACATTGTGAGTTTTGGTATCTATTGATGATCATAATAAAAGCTGGGCCTTAATTCCAGCAATTTTCCTCTGAGCTGCTTTCAGTTGGGTAACAATTGCAATGGCACATGTATGCAAGTTGTTATTGTATCATGGGTCAAAGTGATAGCATAGGCAAAATTTCACTTACAAGTGAAAACATGCATCTGGTTTGATTCTTTCTGATTTTTTTTTTTTTTTTAATATTATGTGAAGAAGATGACAGTAGGCCTATCTGGGGGTGTTTCATAAAGCTGTTCTTCACGTTACGAACAACTTACGAACGACTGTTGATCAGTTCTGATGTGCTATACTTATCAGAATTTGACTAATTCAGCACAAGAACTGCATCACCAGTCATTCGTAAGTCGTTCGTAGCTTTAAGAAAAGCTTTATGAAACACCCCCCTGGACAGCATCAAGTTGGATGCCTTAAATACCTTCCTCCCATCTGTTTTTCTTCTCTCCCTCTCTCTCCCCCTCCCTCTCTCTCTCTCTCTCTCTCTCTCTCTCTCTCTCTCTCTCTCTCTCTCTCTCTCTCTCTCTCTCTCTCTCTAAAACAAGGTATTCCTTTATAACAGAATGATTCTATCAAAACAGAAGACATTACTGGATGAGCCAGTCTGTTAAATTCCAGACACAATGCCATCTAACTCTGGGCTACTAACTTTCAGAAGCTGGACATAGGTGACTGAAATTTCAATGAGAAAATTCTAGCAGTACCTGCATTATGTGCGGCACAGAAATTTTAATGGCAGCTTACTTTTTTACAGATTGTGGGAAATCTGATTTTTCTTACAAGAGATAGGAAACTCCAGTGCTTGGGAATTAATTTTCTTGAGTTAATGGGATGCCATGTTCAAGATACATTTTACATCTCGTAATTAGGTATATACCTGATACTTTCCTTAATACAAATGTGTATATTATTTTCTTCTTTAGATTAATGAAATTGAAGAATGTGAAGAATGCATTTGTTTTTTACTTTGTGCATGTGTGTCTGTGTTTGCTGCAGTATATTTTGTGTAGTTTCAAAGATCTGTGGAAATAAGAAAAATTTGACACAAGCATCCTTTTTTAATGGTTATCAACATCTCCAGGTTATATAATGCGAACAATTTAATGACCTACTTATGAAATGTTGTGTAACCTTAAAGGTCCTGTTTACCTTTGGGAGCAGTGATTTCAAAAATGTTCAAGATATCACATTTGATGCATATGTGTAGGTATGTTGTGTCACAAAACATCCTACCATATAAAATTTTTGCAATAAAGCCTAAAATATAAGGAGATATTAGTGTTTTTCTCAATAAACCATAACTGTATACGGTTTAGTCAGGAAACATTCTTATTATAACTATCGTTTACCTTTTGTGTATTTAACAACACTTAACATTGATTATACAGATTCAAATTTTTACAGTGGTTGTTTCTATCCCTTACTCGCATTTTAGGACTATTTTAAAGCACCGATGCTGAGTTTTTGTTTCATGTGCAAATGGTAAATTATGCCTTTAAAGATGAGATGTATACTTCATATCGCAAATAAATTTCACTGTGCTTTATAATAAGATACAGCATACACTCAAATTATGACTGATCATTGATGATTTAAACTCAGTTATCTGTCTCATTAATTCACAGAAATGTGGAGGGGGGGAGGGGGGAAATGGTACTCAATAATATGTCACCTAGAGTTACCATACAATAGAGTACAGTGGACTCCCGTTATAACGAAGTCCTCGAGACCGGCAGTTTTCTTTCGTTATAATCAAAATTTCGTTATAACGGAATAAATAAACAATAAAAAAAAAACATAGAGCGGATAATGTGCAGGTCTGAATTTTTACTTCGCTGTAACCTGAATTTCGTTATAACTTTGTTCGTTAAAACAGGAGTGCAGTGTAGATATTGTTGTATTTACATTAATTAATTAGTGATACAATGGTATAATGTGCAATAGTGACATATGTCTCCCAACAAGGAGTGTGGATTTCTCTTGGTGTATCTTTGTGTCTTTATGTCAAATATTCTCTTCACAGCTCATTAATCTTTTGATGTTGTTCCAGTGATACATGACCAAACAAAAATAATAAAAAGCAGCAACAGCAACAACCAAACAAACAGAAAGAATATTCTAATTGTAACACAAGGCATAATCAAATGAAAGCACATAAAACTATTAAAAGAAACAAAAATCAACTGTGACACTTGTAATTTATTGGTGTGCTCATACTTTATTAAAATCTTAGAAATGTGCTGGCGACAGCTGCTCACAATAAATACCTGAAATAGATTAACATGCAGTGGACGGATAGTAATCTAACTCAAGCTCAGGGTGTCTGTTGTTGTAGTATTTAAGACCTTCCCACCAAGTGCACGAAACAGCTATTAAATATAATAAACAATTCAGCATTTTAGAGTTTCTTTCTATCAATTCTTCCACCCCACCCCCCCCCCCCCAAAAAAAAAAAAATTAAAGTAATTTCACCACAGATCTTCCTTTTAAGTGGGAATAATGTGATTGAGAGTAGAGAAGAGCTGGAAGAGACAATAACACAACTTTTATTTTCATCTTCTTCCCCTCAATTCTGGGATATATTATCAACTAAGACAGTCATTGTTATCGTAGAGCACACATACAAAAACAAAATGCCATAAGCCCAATGACTGAGAAACTGCCATGGCATACGTATGAAAAATAAACAGCTGGAATTTTACACATTGCAAGTTCAACAACAATAATTTCAAGATTAAGGCACTGATCACACCACACACTCCTCCTCTTCGTGGTGAAGTAGTAATGATTATAGTCAGTTTGCCTGACAACACTCTTACTAATCAACTAATCTGTTGCTATAGAGGCACTTGCATGAAATGATTCTAAAAAAAAAAAAAAAAGAAAATGAGAAAGAGTTGTTCATCCAACAAAGAATATTGCTCTCAAGACTTCAATATTAGAGTGTATGAATTTAAAAAAAAAAATTAAATCACAACTCATAATTTCCAGTGAACAAAGTTTAAAAGCAAAGAAACAATCAAAGTAAAATGCGTCAATTGTGAACAACCATCTGTTCATTACATATGGAAATGTACATTGTTCTAATGACAAGAGGCATTTCAGGTGTACAAGATTATTCAAACAGATTGTCTTTATAAAAAATAAAAAATAAAAAGAAGAGTCTAGAGCAAGCTATTGCTCATTCAAGTCTTACTGCACGCAAAGAGATGAGTTCAACATGAGAAGGCAGGCTACAGAAATTGTGGCAGTGATAAAAAGGCATAAGTGCCTTTAGCACAACTGAGGGGTCCCATCGCACAACTCATGACCCTGATCCATAGCACGGAGAGTTGCAAACAACTGAAAGACATAGATCAACCGCAATTCAGTAGCACACTGTGCACTCTACAAACCAAAACTGTCGACTGCAACGTTTTGTAAAATATAAAACTCTTGTTTGACATAATAATCAACTTACCCTCTGGAAGTACAAAAGCTTCAGTTGCTATCACAAGTGTTGACTGTCATATCTCTGTGTCCCTCTTTGTGCTATAGCATTAATTTCCCAGGCAATAAACTCTCAAATATTTACATACACACACTGAGCTGGCCAGCAGCTTCGACACTTCAGCTGAATATCTTTTATACCCAACAACGCCCTAGAAAAAAAAAAAATATCACCTTACAATCAGTTACATTACATAGCAGCAATGGTCATCTTAGAGTCTGTATCACTGACCAGAATCGGGGCAAGGGATTAAACACTGAAATTCCATATGTCTGGGCACCAGCACCTACAGGGTTCTAATACTCAAATTACTTCCTTCAGCCACACACAGCTGCTCCTATTGGTATCTGGTGCACCATTGTGACTCTTGTCCCCTTTCACAATTGTCTACAGATTGCTTGTATTCACTTCCTTGTGGACACAAAACATTGTTTTCATCACACAGAAAACCAGCTCTCAGGGATGAGAGAGAAGCACAAGGCATCTTTACATCAGCGATACACAACTTTCTGACAAGATTTACTAGTGTGCGAAATGCAACAGCAGTAAAAAGGAAACAAATTTTCAATATTACTTAGGAGTCGTACATCACATACTTTTCTTTCTTAAACAACACTTGGCCAAATGGAATTTTCACATATTAGCACTATCAGAAAATATGTATGAGGATACGCAGCTTCCATGGATTTAATTTTCAAAGTACCGGCAATCAAATGCAGTGAAGTCTACAATCTGAAATAGCACTCAAGAATTGATAGTGAGTCATATATGCTTGCTGAAACAGATTTTTGTGAAACATGAAAGGGCTGGTAGTCCACTACACTCAATATTTGTAATCATTTTAGTATTCATATTAATAAGTTTCTTATTTCATTCTTGCCAGCAGGTGATTCTACTGTATTGATGAAAAGTGGAACTTCAAGATTTAACATTGGAGTAAGTGATATCACTGCCAGGGACTATATCTCCCACAAGATAAGACTAAAGATGATGATGACGTATTAAAGGTAGGGGTCAGACCTGAACATAAATATTCTGAAACAAAACCAACAAATTCCAAACAGATTTAGAAATCAGCAACAAGATAGTTGACCTTACGTCCATGTGAGTGACATGCCCTACCCTATACTCGATCTATACTCCAGTATCAAGTTTTCCCATCATCACTTCATTTAGAGTAATCAAGAAGGAATATATGCATATTGGATGAAGTACAGGGACATACAGCTCTTTTTGCAAATACTATTACCATTCATTCCCTATTCCTGCACTCATGCTTGCTAACTCTCTTTGGAATATGTACTTGGTTACATGATTATTTTGTTCGTTACAAAAATAATAAATATCCCTGAAGAATACATAACAGTCAGAGACCTCAGTGCATCGAGCACTGTAAATGTTCTTCTCCATTTCATGAAATGCGTATTTCTATCTGAATACATTGTATCAGTAAGAACACGAAGCCATTGACTTTCTCTTCTCTTGCACATAGAGATCTTCCATTAAAGTCAACCTAGATGAAGTGATTCTGAACAGCCTATCTCTAGTATTGTCTTGTATCATATGGAATTGCATCAAAAACTTCATGTTTTTGTTTTTTGTATAAAATGCAATGGCCGTAGAATCCCTGTTTGCAAGTAAAATAGTCATAGCTTTGTCATCAAAAGATTTACATTATGGCAAAGCTTGCAATTTTGTCTCCAATTTTGCTCTGTTACACTTCTAGCATATTCACTTCTATAAAGGTTCATATGGCTTTGAAAAACAGAATGCTTTCCCCAAAGTGCTCATGTGTTGCAGTCTCAGAATAATATGGTCCACAGGGGGTTTACACCATGGCATGCAAAAAAGTTAAGACTTTGGATGTGAGTCTTTAGCTATAACTTTACTGGTTTTCATTTTGAGGTTGTAATTGACTGAAAAACAGTTTAAAGGATGACACCACTGTCCAAAGTTTGCAAAGCACAACTCTATACTAGCTCTAAGCTGACAAACTACAATCATCACCAGCACAAAGTACTAGTACATGTACATAGCACACAAGCATACACACGCAAACAGATATACTCATGCACATGCTCAGAGACAGACACACACATGCTCAGAGACACACACATGTACGTAAACGCATACACATAGAAAGACAGACACAGACACACACACACATGCAGACAGAGGAGGCAAGAGTTTGGCACTGTGCTCATAGTTTGTAGAGGAGTTCCTTGAGGTCGGGGTTGACGTACTGGCCTTGGAGCTTCCAGTCGAGTCCAGTGAAGTCGGCTTCCTCAAGGATCTCCTTCTCCTTCTCCTCCTTCCTCTCACTGGAGTCCTCCTTGCTACAGAATGAAAAGATAACAAGGAGACCATATGAAAACAAGGCTCAATTCCACTCCATGATGACATGATAATACTCCATTGAATTAATGTGTACATTGAGAGAAACTGCAAAGTGATTATCCACATTCAAAATGTATCAGAGTTTTTAGTAGAAATGGACAAACAAGACACAAAATGACAACTCTGAACAGTTAAGATTAAGCAAATGCAGGTACTATAAGAAGAAATGATTGACTGATTCCAAGACACAATAATTTGAAAACAACTCAAAGAAGATACAAGCCACAGTCCTAGGTTATTTTTCCTCTTGATGTGATCAGTGGGATCAAATTCACACTGGAGTGAGTTTCTCTGGTACCAGAAGAACCAGTTTATACTTTACCTTTTAATCTTTGCATCAGCTGATCCTAATTTGAAATAGATAAACAGCCCATTATGTGTGTCTGTGTCTGCATGTATGCACACGTGTATAGGATGCAGTGTGTAAAAATACATATATGTTCATTTGACTGATTGATGCTACATCATACTCTGCAATTCCATCTCCATCAATACACAATTACTGTATACACCAAATATTTTGCTAGGTTTTTATTTTTGTGAATTTCATGAGTCAGGTGCTGTTCGTGAATTTAAAGACGCATGATAATTTTGACGCTCATCCCAATATGAATGTGATGTGCACATATACATCTCTCCATTCATTACTACACTTCACGATCGCGAATTTATCCACTCGCAAAGTGACGATTCGTGAAAATTTAGACTCGCTTAAATATTTGGCGTACATACAAAAATTGAGAAAACAAGTTGCATCTTATCAGGGATACATTGTATGTCATGGCAGCAGAGACATGACGTGGCACCATCCGGAAAAGATATCAAGGCAATTTGGGAGAGTATTAAACATGAAACTCGGTACCATCACTGTAATTGGAATTGTATGTTTTTGTAAATCTTGTTTTTTTTTTTAGCATATAGGGACATTATCACTTTGTGTTATGCACTATACAAGCACTGTCAATTATTATCATTATTATTATTAAAGAAGCTTGGAATATAATGAGAGTCTTACGCAAACTCCTTGTAGTACAGCCTCTCCAGCAGAGCACAGAATGCGGCAAAGAAGCGGGAGGTGTAGACGGAGTGTTGCTCCGCCCCAAGGAACTTCAGGACCAGGTTCACCTTGTCTGCCTGGATGGTGTCCACTAGGGCATCAAGTACAGCTGTCTCCAACTCCTGCAAAGTACCAGTGGCAATGGTGTATGTTTGTGTTGATAATGATTGATATGGCACTCACTATAATAAGTGGACCAAAGCCCTTAAATTGCCAGAAGCGCTTTTCACATTTCTGGCAATTCATGGTCTTTGGTCCAGCAAGTGAGTTTCATCTTTTCCATCACTTTTTTTCTCCTTATTCAACACATAGCACAACCATTCAAGAAGATTTCACATATAACACATGCCCTACAACTCAGAAAATAGAATCTATTAAGAACAAAACAAAAAGAAGATGAAAGTTTCAATCTTACATGAACTGCTACTGGACAAGGCTGACAAATCTTAAGCTCAAAGAAAATGAAGATATGTTGGAATACCTAGTACAGCTCAAAGACAGAGGGGCATCAACTCGAGTGTTACCTACCAAACTTCTTGAACTCTAAATCATGATGGCCCTTGTATTATCACATGGTCTAAATGTCCAAAAGTGTCAATGTTTGCACAAATTTGTTTAATTCAGTTTCAACATTTCACTTCCCAGCTGCAGCTGCAGTCAGTGATACTTTCCATTTGAAACATGACTGCAATAATAAAAAAAGAAAGAAAAACAAATTCCTGAATATATACACAGTAGGAGAATCATATAGATTCCATGAGACGTGTCTCTACAAAAGAATTCATTCCTGCTGCTAACCTTTCGGTTGATCTTCCCGTCATTGTCCTTGTCGGCTCTGCTGAAGGCCTTTTTGTATAGCGCCCTCCTGCGGTGGCTGATGATACAGTACTTGGAGAGGTACTCTACGGGAGTCATCTCCGCCAGCTCCCCTACATCCATGGGGAGCTCGAAGCGGGCGGCTCGCCTCGAGAGGGCGATGCGCCCACGTAGCCACTCACTCTGCTTCAGCATCTGTGGTGGAAATGACACGGGGAAAACATCTTGCTTAACCCTCTATGTGCTTTAAGTGGCAATTTGCACAGAAAACCCAGTAGCACTGTACACATGGTCTTAAGTGCCTGGCACAGAAAAGTTAAGACCCATCCTGGATAATACTTATTGTCTTTAGGTTGTATAGTTGGTTACATATAAACAATCTAAACGTATAAAACAAGTTAATACTGGTGAATATTGGTTAATATTGGCTAATATTGGTTAATACTCTGCTCCAGTTAACCAGAGCATAATACCACATGACTTCAGTAATTAATCATTAGTCTTTTATCTATACAATATACATGTACATGTACCCTTAATCAAAAGTGTGTCACAATAAATAGAGATTCATATGTCCCTTTGTGTGTGAAATCTGTTGGTCATCTACAGTGTAGTATTGATTTTTACCTTATTTCCAATAACTTGATTCTTATTATTATCCTCTCAAATAAACAGTGCATCTGGCAACCTGTGAATGGGGTGCCCAACATGACATTGCTGCAAGTGCAATGAGAATGATTAAATGACTTTACATTGCAAGTAATTCCAGACAAAGATAGGCCTTGGACACTGTATTCTCATTCCTCTGGAAGGTAGCTAAGGATGGATTTGGATGACTTACTCGATTTGTTGGTTCCACCAAACTGGCGAGGGATGCGGGCGGAGGTTCGTCATCTTCATCGTCCGACAGGCTGCCACGGCCACGCCTCTTTAGCTTCATCTGGATGTCAAGCAGCTCCTGGCGTGTCAAAGGTCAAAGGGAGAAAGCTAAAAATGAGTTGAGCCGTGTGATAAAAATGGAATATCACCTACAGGGTGTATGTAAATGAAAATGGTATTGAAGGTGAAGATTTAGAACTACAGACAGAAATGGAAACCCAGAGACATCTCTAGTTACTTTCCATCACGCACATACCATATTCCCATCATCTTTATGATTAAAAATGACTTTCATTGGACAGATGTACAAAAGCTGTATAATACAATAAAGTGAAGTAAGGGTATACTGACTTCCAGGCAAATCGATCTCATTCAATAGCTTACATGTACAGTGTACCTTTACCACAAACCCAGTAAGTTTGTGACCAGCACAATCTTCTCAGTATCTTTTCATGAGTAGTATTTTGTGTTTTGATATACTGATGAAATACTTGAAAAATAGAGGGAATTCTATCTTCACCTTCTGGAAGTACGCCCCCATAGACTAAAATCCAAAAGTTGAATCCCTGACATATGTAAGTAGGAAATATATGTGGACATGTCTTACTTGATCTTTGATGATGAATCATTGGCTACAATTGAATCACCCCCCCATATCTTGATAATTATCTCACACACTGTAATACAAGTATCAGTAAAAGGTTTCATTAATCTTTAATTTGATGCCTCTTTCCCTGTGTGAGTATTCTAACAACGTCACAGTAAGTGAAATATGCAATCTAACAGCAGGAGACCCTCGTAACACACATGGTTCTCAGAGTCCTGTGCATTCAATTATTCTACCAGTGAAGTTGGTGCAATGTACATGTAATTTCATTCTCTGATCATCCCTTCTTTTATTTTTTATTTTTTGGTAATATTGCATTATGTGCCTTTAAACATAGTTTACCATCATCTTTAAAATGAACACTGTTTAGTGTCAGAGTTATCCTCCACCATTGATGGGAAATGCGTAATATCACAAACACTTGAGAAACATATAAGCATATGAATGACGTATTCATAACCACAGTGCTCCACAATGCCAGTGCACTACATGACAGATGAAACGATGGTGACTGTATTCATTATTTGCTTTATGTACATGGTATTATCCACAATAATCAAAAGGGGAGGGGATTGCTGGTGATGAACAAACTGTTAATACAATCAATGACCGTGGAAAATGACAATTGATGATGGGTTGGGGTGGTAATTCTAAAAATTTTAGTGAAGATTCCCGGAATAAGCTCAATACAAACAGGGTCGGGTTTTGCAAGCACCAACATTGTATATTTGCAGACACAACAGGTCACACTTTTTAACTTTACATCCCACGCGAAATATACCCAGCGCCCAAATGGAAAGTCTTCAAAACTCCATTTATAGGACCGGTAATGTGCATTCCTAGTAACATATCACACTCAAACTCAATGTTTATGCTCTGAATGTTAGACAAAGATGGAGAGTGATCTTGTTAATAACAGATGGATGATGTTAATATCGTGTCAATGTGAAGAGAGAAGGGAACAGAATACGTACTCTCATAGTCTGCGTAGTCATCAGGGTAAGGAACAAAAATAAGATATGCACATCCAAAGAGCAGAGTAAGGCAGTAGGTAGAGAAGATATGAAGCAAAAGACAAACATTAGCATCTAGGAAAAAGGATTCATGCAGTTAATCATGCAGTTCATGCAGTTAATTATAAAACTGAGACTCTCGCTACAGATGGTTATAAAGAGGAACTGAACTAAAATCGGGTTATCATGATCAGGAGCATGCATGCTATCTTTTCAAATGTGGCAGTTGGTTGATATATGTTTAAATCTTTCATGAAAGTACAATAAATTGTAATTTTTTTTTTCAAATAAAGATCAAGTATCAATAGTTTAATCATTTTGCTGACATGATTTCAACACAAAATATTAAACATATCTGTGTCAAATAAATCTTGTCATTCAGAGCATTGATATCCACATCCACATCTACAATCTGTATGATTTTGACATTGGTTACATAATAAAATGTCGCAAAGTCACAAAAATGATGCACAAAAAGAAGCATTTCATAATTTTCTTTGAAGATCGGGAATTAAACAATTCATCTCTAAACTATATTTCAATGTTGTTGAGCAAAATACCTTGAATGCTGGGAAAATAGCTTTGAACTGAAACTTTGTACATGCATACTGTATATATGGAAGTGTCGCTATCTTGAACAAGGAAAGAGACTTTTCACACCTCAAAGACTAAAACCAGTTTAGGATGCTACAAGACAACGCGTACGGTGTCACGCACTGGCAGAACAGTGCTTCAATAGGGATAAAATCATGTAACAAATCAAAGTTTTGCATAACAGGCATGCATGTTATTGGAAGGCAACTTGTCAACAGAAAGGCACTATAGACACTACTTGAGAATGGCAAATTCTGGCAGATCTAATATCACTTGCAGAGGGAAATTTCTTCATAGAAAGAAACAAAGTTGATGTCAAATTGCAGAGTAAAGAAACAACATCATCATGTAGGATGCATGAATCAACATTTACATATTCAAAAAACTTGTGATTCATTTACATATCATAATACCCACACATACACATGCATACACACAATACAAAAGAAAAATCAGTGATAAAAGTGAAATATATCATTCATGCCAAGCAAAAGCTTATAAAGGTATACCAGATTCCTGATATCATGCTGTATCCTGTATCATGCACTGCAAAACTTTGTGTTGAGAAGAGAAAGAAGTCACATTTTGCACTAAAAATCCAACCAACAATATGCAAAAAAAAAAAAAAATCATACCTCTTCGTTTTCATCCTATAAATTGAGGAAAAAAAATATGTCAGAGCACAGCCCTGCATTTTATGCAACATTTCTGAGACAGCCAATAGAATTTTCTTGACAAAATGTTTTAATACGTGCTATTAAATGCAGATTCCCGTCAATTTGAGGGGTTGTTTTTATTGTTTCCTACATCATTTCAAATAGACTGAAAGATATTTGCTTCTATAGCTTCATGCGGGTAATGCAAGGATTTAGACAATTTCTGAGAGCATCAAAGCCTTCATTACATATAGGGAGTGACAGGCACATTTGTAGCAACCATATAGTAGCTGAGCACAAAAGGTAAGCAGATGCAGAAGTAAGGGCTGTTCCATGCTGCAGTAATCAGCAGCCAAACAAGCAGTGCTGTTTGCAGTAAATGTGCATATGATCAGACTAGCAAAGAACAATTCGTGTTGTGATGCAGTGACTAGTTCAAAAGATTTCAGGAAAACACAATGTGGACTCTTGGTGGGCTGTGATGCGCAACAAAATGTAAAGTTAAATGCCTTTCAAATCAAACATTTTGAAAACTGTAGTAAAATTATTTCAAATACTAAACTCAGAAGCAGCATACAGCACTAGTCATTTTCTGAATACTTACATGTCAAGAGTTCGAAACAACGCTACTAGACTTTTGCCTGCATGCATGTCTGCATATATGTGATGCACATAATTGGTTGAAACATCAAAAGAACTGGAACCTTTCTCAGAAGACTACACTTTTAACTTGCTGAGGAATAAGAATACTAAAAGCGAAACATCGCAGAGAAAAAGAAATTTCCCCTACCTGTGGATCCATGCTAAAGACGTCAACTTTGACCTTTGGCGGGGGGCCGAGTTTTTTCTTCTCCTCCACTGGTGGCTCCTCCTTCTCCTCTTCCTTTGGAGGTCTATTAAAGTGAGGGGTAAAAAGCAATATATTATCAATCATATTAGAAATCAGAGTTCACTATATTGTTCCCACATGCACTGTATGGACATGCGCATCATGCCACTTCATGGAAATTGGTGCGTGTTTTTTGTTTGTTTGTTTTTTAATATACAAGAAATGCATGCATGGCCCTTTATCAGGCTGACATGGATAATGACAATCTGGCTTTGTAACTGTCAACTAGTAACTGTCCCTGTATCAGAAGAACAAAATTAAAAGTGATGGTTAGTTTCTCCAATGATGGCTGTAGCAGATGGTGTCAAAACAAGATGGATGAGTCAAAGACAGTTAATGGCTGTACAGATAACTCTAAAAAGAGTGTAATTTGTAACAAAGTTTTCACGTCACTGAGTAATACCATGATCTATTATGAGCAGATTGAAGCAGTTATTAAATATAAGCATCAGAAAGCGTCATAGGAGACGATGCTACAGAGAAGACGGCTTAAGAGGTAGTCACACATTTTTAATTCCAAAGCTACTATCACAATAAATGTGTCAGAGAAAAGACTACAAGAACCCTAAAACAGTGATCAATTCAGTGCTTATTTACGTCGATGTAGGGCAATTTGTCAATCAGTTGCAATGAAAACATCTCGACGGAAGAATTTCATGAATTTGAAAAGCAAAGCAGTACCCGCTGCATGCTATAAAGGATTAGAACCAACACTTGCTGTCGGGCGAAAGCTCGGTGGTCTAGTGGAGATGACGCCTGTCCGGTTATCAGGAAGTCGTAGGTTCGAATCCTGCTCGAGTATGTACGCCCATGATTATTTATCATGGCTACTACTAAAACACTGATCAATTCAGTGCTTATTTACGTCGATGTAGGGCAATTTGTCAATCAGTTGCAAGAACCCTATGATTCAACTGATACATCTATATCTCTGACATGTGTTTGTCATGGATTACTTGCTTAACCCACAGACGATGGGCTGATTTTGCTACAACATGCATTTCCCATAGACACTTGCCCGAGTATACTCTGGACTCGTCCTCAACAGGTTAACATGTAACACTTACACACATCAGCAAAATTTGGGATACAATCTACAAAACTAAACAAAACACAACCAAAAACATTTGCAATACTAACGAAAACAACTCATTGTTGGTTTATTCTTTTTGCCTGTTTTGTTTTGTTTTGTTTTGTTTTATTTATTCTTTTTTTTTTTGCTTTGCTTTGCTTTGTTTTGTTTTTTGGTTTGCTCTCTTACTGTGGTTCAGGTTCATCCTTTGGCTCTTCTTGTGGCTGAGGTTCTGGTTCTGGGACAGGTTCTGGCTTTAGGGGTGGGGCTACCACTACCTCTGGCTGAGAGGGTGTCTTCTTTAAAGCAGGCTTTGGTGGGGTTGGTTTCGGTGGTTCCTCTGGGGGCTTTTGAGCAACATTGTTAGAAGGGAAAGAACAAAATAACATGTTAGTTCAGAAACTCAGTACAATAACTTATCACTCATTACTACCCCAGTACGTACTTCTTACTGTTATGTTTTTGTTTTGTTTTATTCTTAAATGCAGAGCATGGAATGAATCTAAATCTGAATCAGAATTTCAGTCATCATCAATGTACCTTTTGTAAATCTACTGAGATTTGATACTTTTAGGCTTTGCTTCACTTGTGACTGATTTATTGGAGAGTGTGGTGGAGAGTGTGTTTGATAATCTTGTCTAATCTAAATATTGAGATTACATGGATCTTGACAAACACATTACCTAAGTTGTGGATTTCTTTAAATGCCACTCACAGGCTACATCTTATATTCAAACAATGGGACATGAAATTTCACCACTGACACATACAATTAAGACCTAAAATGTAACTTTGTACAAATTGGTGCTGCCATATCAAAGCAGCAGAAAATCTGCAAATAAAAAGAGCACCTCAGCAAGTCGTGAGAACATTTCAGAGGTGTACACCACTGCACAATAGTAAATTCATACAATGACTTTCTCAAGGTGAAATGTCCCTGGTTAAATACCTCCTCATAATAATCACCCTTCATCCAAGACAATCAATCAGGGGGGTCAACATCTCCCATGTTTCATGGAACACACATATGTTTTGCAGTGACATACAAGAGTGGACATATGTCTATCTAAAGGGCTACATGGACCAATAAGTTCTCTGCCCCCAATGGGGCACAGTGACGTAAGAGACATTACCCTTCAGCAAGGTCAATTCAATCAATACAATTAAGTAGGAATATGGCAAACAAGTCTGCTTTAGGCGGGAGAGGCTCAAGACATGAGAAAAATCAATGAAATCAATTACAGAACTTCCATTAACTTCAAGGAAAAACAAATGGGATTACATGCGGCTGACGAAATGACATAGTGCCGCTTACAAAAGCAGCAAATTTGCAACATAATCTCCTTGAAACTTCTTATCATGAAAATCCATGCTTTATCACCAAAAAGCATTGTTCATCATTATAACACCTACACATATTTAATTTGTAAAAAAAAAAAAACATATTTACATGTTCTACTGAAAAGAGCACTGTGCTCATTTCATTAATCAGAGCTTCAAAATCACATATATAACTGAATCTTTGTGACGAATTGTTACCTTTCACATATTATAAATCACTCCTCAATGACTGAAAATTATGAATTTAAGGGTCTAAACAATTGTTATTCCTGGTTTGTGCAATCTCAAGTAATACATGACATAAATGTTACATATGAAGTAAAGGTCTTCTGGTTGTCAGTAAGGGAACTTCTAGCACTCACCTTTTTCTCAGTCTCAATTGGTTTCTTCTCCTTCTTTTCTGGAACCTTTGGCTCCTCCTTCGCCGGTTCCTGGATCCGGACCTCCTTCTTGACCTTTGGCAGGGGTGGGATGGGTACTTTGGGTTTGTGTGCACACTCCTTTGGACGGCTGGGAGGCTGGGGAGGGGGAGGGGTCTCCGGCTTGGGTGGTGGTGAGGGGGACTTCCTGGGAGGCGGGGATGCCGGCGGGCTGGGACGGGGGCTGGGGGACTTGGGAGGGACAGGGGACTTTGGTGGAAGGGGAGATGGCGGTTTCTGTGGGACCACCGGTGGAACTGGCTCTTCTACGGAGTTGCGTCTGGATTCTATGGGAGTTGGGGTCTGCAAAAGCACACAAAACATATCATTGCTGAGCTAATTGGCCAGAAAAAGAAATGCAATTAAATAGGAAAATTATATCATTTCTACATTTAGGAAAGTCATCTTTTATTGCAAGCCTTTCAATCCAAGTTTCATTTGAGGACAGTAACTGGCATCACAATGCATGTTGATTCCTACCTGAAAATGTATCCTGGTTGTGCAAGTGGAATGAAAACATTCAATATATTTGTTTACACATCCATCAATGCTTATTTGCAACTCTATGGAGGCTCCAAAAAGAATCTTTGATTCATAACGTCTAGTTATCGTAAGTTTGCACTGTGCTTGTGATGCAAATCATATGCATTAGCAAGAAGTCTGTCATCAATCATTTAAAGTCAGTAAATCAGTTTGGACATATTTGGGTATTCTGATGACTTTGATTCTTCAAATAAATGCTACATCTGACAGTTCATGCACTTTCACATGGCGCCACAAATGCTGTAGAAACCACATACGGTCGTAAACATGTACAGCTATTTGGGTAACCATTAAAAACAGCAATGAATGCAATATTCTGATCCTCGTAAACCCAAGGAATAAAACAGAATACCATTTCCATATATATGCAGAACAGAGAATCCATGACAACAATAACTGTATCCTTGACATGACATCAGAATTGAGCTCCAGTCGTAAAATAAACACAAGTGTTGAGTTTCTGTAGAAAAGCCAAGTTTAAATTTGATAAGTTCACTTAAAAAATAAATTTCAACCTGTAACGTAAGTCTGGTTCTGTCATCATCCTCTACCAAAACAACTTTTTTGAGACTCACAGGAGCGACTGATGTCGGACTCCAGGCCTCTCTCGTTTCTGCCGGTGGCTCAGGGGTGGGTGTCGTCTTCACCACTGGAGACGGGGTGGGGATCGGTGTTGACTCCAAAGGCTCAGCTTCATCTGAGATGGGGACAAGGAGGGAATGACAGAAACTCTGTGCTTACATTGTATACATAGTATGTATATGGAGGCAACAAAAAACTAATTGTCTCTAAAGGGATCCAACACCCAGAAAATAACATATGCTCAAGTGCTTGGGCACTATCAGCTAATTCCAAATATAACTTTACAACCCATAAGAGGATTTGGTAATTGAAGGAAAAAAATATCAATCTCAATATCAAAATGAAAAATCACACACATTTTCATTCAACATCAATAGCAAAAACAGTTTACCACCACTTGTATATCAACCGTTTTTCAGACGATTTTTAGCATCATTATCTGTCTTCAAATACAATGTGTACACTACATTAATCTGCTTCAAATGAGTCATAAAGTAGCATGCATTGTAAATGCGGCTATTGGAATATCACTGAGCATGAAATTTTTAAGTTCAGTTAAAAGGTCCCATTTTGAATTCTTCTGCCCTGACAATTTGTTTTAGTAAAAGAAGTTCTAAATGCCAGTTTCCAATTGGTTCACATTTCAATCGCATTGTATATGTAGCTCAATGTTTTATTTTAAATATGTCTGTGCGTGCATTAGAAAGCAAAGCCTTAATCTACTGACATTTTTAAATCATGGGCATTAGTAAAGAGTTTGTAAATATGCCTGCTACCTTTGGCTTTATTTCTACTGCTGGAATTCATTTTGTCTTTATCACTTGTCGCTGTGTCAGACAAGTCTTGTGGTTACTAAGAAAAACCATTGTGAAGGATCCTTGCATAAAGTGCAAATACCAGAAGATGCATCTTTCCATCAATTGGGTTTTTTTGGTTCTGTTTTGGGTTTTTTTAATGAATGAAACCCACTGTACTACGGTTTGTTAATGGTTGCCATGGTAAATGCAATGACAGAGGCTAGATAAAAGCGGCTCAGGTCTTTTGAAATGCTCAAGATCACAACGACAATTACCTCAAATACTATCCAAATACGATGCTTGAGATACACTATCACTCTGGGAACAATGCAAACAAATCCATTGTGAGAACACATGTAACGTTTAAGCTTTATTCTTTTTCCCTCTCACAAAGATTGGCATGCTATATCTTCAAAGTTCTCCTAATCAAATATAACGCTTGACAAGTCATGATGACATGGAAATCAATATTTGACAGGGCAAAGATCAACATCTCTCCAACCACTATCTGTTTGCTTGGAATGCACTCAGAGTTGATAAACATGACTTGTTGCGCAAGAAATACGACAATTCTAACCAATGGTTACAGCATGGCCCATTCTCAATGTAAAAGATCGAAACACTAAAAATCATGAAGCTATATCTTTGACAAGGTACAGGAAAATTTATGAAAATTCATAGGTTGCCATAAGCAATTATTACTATGAAGAAAAATACAAAACAGAGTGTGATATGATTTCATAAAGGCTCTTGATTACTGTTGCGATTGTAGCGTCATAGACAGGTAGCAGGATGTTGGTGATCCATGTCGGACCTCTGGAAAGTTAGCGTATCTTACCATCTTCACCAAAGTCCAGTTCATCCTCCACTTCCTCCTCCTCCTCCTCCTCTTCTTCCCCTGCACCAGCATCTTCAAACTTGACCATGGGGGGAGGAGAGGGGTCCTCCTGAAAGGCCCGTCTCCGGCGGGGGACGGGCGGAGATGAGGTGCACTCTCTGGCATGAAGCGGCAGCTGGGACACAAAGTTGGTGTAGTAGGCGATGTGGCCTCTCCGTATCTGCAGTAGACATTGGCACAAGAAGTGGATTCAGTGGCGTACATTCTCAAAATATGGCATGCAGATATTCAGTATTTCTCAATCTACCTTGATATGGCCTACATGTAGACATCTGCAGCATAAAAAGTGTTTGAACTCACAATATATAGAGTGTAGTCATACTGTAGTATTCCATATGAAGCGATACAAGAGATTTTAAAGGTAGGGGATACCTTTTACAGACCTCCCAAAATGCAGCAAAACATTAAATATGAACCTCAGGGGACTTGTTTAGGCCACTGCTTAGAAATTTAGAAGTCAACAGTTATCTACAATTTGAATAATGCACAAAACTCTTAACTACTCAGTAGTTCTGTGTGTCAGCCACACTTGAGCCTTTTTGTTGCAGTCTTCTGTATTTTTTATCTCTTAACACAAATCTAAAAGTATAAGAGCTGATGTAATAACATTTTGTGTGGCAAGAATGTATATAGAAATGTTTGCAAGTTTTGATTAACTTTCTTCACAAAATATGATGGACACACATGCAGTGCATGGGTCTGCAAAGGTAGCCTAGTATTATGTACTGGAATTTACGGTGAGCCCGACCAAAATTCAATTCAAAATCTAACGGTCAATAAAAATGTACTAAATCAGGGATCTCGCCAGCGTATATCACCCTTGTCGGCGCCAACAAGCATGCGGTTTGAAGAAACAATTGCCGACAGGGGTAAAACTTGCCGACAAGGGTAACACCACGCGTGAACTTGCTTGACGAGCGAAGTTTGACCAATTTCTCGCCTTTTTCAGTCTTTATTATCTGGCTAGAAAAGAAGCTAGATGTTGAAAGGAGCAGCAGTTTACAAGCGCAAAAAGTTATCCACGCAGTCACCGCACCGATCACAACAACGCGGCTCAACATAGCGACGTACTAGCTGCACATACACACCACATCACACACTTGCTCACTCACATGCGCTCTGATTCGGGATCCACACACACATGCACCAGGGAGGTCCACCTCCCTGGTTGCACGTCCACCCAAGAGAGGACAGAAAGAGAGGGTCGGAGGCCGAGGGAGGCTGAGGAAGGCTGACACGTGCTCACTTGTTGTCACGCTTGTTGTCGGGTTACGCAAAAACAAACGATATGAAATGCATGCCCCCCTCCGCCAAATGTTGTATTTTTTTTTTTTTTTTGGCTGCTTTGGTTTGTTTGTTCATTTGTCTGCCTCTCTGTCTCTCTATTCGCAAAATAAGTCAAAATTTGGGAACAGATTAGGATGAAATTTTCAGGAATAGTTGGTTGGTAAAATGGCGCAAGGAACAGATGATTAAATTTTGATAGTGAGCAGGATTTATAATACCACCGGAATTCACCGCCAGGATCCAGGATTTTTAGACTTTGTTTTGTATATTTGAAAGGATTCGTATCAATTCTTTAGGAAGCTGGCCATCGGCATTGACGCAAAATTAGATGCGTTCAAAGCATTGCCGCAGAGAGAAAATTAACTCCATCTTTTGTTTAAAAAAAGAGAAAAAAGAACGTGCGATGGAGTACGCAAATGCAAATTGTTATTTTGGTTTTGGTAGTTTCAGCGGGTTATTATTTTTTTTTTTTAATTTAAAAAGCCATGCGTTCCATTTAAGCCTTTTTTTACTTTCCATGGATTTGTAAACGTCATTCGTGAATATTCCATTTTCCTTCTCCGTGCTTCTGGCTTGGTTTGTTAACAGGTGGGTTAGGGGGCCTTCATGGGCAGAAAATAAATGGATAATCATTCATCAATGTTCCCAGTTGGTTTACATACTATGTACACGCTGTTTATGACCACTGAAGCAAGGTGGCAGTACGCGCGGCATTCCTTTATCTGACACCTGGCTTTCGTGGAAATTTCATGGAAATCGTCCGTGCATGGCAAGGGTTCATGGGAGCAGAACGATAGGAATGACTGGGGAGAAAATAAACTGAAAGAAGGAAGCATCTTTTGAGCAAGCTGTCTTTGTTTTTCTCTACACCAGCATCAGTTAATATCACCACCAAGGTTCTTTTTTTTTTCGTTACTCCGACAGATTGATGATAAAATAATGCTAGAATCTTTATTCTGAAGGTTCGTTAATCCAAAAATGATTAAGAAAAAATGTTCGTTCATTTCACAACGAAATCAGTTTTGTTATTTCGAACATTCTGCCAGTGAAATTTCGGAATAAAACGACGGCACAAAACAGCGTGTTTTCGTACTCGAAGGGTCTGTTACTCCGACAGAAATAGTAATGATAAAATAATAAATTGTAGATTCTTTATTCTGAAGGTTTGTTAACCGAAATTAAATAAAGAAAAAATGTCCGTAAATTTCAAAACAAAATCAGTGCGTCATTTCGAACGTTTTGCCAGTGAAATTTCGGAATAAAACGACTGCCCAAAAACACTTGCAGTTTTCTTACACTGAGGGTTTACACTGAGGGTTCGTTACTCCGACAGATTAATGATAAAATAATGCTAGATTCTTTATTCTGAAGGTTCGTTAATCCAAAAATGATCAAGAAAAAAATGTCCGCTCATTTCACAACGAAATCAGTTTTGTTATTTCGAACGTTTCTGCCAGTGAAATTTCGGAATAAAATGGCAGCCCCAAAATGGTTACAGTTTTCTTTTACTCTGAAGGTTCGTTACTCCGAAGAATAATGATGATAAAATATGTTAGATTCTTAATTCTGAACAATCGGAAAACGATAAAGAAGAAATGTTTGTTTATTTCCAAACGAAATCAGTTTTGTTATTTCGAACTTGGACGTTCTGCCAGTATAATTTCGGAATAAAACGACGGCCCCAAAACGGTTACAGTTTTCGTACTCTGAGGGTTCGTTACTCTGAAAGGATAATGGTAAAATAACACTCTACATTCTTAATTCTGAATGATCGTTTATCGAAAAATGATAAAGGAGAAATATTCGTTTATATCCAAACGAAATCAGTTTTGTTATTTCGAACGTTCTGCCAGTATAATTTCGGAATACAACGGCCCCAAAACGGTGTTTTCTTTAATACTCTGAAGGTTTGTTATTCCGAAAGGAAAGTGCAACGATGTCCCGAAAGTTCTCGATCACTTCTCGCGCATCTGCACGTTAGTTCTCGATCGCTTCTCGCGCATCTGCATGCAGTGGGCCTACCATGTGGTCGAGCAGACGGCGAGAAAGCAAAAACACTACGGGTATAGTTAGTACACGGCGAGCGTTGTTGCGATGCAGAGACGGCAACAGTGAAACAAAGGCCTAAAAGAAATCGGAACCTTCACCATCGGCACCTACTTCTCTTTCATTTATTATTTAGGAACTGCCGCCAACAAAAGGTATGGAGTTTCTGCATTGTTTCTGTGAGAATGTGCCCCTCACAACGTTCATTACATCTCCGTGAAAATGTCGCATTTAGTGGCATTTTAGCGGTGATTTATCTGTGTTGTATTGAGCATTAGCGAAGGCTTCCGCGCTTCGCGTACCCACCCCCACAACAGCGCGTATAACTGCCGAGAAGCGCGAGGAAATTCCTGGCGAGAACCCTATAAATGTTACCTTCCACTTTCAATACTTCATGGGAGTTTCTAAAATGATACTCTCTTCAACATACCACTGTATTTATACAGCTTTTCATTTAAGGCATGCAAATGGGATTCCCTACCTTTAAAGGGAAGATAAACCCCAAGAGCAATGTGGATTGAGTGAAAGCAACAACATTAGTAGAACACATCAGTGAAAGTTTGAGGAAAATCGGACAATCGATGCAAAAGTTTTGGTGTTGGAACCACTGGATGAGGAGACTACTAGAGGATATGACATATGAGTGGACAACAATACAAAGAAAATATAAAGGAAATTCAACAAAAATTCACTTTTCTAGAATCATGAAAGAGCAATGGACCAACCTCTTTCAGAAAGCAGGGGAAATAATTGCTACCCTTAACATTCATGTCAATATCAAGTTGATGGAATTTGTAATTTTCATGAAAAATGGATTTTTGTAGAATTTTCTTTATATTTTCTTGGTATTGTTGTCCACTCATACGTCATAACCTCTAGTAGTCTCCTCATCCAGCGGTTCCAACACCAAAACTTTAAAAATTCATAACTTTTGCATCGATTGTCCGATTTTCTTCAAACTTTCACTGATGTGTTCTACTAATGTTGCTGCTTTCACTCAATCCACATTGCTCTTGGGGTTTATTTTCCCTTTAAGGCTTGTCAGGTTCCTAAAATTTTGATCAGAAGCAGTACTCTGCATCTGCATGAACGTGTCAGATGAGTAGTCAAGAGTTACATACATCATGTACATACATTGCATTCATATGTCATAAGACTGGCTGACTCTTTCTCTAAAGAAATACATCGTGTCTTCTTTCATGTATTCAATGTCTGTTAAACAATACACAAAACTTACATTGTTGTGCCTTGGCAGTTGGGACAATTCTCGTCTCTGAAACAGAGCAAGAAGGGAGTAAATCAAATTAGCACAAATGATAGATTCATTCACTTTCTGACATACAGTAAAATATCAGGTACACTCTGATGTTCAAAAAACCACTGTTGATTACTTTTGCATTAACAAATGTTGATAGATCAATTTCATCTTGAAAATTAGTCTAAAAGTTGATTAAGCTGGTTACTCTGACTAACTGAAAGTTTGTCAACAGCTATGCAGAGTTTTGTTTCATCATCATCATCATCATCATCATCAAAAACTCAATGCATCCCATATGAACTATGGTTATATACAAGGGAAAGCAGATGAAGCAGATCATTACACTCAACACAGGTCGAGTTTGGGTAGGAAACAATAATTATATGAATTAGACCACAATATAAGACTTGCTCATCGTTGTTACACCAAAGAAGTCTCAATAGGGGAATAATCTATCACACTCACAATACATCAGGTATAACATTTCATCCTTACTTGTGTCATTCCACACATTTGGAGTCCACAGAGCCTGGATTTCAAAACCTTCATTAGTCCTCTAACAATCACAATTCAAAAGCAGCACTGAAAACTTTAACAATGTGACAGTAAAGATGAAGCTGATTACAAACAGTTGCAAATTGCTTAAAGGGATTGTACAGTTATGGTTGAGACCTAATTTCAGGTTTCTAACATTTTTTGGTGAGATAATGAGAAACCTCTTATAAAATGTGAAAGAGTATGTAATTCTATGAGGAATTCAACATTTATTTGATGAAAATTGGTTTTGAAATGGCTGAGATATCAAAAAAGAGCGATTCTGATAAAGTGTGGGACCCACACTTTATTACGATCGCTTTGTTTTACTTTGTTTTTTGATGTTTCAGTCATTCCAAACCCGATTTTCGTCAAATAAACTTTGAATTCCTCTTAAAATGGTATGTTCTGTACTATATCATAAGTGTTTTCTTGGTATCTCGCAAAGAGTTAAAAACCCAATTCTCATCTCCACCAAAACTGTACTATCACTGTACACACCCAGAAAAAAAACCACACACACAATGATTGAGCACTTACTTTGAGACCCTTTCGAAACATCTTCCAAATGTGTTGAAAATAAAGGTCAAAGTAGCGAGATGCTTTATGGCAAATCAATCACTAACAATGTGGACTTCCAAAATGTCTTCAAGGTCCAACACTGTGCACTCCATACGCTTTCTGAATTGCATATCCTACTAGGCCTTCTTTCACCTGTCCGATAACGCAAGCTTCTATCCAGTAACTGACCACCTAGGTCTAGTCCTCTTTTCTGCTATGCCTGGTGATCCATTAAAGTTAGGACACTCCCTTCGCATTATTCACAAGCTCAAACACAAAATCTCTTCCTTGCAACTTGATACATGTGTACAGAAGGTTTTGACATCAACTCATGCATATGGGCATGAAGACTGCATTGTAATTCATGCCTGGTGCATATCAAGTGTGGGAAACCACTACCACTCTTTTGTTTCCCATGACATCTTAACTACCACAGGTTAAACAACCTTTTTTTTTTTTTATCTTAGCCACTATTGGGTGCGACATCTACGGTGTAGATTCACTATTTAATGAAACACAAAATAACAGGTGGTTAATGGAGCCACAAGTGAAGTGCCTGTATTTGTCTAATCGCCAAATACTCTCAGATACAGGTACAATGGTATTTGTGGGAAATTGTGAGCTGGCACTGTTTGGGAAATTAAGACCTTAGTTCTTGTCACACCTGTGTGGATTGGTAGCAACGACAGGGCACAATGTATGCTTTTTACGTCCTTGGCACTGAAGAAAGAGAGCTAGCAGAATTGACACAAGAGACAAGTATTCTCTTTTTCCTTTCCTTCTTCTCCTTATATGCTCATGCTCATTAGACAGATTAAAAAAACGAAAACAAAAGAGAGAAGGAATTGAATGAGTACACACTATAGGCAGTGTTTCTTTCAGGTGAAGCATTTTTAACATTGAATCTCTGTATAAAAAAAAAAAATATCAGTTCTTTTCATCTTGTGCCTTCATCTGAACAATTTTTGTATTTTGAAAAATTTGTTTTTGAGCAAAAAAAGCAGGGAAAATGGGGGGATGGGGGCAAAGGAGCAGCCACGATAAGAGTGAAATGAGGAAAAGAATGCCAGTAGGACATGCATCATTCTATTATCATGCAATCATCTAATTTCCTAATGGCATAAACATGTAGCCAGATGGATGTAACGGGGTAATGTGATCATGACATCACTGCATAAATCTTCATGGTGTGTGACAATCATAATGTGGTTGAAGTTATTCTTCATATGGAAATATGTTGCTCCAATAACACCATAAAAATGAGTTTGTAAACTTCCTGTATTTTTACATTGTAAATGTTGACTACTTCCGTCTTTGAGAAAATATAAAATTATGAAGCTCTGCATCATTCTAACATGCAGAAATAGCATTTATCATGTTATCTTCATTAAAACCGACAAAAACAAATGATGAGTTGCAATGTACAAGGAATGTCCCGCTACATGGCATACACACTTTAATAGGAAAGTTGACGGGTGAAATTATACACTGTAAATGAAATGGTGACAATGCAAACTACACTGTATCTTGGCCTCATTCAGTGCATGCATCAACTGTTGCAATTCATAAAGCACTACAAACTTTGATTGTAGTCAACTAAATGGCAGCAGCTGGGCACAACTGATCAGTTAAAACTATCATGATTCTTTCATTGGACATTGAAATGACTGCAATATCCCTGTGAAATGGGACCTGATGTTTGCATAAGAAGTGAATGTGCCATACCGTGGTTGGGGCCGTCTTGGGTCTAGTCCAGTTGCTCTTGTGATCGTGGTGCGACGGGAGATGAGCCGCCAGCAGCCCCGTTGAGGATGTTGGTCGGTGTGAGCTGCTGGACGCTGGTCGACATTCCACTGGACAGAAGGGGCAGGAGTGCTGGACCTCCTCTCCAGTATCTTCCGTGTAACGTCTGATGACCTGCTCCTGATGGTGCAGCCTCTCCACCTGCGTCACGCTCTTGTTCTGGGCCGACGATGGCCGGTGTTTCAGCAGCACCGCCGTGGCACTCTTGGGGCGTCGGTTCATTAGGGCCGAGAGGCGCGCAGTGTCCTCCGGGGAGTAGTTGTAGCACCCGACTCTCTCATTGCGATGACTGCTCGTTGCACGAGCGCTGCGCGGCCTGGAGAACCTATGCTTCACCGCACTGCTGTGCACTCGCATGTGGGTAGCACTCTTCACTCTACGTCCCTGTCGGCTTGCTGGCGTGGAGGGGCGCAGCTCGAGGTCACGGCTACCTGTCTCCAAGTACCTGTGCTGGGCGGAATCCATGGCCGAGTGTGGCCGGAAGAAATCCTCCCGCTTGAGATTGCGGTATCCGGAAGCAAGCCATGGTAAACTAGGATCCAACATGGTGCTTGCACAGGCAGAAAATCAGCAAATTTTTTTGCTCGAGTTCACAGCTGTATCACTTTAGTTATCCATGGATTGGTCAGCTCTGTGTGTTACAGCTGTATTTGGTTTCTTTCTGCACATGAACAAAGAAAGCATGTTATCAGTTTGAATATCAATCTCATCTCGTTGACTGAAATATCTTGCTAAAGCTCAAATATTTGATACACTTCTCTCTTTTCATTTTTGACATTCGAAATGTGCTCTCTTTGATAAGGAAGTTGGGAAATATACCCTCCCCCACAATTAACTCAAAAAGCCTGTGGTAGAACTTTTCATGTAGTGAATTGTACAGTGCCCATGAATTCTATCATATCACAAAAACACATGTGAATCTGCCAAATACTGAGCAATTCATACATTTCGGTCTCTCTTTCCTTTTTTCCCCTTACTTTTCTTCCTTTAGACTTGCATGACCACACGAAAGAAGGACAGCTGCCTGGCAAATACTTACCAGTGGTGGTAGAAGTCTGTTGTAATTAAATAGGCTGCTTTCTCAAATTGCTAAACTTCTTAAATTTTTCTTTTAATTATTTTCAATACATTGATGTACAGCAATTTGTCAATCCCAATTTGTCAATATCAGTTGCAATTCTGACATATTTTCAGAGCATCATGAAGATTTCCCCTCAAGTCATCCCTTCATCTACACTGTACAAGACAATACTATCATACAAGTGATTATCCCTGTTTGCCATAGGGTGCCTATTGGCAGCAGAGGCAGTTTCATTCATTGATGAAACTGCTCAATCAGATGCGAGAGTACCCCTTCCCATAACAGATGCGAGTAACTCCCACTTTTGTTCTAACATTACTGGGACTAAGCACACGCGATGCACTTTACAAAACATGTTGCTGTTTCATCGATGAATGAAACTGCCTGCTGTCACAAATAGGCACCCTTGAACAGAGAAAGTTTCTCTATTTCTAGTACCTATATTTGTTTCCTCTACTCATAGAGGTTCTACTAGACCCTGCCCTGATAGTATCGTAAGTCTACTACTCATCGACCACCCTCGCGCAATGGCTTTCTTGCGTATAAAATCAAAAATACGCGTGGGATGGGACGCAATATGCCAGAACATTCGGTTGGAACATTCGAACATGAATACAAATCAAGAAAAATTAGGGGGATACAGGTAAATAACCTGAGGAAACAGGAGGAAAAAGAATTGAAGAAAATCTTCAATAGTAATACAAGTAATCATTGTTAACACATATTTGCCCATTCACTGCATCTATGTGCTTTTCAATGGGAAAACGGGCGGTCGATTAAAATGATGAGCTTGAGCCGGTGTACATTGAAAAATGTCACTTGTGTTTGTCGCCAAGAACTCCACGCGTACGGTACGAGTCAACAATCTGAGCCCGGGATATGAATCTGCGGTATTTTCTGCCTCGAGCGGAATGAAATTAAGGAGAAAATGAGGGATATTTTCTTAGATATACAAGGTATTCATTCAAAAAGTGGTCGATGAGTGGTAGACTCTAGGTCCAACTATACTGTACTCTAGTTCTCGAAGTACAAACTGTACGTGTAGGCAACATTTTTAAATTAGTACCTGGTACCGGTAGATGAGATACTACTAGCCATACTTGCCAACATTTTGAAATCCTGAAGAGGTAGATTTTGCGAGGGAGCGAAGCGACCAAGCCCGAGCGCGCTTACGCGCGAGGGGGGGGGGGGGAGGAGGGTGTGGGAAGGGGAGTTTCCCCCCCTCCCACAGTGTAGACTTTTTTGTTTTTCAATATCAAAATCTGAGATTTGGTACATGCTTTTTAACCTTTTTAAAGGGTTCTTGGTATTGATAAAAAAACATATAATCCATGTAAATCTATGAACTATTTTGCAGACTATGCATATAAAAATGAAATCAGACATATTGGTAAAATAATTTTTGTAGGCTAAGCATATTTGAAAAAGTAATCAAACATATTGGCAAATAATTTATCCCCTTATAGTGCACTTTCTATTGTGGAGCTAGTTTGATGAATAAGACATAATGTTGCCCTCACCAAATCTAAATTAATTAGCAGATGACCTGGCTGTGAGATTCCTGTACGTGGCAGATTTTGCTCTCTTCTACAGTGTTTGGGAGGGTTTCCATTTGTAGCATTCACTCTTGCAGAACGTGAGTTACCAAAACATTACTATTACGCGTGGTTCTAGCTACACATACACGTGTACAGTAAGTCTTGCACGCACGTTTAGAGACTAGTGCGCCACTGCAGTGTGCATACATGTGTGCATATTAGAAGGCTGAATACGCCGTTTTTGAGGAACGAGTTCCTTGAAATGATAATAGTATTCTAATTACTAGCTTATTTTAGGGAATCAACGCACAATGAAGGGAAAATATGACTTCCATTTCATTTTATGGTAGGTTTGCTACAAAATCAGTAGATCAGAAGAGAAAATCGGTAGCCGGTCAAAACCTCTAAAAAGCGGTAGTCTACCGCCAAAAGCGGTAGAGTTGGCAAGTATGCTACTAGTACTAGAACTCTAGACTACTAACAGTTTTAATAATACATGTGGATGTAGCATAGATCTAGTAATCCGATGACCACTCATTTATTGTGACTCAATACATGTCTAGGTAGACTATTCACTAGATGAGATTGATACTGATAGATCCTATGCTAGATCTATAGACAACCTATTTTGATATGGCTGATGTTTATGACGATATTGAAATTGCCCTCGTGGCGACTCCTGCAATATAGTTGCATCATAATCATATTCTTCTTTTTTTTTTCGCTACCCCTGGTGGCCCCTTTCACTGCCTGCAACTGCCATTAACATGATTAAACAAACCTGCAATCATACAATTTAAAAGAGACTTCTGGTAGCATTCAGTATACTTTAGTATTCATACTTCTACTAAGCTCAGCCCAGCCCAGTGGTCTATCAACAGGATTCAGACTAGGTCTAGTAAATTAGACCTTCTGAAGCCATTGCATTTGTGAAAGAAAGAGATGTTTTCAAGCATTCTAATCTTCTGATTACTCTGGTCATGCTGGTTAGATTAGACAGTCGTCTGCGTCCTTCAACATTTCTACTTAATTTAATAATTGGCTAATACATAAAGAGTACCCTGATGAACGCCCCAAACGGCTAACATACCGTTAGGATCCAAGGATGTTTTACATTAGGGCCGATAGATAGCGGCTAAATTGACCGCTGCTGCATCGGCTTATTCACTCAATGGTCAACCTTGGGCACGGGGCCGGGGCCGCGACCGCACCTCCTCGACGGGCGTGAATCACATCGCCGCTGTGAAAAGAGGGAACCGGCTCGAGATAAATTAGACTAAAACCAATGAATAGATTTAAACATATATTGCTCTCGGGACTCACCAGATTTAGTTGTATGATGGCATATCATTTTCAGTTGAGGACATGTCCACTGTTGTTTGTATTTCCAGAATTTGAGTACTTAATTTGTGTTATCTGGATCACGTTTCACTAGGCACAGCTGGGCAGACCGTGTTGTGTGTACGCTCCGTGGATCCTCGATCTAGCTAATTTCCCATTCGATTGTGTATACCGCCGATGTTCGCTCAACCGAGGACACCCAGTTTAGAAGGTGAATCAGTGGACCCACACAGAAGAGGTTGTTTACTCCGTGATGGGTATTGTTAATGCGTTGCTACGAGGCGGCGACGATAGACAGCATGTGGAAGTTTACATTTTGTTCCGACGACCTCTGCGTCTGGAGCGGGCTACCATCATAGAGCTGTAATAGAGCTCTATGGCTACGATCTACTACCAAAATTCGCGGAGTCGGTCCAGATTTTAGACCAATTATATGAGTGGAGTGGATAAACGGAACATAGAAAAAAAAAAGATTGGGAAGGGTAAAGAGGTGATAAAAACGAAGAGAGGAGTTCATGAGCCCCGGAGAAAAAAGAGAAAATATGGAAGAAAATGATTGAAGGACAATTAAAGAGAACTTGATGAAAGAACAGAAGAAAGAAGAAAGATTACGCGATGTCGATTATTTCAACCTCAAACATAATGATACATAATGCATGCCATACGCGCAGATCTACCAGAGAGATGGTTTACCCCTGGGCCTTGCCTTGGTTCAACAGAATGATATTATGGTACCAGTATGCACACCATGTTGTTTGGGCTTTATAATAGGAAAGTCTAAAACATATTCTGAAATGAACAAAAAAAAAATTAAATCAAGCAATTAGTGAAATTGTAATCTAACCTTATTCTGTTAGATGTCCTTGTGTCTTGTCTTTGAAATTTTCAATAGTGCATAAATCATGATTAAAAGATTCTACCAGCTTGTCCGAAGTAATTCGTTTCTTTCATTTCATTTAATGACAGCTAGCCTTTTTGCTTCAGCAAAAACTGTTCTGTTAATTCTGAAATCTTCGATCAGGTTAAAATTAGCAATATTTACGACGATCCTATAAGTCAACATAAAAGAAAACACACAATAATGTTCAGTAAATCATGCTGGTTTCATTTCAAAAACATTGCCAAGGGGTAAGCGTGTACCCATTTCGCTCCCACGATATTCATACTGATCACAGTTGATCTCTTTAGAAATCAGTAGGCTGCCCTCTGTTGATATTATTTTTACAGCGCATTCTCAAACTCGTCAAACCACTGAGTTCTCAGGAGTGATCAGTGCATAACACTGATAATCTCTTTGATTATAGAGATCAGTGACTTGTCAGCGCCAAGATGGTTGAGAAATCACGCAGCACCACTCCAGTAAGAAGACTTCCATATGTATGCTTTTAAAAAGCAAGCAGACAAGCAAGCAAGCTGAAATGTGAAAAATACATCAGATTAAAAAAAAACAATTAGATACTCTATACAGAAAAGAGATAGATAAGGATATGGATAGATGGGTAGATAGATACATTGATAGAGATGGATAGATAGATAGATATAGATAGATAGATAGGTATAGGTATATAGGTGATAATAATAAATAAATAATAAATAAATAGTAACAACGAGGACCAAAATAATACGGTAAGTTCAAGTTCATTTTTATTTTTCTCCATCTCAACATACATAATCAACTTATATACGTACAATGTAGATGATGTCACAAATGTACACACAAGTAGTTATGTACATGTTTAATGTATCAAGGCTGTGTGCATGGTTGTTTTAATGTGCACATTGTATGTACACAGGGTGACCAGATTAATGTAGAACCTTCTATATGATATTAGATATAGTACATACAGGCTGACCAGATCAGTGGAGAATTTTCTACATGGTATACAATGTAGCTACAGTACATGTATGCATCTGACAGGAAATACATTATAGCTCACTCAATCTAGAATGATTTAACCCATTCCAGAAAATTCTGGGAAGTGCTGGCTGAGTGAGGCACTGCCCTTGTAGCCCAATGTGATTGGTAGTTAATTTTGGCAATGATGTTATGCACATATTAGG